>CAJHNH020002391.1:0-432500 GCA_905116865.2 Candidula unifasciata | reverse complement strand
ATGTGTGTTCATGAACAGGTAAGAAAAATCCCTTGGCATTTGAAATTGAAAAGAGATTGAAAATCTACCCAAAGTATTTCAGGATCAACGGAGTTTGTGCACTGAGCTGAGATTCTTCAGACTCAGGCTTGAGTTAGAAGTAGAACAGAGCACTTATGGGTTACACCCATGTGCCATAATGTTGATCCATCAAATAAACAAACAAACAAACCATAATACATGTGAAAGGATAACATAGAGAGATGGATGAACAGCAAGCAGTATGAGAGAGTGTTCAAATGGTTAACTTATTTTGTATGTTTACATATTTTGTTAAAATTATGTGAAATTAGATGCCTGAGAAAAGTCATTAACTTAACCATCTGAGAAAAAAGTTTGAAAGGATATTATCAGACAGACTGTATAAACAACACCATGCAGAAAATTCATTGAGAAACAGAAGATAAAATGATTTGGTCATCTAGTAAGAATGCAGTCAGAACAACTACCGATGCAGTCACTACACATGAACAGATCTGAAGGCAAGACCACACTAGAAGAAAATGGATTGATGATACTAAAGAGCTTCTAAATCGACATGGAATGACCATAGCTATTGCTGCCTATCAGTCTCTGGATCGCAAACTGTTCCTCCCCGTGATGCTTAATGACATAAGTGGAAATTGATGATGACATATTTTGTATATTTACATGGTAAGTCTGTTTAGCCAGGAGAATAATGCATAACACAGTAAACCTAAACATCCACAGGAAGAATTGATTGAAGAAAACAGAAGGAAAAGGCTCCAAGAAGAAGCAGAGAAGAATGCAAGCAGAAAACATCATGACTTTTACACGTGAGATACTTTCTTCTTCCTTTTCTTTTTCATCTTCTTTATTTCCTCTCTTACCACTTTATGTGTCAGGGGAAATACAAGGTTTTAGTTTGTTATCTTATTAGAAGCCCCGACCATTGACACAGCTAATTTTTGTAGAGTTTCTTCAGTAATTTGTGTGCTTCAAACATGAATTATTTCAGCCTGTTACATTTATCCATGAGCCTGAAGTTTGGTACTTGATCCTTTAAAAAAAAAAAAAATTAAGCTGTGAATTTTCCCTTTGTCGTGTTTTTTAAAATTTCTATGTCAGATCTGCTATTGTTTTTGTTAGATAACTATTCCAGAGCTTTATAACTGATTTTAGTGTCAACTTTTTGTTTATACTGAGTTGATACTTTTGACTGTATAACATATTGTCATATTTGTGTTGTTTAACTTATTGTCCTGTTTGTGTCCCCTCAGGCCAGCCCAGAAGTTGCCAATCTCCCCAAACAGATATGAGGATGTGGTCCTATCTCCGCAAGAACTATCATCTCCTTCTCCAGATGGGTTAATGTCAGCAGCACACTTTGACCTGGCTGAAGGAGTTCGAGGATTCCACATTCAAGGGAGAGCTAAAGCTCTGTATGATTTCACAGCACAGAACCCGAGGTAAATGTGTTCCATCTTCTGTCTATTTGTTTGTCTCTTCCAAGCTGCCTCATGAACGTTTAACCACACCTGTTGATTTATGACTCACTTTCTGGATGGCAATCCAACAAGGCAGATCTCAGATACCCTGATCAACTCCTAAGAGCTGCAGTAAGGGCCCCTATAGCAGCAACACCATGTACTAACCTTGTGGGCCCTTTTGTCTAAGACAGAAGGAATACTACAAGGGGGCTTCAAATGAAAAACATAAAAGTGGGATAGAAACTACAATCACCATGCCATTGTCTTGTAAACTGTCAGTACTGTTGTTAAGAATGCCAAGAGTGTTAAGCACATTACATCACAGTGCAGATGATCAAGGTGACATCATAATGCAGTTTAAAAATAGGCACCCTATTTTGACATGCACCAAAGAAGAGCTACATTCTGTTATCCATTTTTGTTATATAACAGTAAAGGTGTCAGACCTTTAAAAATTCATAAGTGAATGAAGGTCCAGTATGGTGATATATGCTTGTCAGTCTGGCAAGTGTATGGGGATACATATCTGTCAGTCCGGCAAGTTTTAGAGTCCATCAGGAAGTTTCAAAACAGCATAATTTCTGTGTGCCTGACCTGATGGTGAGCGTTTTGTCACCGAAGTCACGTCATTTTGAAACTGCTCTTGTAAAAGTTTCCTACTGTTTCATCTGCCAGTGTAGTTCTCTACAGTCTATTTGTCATCGTTCTACTACTTTTTCTTTTTCTTGCACTCAACAGCTGTCAACTATGGCAGCAAGTTCTTGTTGTTCATCCATGTCTGGAGTTTGGTCTTGTTTCAGAACTTGAACTTTGCGTGCACATTCATTTTACAGATCTGGTTTTTTCCTCGCCTTTCAAGCAGATGCACTCGAACTTCAAAGGAAACATTCCTTATTTGTCACCTTTTATGACATGTTTCTTTGAGGTGGGGGGAGGGGGACATCAGCTCTGTATCCCTCATCCTCCCCTCCCCCCCCCCCCCCCTTTTTTCGAACCCATGGGACCCTGTAACCCATATGAAGAATTCTTTTTGTAACGTACTACTTGATCCTGTGGTTCTCTGTAGTGTGTATGTCAAAATTCAGAAAACCAACATGGCTTTTGCTTGACAACTATGCCCGGTGTATGATTTTGAAAATCCTACTTAAATAATATTGTTTGGAATTTCTAATTTAGAGAGCTGTCATGCAAGAAGGGGGATGTTCTCTATCTGCTACATCAGGTAGACAAGAACTGGATGCTGGGCGAACATTATGGACAAGTAGGCATTTTCCCATTGAACTTTGTCGAGGTAAGTTGGTGTCTCATTCATTGACAGTAGGAGGATCTATGTGACATAAAAGTCAAATCATTTGCCTTGCACTCTAAAATTGTGGGTTTGTTTCACAGGCTGCATTATTTGAATCACAAATGCAACTTTTGTGGAGATTCCTGGGGACCACTGCAGGAGCTACAGAGTAAATCTTTTGTGTGACATTTATGACAGGTGGCTAACCATTTTGTGAAGAGAGATCAGGTCACATGGAATAAAATCAAGTGCAATGAAATCAAACTTCTCAATTTTAAATTTTAAATTTTCAAAGATGGTAAATAATTTGGCTTACCAACTTAGAGTTATGCTGTACCACACAAGGTATATATCAGAGGACTAGAAGGATGTAGAGCCAGAGGGAAAAAAGAATACAGTTGAAAGATAACATCAGAGAAACTCTGTTACCATGACTGATAAATGGTGTTGTACTGAATACCATGATAATAATGACTGATAAATGGTGTTATAATGAATACCATGATAATAATGACTGATAAATGGTGATGTACTGATTACCATGATACATAATGACTGATAAATGGTGTTGTACTGAATACCATGATACATAATGACTGATAAATGGTGTTGTACTGAATACCATGATACATAATGACTGATAAATGGTGTTGTACTGAATACCATGATACATAATGGCTGATAAATGGTGTTGTAATGAATACCATGATACATAATGACTGATAAATGGTGTTGTACTGAATACCATGATACATAATGGCTGATGAATGGTGTTGTACTGAATACCATGATACATAATGGCTGATAAATGGTGTTGTATGATACAAAGTTCAAGTTGAGAGGATCAGAGTCAATGCACAGGGTTTTATCCCATATGGCTGGATGTCTAAAGAACAGCTAGCCAACTGGGGAGTGTGTCTCAAAACGCACCAACTCCATAGCTCCGTTGATGATTTAAAGGAATCTCCATACAGTACACATGTGAGCCAAACAATGTAGCCATAAAATAAACCACTTTGCCATGGAGACTGCTGTTATGTGATATAGATCGAATTAATTACATATAATAAAGATGTGATACTTTCAAATTTTATAATGATTATAATATGCTGAGTTCTGTATTAACTGTCACTGCCATGTAGAAGACAGTGACAGCAGATACTTCAGTAATAATGTTACTGCTAGACAAGTGCAGTACTAGTATTACTATAAATGCTGGGTTTTTGGACATGTTGTGAGAATAAATAGACTCAAGAGTCTGGTGATAGCATGCATTATTTATTATAAAAGAGAAAGGGAAAGAAGAGAAGTAAATACCTGGATGGTTTGGCCAAATGGATAAAGACATGATAAGGGCACTGACGTGATCCGTGGTTCAGGCGATTGTGTATGATGATCAACCTTGACTATATATATGCTTATCAGTGGAGCACATGATGATGACACATGCAGGGAGGTCACTCTATGCATTCTATTGGAGTCTGCTTCCCGTGAAGTATCTGAGACCTTTTGAGAAATCATTACAAATTATGACTAATCCCAACCACTATATATCGTTGACATAGTGCCAAAGCCACCTAAGTTCTAAATCCTTGTTTCAAGAAAATCACATCTGAGCTTGAGATCTCCGAACAGTTGTGTAGTTGTGAGAAAATTAATACTTCCTTTTGACGTATATGTGGATTAGGAATTGACAGATGTGCTTTTGGCATTGACAGGTGTGGCTTAGTCATTGGCAGGTGTATCTTTGACATTGGCAGGTGTGCCTTAGTCATTGGCAGGTGTGCCTGTGGCTTATCGTAAACTGACAAATGTTGTTGTTGTTGTTGGCATCTTTCCGTCTTTCCAGACGATAGTGTTATATGGTGCTGTATGAAGACATGAGAGTCACATCACATGATGATGGTGAGTGTGACATGTGACATTCGTCCTCTCCATAGAACAAAGCCTGCGCATCATAATTCCTTTCCTGGCCTGTCTTGTTTACTCCGAAGGAAAGGTCACACCAATTTGTTTGGAACAAAGCAGGCTGCAGAAGCTGTCAGACCAGAAATGCAGTGCTCTGTCTGTCTGCCTGTTGGAGCTTTCCCCCTAGATCAGTTGCCAGCCAAGTCTAAGTTAACTGACAAATAACTGCCCTGAAAATGCATGTGGGTGAAAATCGTCAAAATTCCACTTAGGTGATTTTGACTTAATGCCAACAATAGGTGATTTTGACTTAATGCCAACAATAGGTGATTTTGACTTAATGCCAACAATAGGTGATTTTGACTTAATGCCAACAATAGGTGATTTTGACTTAATGCCAACAATAGGTGATTTTGACTTAATGCCAACAATAGGTGATTTTGACATAGTGCCAACAATAGTTGATTTTGACATAGTGCCAACAATAGGTGATTTTGACTTAATGCCAACAATAGGTGATTTTGACTTAATGCCAACAATAGGTGATTTTGACATAGTGCCAACAATAGGTGATTTTGACTTAATGCCAACAATAGGTGATTTTGACATAGTGCCAACAATAGTTGATTTTGACATAGTGCCAACAATAGGTGATTTTGACTTAATGCCAACAATAGGTGATTTTGACTGAATGCCAACAATAGGTGATTTTGACATAGTGCCAACAATAGGTGATTTTGACTTAATGCCAACAATAGGTGATTTTGACATAGTGCCAACAATTGTTGATTTTGACATAGTGCCAACAATAGGTGATTTTGACTTAATGCCAACAATAGGTGATTTTGACATAGTGCCAACAATAGGTGATTTTGACATAGGGCCAGCAGTAGGTGATTTTGACATAGTGCCAACAATAGGTGATTTTGACATAGTGTCAACAATAGGTGATTTTGACATAGTGCGAACAATAGGTGATTTTGACATAGTGCCAACAATAGGTACTGCGCTGACTAATGACCAGGCTAGGTCTTGATATAACTCTTTGTAGAAATTTGGTTCCAGTATCTGTCCTGCTTGTTTGTTTCCAGTACCACTGTTAATGAATTTGGAAAGAGAAAGAAAAGCTGTGTAACACAGTCCCCCAGGAAATTGTATTTTAGTGCGGGTTTAGGAGAAAACTCTCAACATCACCCCGACTGATAGAAACAAGCCATTTTTTGCGGTTTAAATGACTGAATGCCAGTCTGTTGTACATAAACAATCTTCTTCTTCTTCTTCTTCTTTAATTCTTTTTTTTGTTCTCCCTAAAAGTGGTTTTCAGATGAGAAGGCCAGAAGCCTCTATGAAGTCTGGTGCGACACACGTATTCCACTGTTCCAAACAGTTTGGTTTCCATTGGAATGCCAACCGGCCAAACCTGGGATCTGTCTAATGCCTGTAGAAATAAACCTTAAGTCTTTCAGAAGATTGGTAGCCAACAAACCATATATGTCTGTGTATGCATGCATTTGTTTGTGTAAGTGTATGTGGTATAAACAAAAACACATATTCTAATTTATTCTCTCTTATTCCAAGTTTCCCTGCTTTATCAAAACTGATTATACTGAATTTTTGAACACTTTTTACATTAGTAAATCATAGTTATGTCAGTTTATTTCTGCTTTCTTGTTTAGCTGAGCAATTTCAAGCAGTGTATGTGTTTACTGAAATTTGAAAAAAATATGTGTACCAAAGCTTCAGAATTGTGATTAATTGCAGATTTTGCCGCCACTGGACTTTGATCATGAGTCAGCATCAAACAGATTGGGTCTTGCTAGAACAAAATTTGATTTTGCTGGGAAAACATTTACAGAACTGTCACTAAGAAAGGCAAGTTTTATCAACAATTAGTCAGTTCAAATGAGCAATTCTACAAAGTCTACCTTAGTTTTTCTGAGAGGTGGGTATACTAATGGAAATAGACCAGTGACTTGATATTTGTTCTGAAATCACTGTCTTTGCAAATGCTGTGTTCCGCTATACTGGTTTTTGAAAACAATGTGATAATTCTTAAACATATAAAACTTGAGCTGACTGAAAAGTCATATTGAGTTTGCCAAACTCTGATATTGTGGCTCTGTTATTTGGGACTACACATGTTTACATTTGGTTCCAGTATTTATACAGGTATATTAGCTTAATCTGTGTGTTAACATGTGGCAGAGTCTTTAGTTGTAAACTAACATGTGGTAGAGTCTTTAGTTGTAAACTAAATAGTGGCAGAGTCTTTAGTTGTAAACTAAATAGTGGCAGAGTCTTTAGTTGTAAACTAAATAGTGGCAGAGTCTTTAGTTGTAAACTAAATAGTGGCAGAGTCTTTAGTTGTAAACTAAATAGTGGCAGAGTCTTTAGTTGTAAACTAAATAGTGGCAGAGTCTTTAGTTGTAAACTAAATAGTGGCAGAGTCTTTAGTTGTAAACTAACATGTGGCAGAGTCTTTAGTTGTAAACTAACATGTGGCAGAGTCTTTAGTTGTAAACTAACATGTGGCAGAGTCTTTAGTTGTAAACTAACATGTGGCAGAGTCTTTAGTTGTAAACTAACATGTGGCAGAGTCTTTAGTTGTAAACTAACATGTGGCAGAGTCTTTAGTTGTAAACTAACATGTGGCAGAGTCTTTAGTTGTAAACTAACATGTGGCAGAGTCTTTAGTTGTAAACTAACATGTGGCAGAGTCTTTAGTTGTAAACTAACATGTGGCAGAGTCTTTAGTTGTAAACTAACATGTGGCAGAGTCTTTAGTTGTAAACTAACATGTGGCAGAGTCTTTAGTTGTAAACTAACATGTGGCAGAGTCTTTAGTTGTAAACTAACATGTGGCAGAGTCTTTAGTTGTAAACTAACATGTGGCAGAGTCTTTAGTTGTAAACTAACATGTGGCAGAGTCTTTAGTTGTAAACTAACATGTGGCAGAGTCTTTAGTTGTAAACTAACATGTGGCAGAGTCTTTAGTTGTAAACTAACATGTGGCAGAGTCTTTAGTTGTAAACTAACATGTGGCAGAGTCTTTAGTTGTAAACTAACATGTGGCAGAGTCTTTAGTTGTAAACTAACATGTGGCAGAGTCTTTAGTTGTAAACTAACATGTGGCAGAGTCTTTAGTTGTAAACTAACATGTGGCAGAGTCTTTAGTTGTAAACTAAATAGTGGCAGAGTCTTTAGTTGTAAACTAACATGTGGCAGAGTCTTTAGTTGTAAACTAACATGTGGCAGAGTCTTTAGTTGTAAACTAAATAGTGGCAGAGTCTTTAGTTGTAAACTAAATAGTGGCAGAGTCTTTAGTTGTAAACTAACATGTGGCAGAGTCTTTAGTTGTAAACTAACATGTGGCAGAGTCTTTAATTGTAAACTAAATAGTGGCAGAGTCTTTAGTTGTAAACTAACATGTGGCAGAGTCTTTAGTTGTAAACTAAATAGTGGCAGAGTCTTTAGTTGTAAACTAAATAGTGGCAGAGTCGTTAGTTGTAAACTAACATGTGGCAGAGTCTTTAGTTGTAAACTAACATGTGGCAGAGTCTTTAGTTGTAAACTAAATAGTGGCAGAGTCTTTAGTTGTAAACTAACATGTGGCAGAGTCTTTAGTTGTAAACTAACATGTGGCAGAGTCTTTAGTTGTAAACTAACATGTGGCAGAGTCTTTAGTTGTAAACTAACATGTGGCAGAGTCTTTAGTTGTAAACTAACATGTGGCAGAGTCTTTAGTTGTAAACTAACATGTGGCAGAGTCTTTAGTTGTAAACTAACATGTGGCAGAGTCTTTAGTTGTAAACTAAATAGTGGCAGAGTCTTTAGTTGTAAACTAATATGTGGCAGAGTCTTTAGTTGTAAACTAACATGTGGCAGAGTCTTTAGTTGTAAACTAAATAGTGGCAGAGTCTTTAGTTGTAAACTAAATAGTGGCAGAGTCTTTAGTTGTAAACTAACATGTGGCAGAGTCTTTAGTTGTAAACTAACATGTGGCAGAGTCTTTAATTGTAAACTAAATAGTGGCAGAGTCTTTAGTTGTAAACTAACATGTGGCAGAGTCTTTAGTTGTAAACTAAATAGTGGCAGAGTCTTTAGTTGTAAACTAAATAGTGGCAGAGTCGTTAGTTGTAAACTAACATGTGGCAGAGTCTTTAGTTGTAAACTAACATGTGGCAGAGTCTTTAGTTGTAAACTAAATAGTGGCAGAGTCTTTAGTTGTAAACTAACATGTGGCAGAGTCTTTAGTTGTAAACTAACATGTGGCAGAGTCTTTAGTTGTAAACTAACATGTGGCAGAGTCTTTAGTTGTAAACTAACATGTGGCAGAGTCTTTAGTTGTAAACTAACATGTGGCAGAGTCTTTAGTTGTAAACTAACATGTGGCAGAGTCTTTAGTTGTAAACTAACATGTGGCAGAGTCTTTAGTTGTAAACTAACATGGTGCAAAGAGCTTCTAATTACTCCAGTGTTTCCACACACAAAAAAGACAAGTCTTAAATTAATCTTTGTTTAAAAAATGCACTAAAGCTTACTTTTGAGGGATTTCTTGGCTGATGAGTGTGCATACATATGATCAGCAGCATGGTACATGATGATGATTTTGTATCTCTTTAATTTTTTTGCATAGATCTAAAAAACTGAAAATGGACTAAAGTATACCAATACTATTTTCTTTCTATTGAAAATGACCAGAAGATCAAGCATTATTTCTCTGTCTGCCTCTCGTACCACTGATCTTTTCTGTCTTCAAGAAGAAGGAGAAAAAAAAGAATGAAGAAGAAGAAGAAGAAGAATAAAAAAGAAGAAAAAGAATAAAGAAGAAGAAGAAGAAGAAGAATGAAGAAGAAGAATGAAGAAGAAGAAGAAGAAGAAGAAGAAGAAGAAGAAAAAGAAGAATGAAGAAGAAAAGGGAGAAGAAGAAGAAGAAGAATGAAGAAGAAGAAGAAGAAGAAGAAGAAGAAGAAGAAGAAGAAGAAGAAGAAGAAGGAGAAGAAGGAGGAAAAGAAGAAGAAGAAGAAGAAGAAGGAGGAGGAGGAAAAGAAGAAGAAGAAGAAGATGAAGAAGAAGAAGAAGAATAAGACGAAGAAGAAGAAGAAGAAGAAGAAGAAGAAGAAGAAGAAGAAGAAGAAGAAGAATAATGAAGAAGAAGAAGAAGAAGAATGATGATGAGAAGAATTCATTACTTCTGTCAAGCAACAATATTGAAATAAGATCACTGCAGTAAAACTATGAAAGCTAGAGAAGATTTGTATGATTTTGTCATTTATTATTATTCTGTTTTATTTGTTTACATAATATTTAAATATCAGAATGTTGTAATTTAATTGTAAACATGTTCTTTTTGTGTGTCTATGTGTGTGCATGTGTGTGTATGCGTGCGCACATGTGTACGTGCATGTGTGTTGTGATTTTTTTGGGTTTTTTTTCCTTATTGTTCTGCTGATGAAGGCTATTCACCTTAACATCCTTTATTGGTCTATTAAAAATGGACCTGTAAAACTGACACATCGTTTAGTTTTTCCTATCTTTTCAAGCAATAATAGTTACTTAGGCTATGCAAGGCACTGACAATGTTTATCACTGAAACCATTTATTGGCTGTCACCAAATGCTTCCTAATATGTTTATCCACTTTTAATGATTGACTATTATACAACATGTATAACAGTTATGATAAATTGTTTACATACAACCAGGGTGACTTTGTGACAATTCTGAGAAGAATTGACAAGAACTGGCTCGAAGGCTGTGTTGGAACTCGGCAAGGTTTATTCCCAGCATCATATGTCAAGGTCATCAGAGAACCGTCCACACTAATTTCTGCGCCCTCAGTAGTGACCACATCAATGACAGGTAATGTATGGTGGTGGTATCATGTCGATAGGCTTGCTGCTTGACATTTTTTGAAGATATGGCTTTTGTTTTTAGTGTAATCAGGCGACAGTTGATAATCTGGTCATAGAATATCTCTAATGTTGGAATGGCAGCTACTTGGCGCAAGAATATCATTAGCAAAATACCAAAGATACCTCATTTTAATATTGATGATTTTTTTTTTCTTAATGTATTTTCAGGTTGTTATTAGTCACTTCACAAAAGCTCCAACCCCCCCCCCCCCCCCCCCCCCCCCCCACTTCTAATAAAAAACATTTATGTGTTCCTGCTCTAATTAGGTCAAAACGAAGTATTATTTCTCACAAAATTACACAGTTTTTAATGACTTCCTTCCCAAAATAAAATTTTTAAAAGCAATTTTCTAGAAGCAAAGGTTTAGTACTCAGATGATTTTGGCGCAGTCTCTACAAATGTATTTATGTGGAATGATGTTCATCTCCTCTTCGTTGTCTTTTCTCCAACAGTGGAGAATATTCTTTAATCTTTAGACTGTTAAAAAAAAACATGTTCGTTAACCCGTAGAAACTCTTAAATAGGTCACTATTGTTTAAAAATGTACGTGCAAAAAAAATAGTCTTCTTGAAATATTTATAGATATATAAACATGAACAGAGTAAAGCATAAAATGGAATACATTCCCCAGGGCCTAAAACAAATATGTATTGGGTGACTTATGTCATTCACGATCTTTATCAGTGAGGCTTATGGGAAAATTTGATGTCAACATATCTTAAAAAATAATCTGGGTAGTTGATCTACCTGCTTTATGTAGTCAGTATGTGAGCATCTGAGTTGATTTAATGTTTAAAGTTGAATTAAGAATTAACATCACAACACTCAAGACACTTCCATAAGCTGTCTGTCCCTATCTGCAGCTGCAAGTGAAGAGTTTCAATTCCGATGAAACCAGTAACTGTCTGATTGTATTTCTGTCTTGCCTTTCCCCTGAGTTTTGAGCGTCAGCCAGATCCCCTGGTAACTTCTCGAAGCACCATTTTCCTCAGACGATAATTATCTATTTAAGCCTCTGTACTGTTCAATCACTCGCAGCATCTAGCAAGTCATACATCACTGTGATGCAGAACCAGACAAAATATCTCTTGGTTCATTTTCTAACACCGGCATGACCTGGAGAAACTATTCAAAGGATGCTAACTTCCCCTGAAGCGATGCTTGCCACTCTGCACGGAGCATGCCTGTCTCCACCTTTTTCATCAATGAGTCAGTTATTATCACGGCATAGTGTGTACAGCTGATTCTCAATCCAGCGGAAGGCAGCGATGACAGCCTCCATTCTCATACTAGTTGTGGAATCATATGCCAGGCATTGTTGCACTAAGCGACGTCCATTTGATTTTACTATGAGCCCCATGCACTTCATCTGCCTTTCAACACAGAGCCAATCACATCACTTGGGCGGGAATTGTCATGAATCATTTGTAAAACTTCTGATTATATAGCACCTGCTGGCCAGTCATGGCACTCATGCTTCAGTGTGCTTAGAACCTTTCACAAGTCTGATTCATGCTTGGACACTTTGACCCACACCTTTTCTCGCCCAAATTTATCCAGCACCCACACATGTCTAATTGTGTCTGCAGCTTGTGCCGTCCACTATCTTCCTCTTTCCAGTCTGTGACCCTTAGCTCCATCCAGGGCTTCATGCAGGAGGTGCTTCTTGTCTGCAGCTACTCTGAGATATGACTGTGCTTGCAGAACTTTAAGCCTATCTGTAGCAGTGCAATAATATATCGCATATATACTCCCGGAGTATCTCTTGTACATTTCAGAATTACCCGTATGGCTTCATTCTGTATGCGTTAAAATTTCATTAGCTAACTTTTTGATATGGTAAGCATTACAAAACTGTAATCTGTCACTGTCAGAATCACATGCTAAAACATTGTGAACAGCATTCTTTGTTCCATATCTATTGCTGCCATAATCTTGAGAAAAGATATAAACCCGAACGAAAAGTATTTTAGCAAACTTCACAATATAACGAATACAAACAAAACGTGAACGCTGCGGCTATTAAGCCTTCATCAGCACATACAAATTAAACAATACTACATAGATACACAAAATCACTTAGCTGGTATCTTGATGCGGCCAGGTAACTGTAATAATGGACAATATGGACGAGTGCGACAGGTACGAACAGATAGTAGCAGTTTTGGGCGGGCGGGATACACGAGGTGGGTGGATCTTGAGAGCACTGAGTCCTTTTTTGGCATTTTACTGCAACTGCCTCCACATGATCCCTGAAGGACAGGCTTCTATCGAAAATTGATGTTTCTGAACCTTAGGTTAGTCCCGGGGTGATATTACGTGGTTCTGAGGTCTATGAACCCGGGCGAAGCGCAGCCATATGTGAATGCAGGACAGCTGCTATCCAATTCACCAGCCAGGGAGAGACCCCATTCTTCATGAGCGCAAATATAAAAATATCAAATCTGACTCTTTATTAGGCCTACTGTAGGCATTGCAGTTGCTTTAACAGAGTTTCTTCTGGGTAGTTGAGTTAAAGATTGACAGTGTGTGCTGTATATAGATAGGGGAGAGATCGGAATAAAATAGCTGAAGACTTAAGCTGATCGACTGGTGTACAGAGATGAATTCTGTAATTAACCTAGATAAGGAGACGGTCCTGTGGTGTTCTTTGGACAACAGAATTGTTAGAGCTGATGTTCAAAGCCTCAAAATAAATGGCAGGGACATCAATAGAGACAGCAGACTTCGATACCTGGGAATAACCTTTGACAGAATCTTGTCTTTCAGGGATCATATAAAGGAGATTTTTCACAAAGGCTCAGAAAGGTCTTAATGCTCTAAAGATTATGGCAGAAATAGACATGGAGCAGAGAATGCTGTTCAGACTATAGCAGCATATGATTGATTATGGACTGGGGTTATTCACTATCTCGAAGAGTAAGCTAGAGAAACTGGAGCGCACATAGAGTAAAGCTATGCAGGTGATCCTCATAGAATAAAGCTATGCAGGTGATCCTGGGATGTACAAGAGGCACCCCGAATGTGTGCATGCGGTACATCCTTACATTGCCGACTATTGCAGATATGCTAAGGGTGCTGCAGGCTAAGTCACACCTCCGAGTATCTGCAGATAAAGAGCACCCTCTGTAGGAAGCTTTGACTGCAGGTAAGGGTCAGTCAGAGGCTTAAAAGGGGAAAATCATGGATGGCTTAAGCAGGAGACATAATAAGACAAGTATGCATGCTGGAGAACAATGGGCCAGGAGAGGAGGGGGTCCGAGTACCAGAAGAAAAGTCTAACCTTTGTAGGGTCATGATCACACTTGATCGGGAGTGCAGAGAGTGGCCAGCGGGTGCTACGGATGTGGAAGTCTAACAGTTGATTCACGACAATTCTCGCCCAGATGATCTGATTATCTATACAGACGGTTCGATGTTGAGAGGAAAGAGAAGTCCCTGAAGATTCGTAGTGAAAGCCAATAGAAAATTTCTAATGCAGGACAGCCTAGCACAACATTTAGCATGAGAATGGAGGTGGAGGCGGTCACTGCAGCTTTCCGATGGCTAGATGCATACACATATCGTAACTGTAACAGACTCTGAGAGCATGCTGAGAAAGGTAAAGACAGGCATGCTTCAAGCAGAGTGGCAAGCTTCACTGGGAAGGTCACAGGTACTTTGGATCTTTTCTCCAGGCCATGCAGGTGTGGTGGAGAATGAACAGGCAGACAGATTGGCTGGGTCTGCACCTCTAAGTGGTGAATTGATACAGGACAAGGCAGATGTGGTCAAGGCCCTTTGGGAACATGTAATGACGTCAGAAAAAGAACAAAATTATGATGGCCTAGAGAGAATGATGCACCTGGGTGTAACTAGAGCATCTGGCCAGCTCATTACACTCAGAGGAATGGCAAGACGAACCAGATTACAACTGGTACCATTAGTATTGGAACTCTGCACTGGCTGCTGAGGATGAGGACGGAGCCAACATGGGAAAGCCCAGAATGCTGTGATGTCAATTCTTTAGTCAGCTCAACAACACAACATGTGCTATAGGTAATTGATTGGACAGTTTATAATTTGTATCTGCAATTAATTTTTTAATATTTTTTTTATCAAACAGAAACACCAGAAGTATTATCTCCCATGAGTTGGAAGGCTCCTACGCCCCCTCCCAAGCCGTCGTCAGATATATTTGCCACATTCTCACCAGATTCTTCAGAATACTCATACAGACGAGCTGGGGCATTTTCGTATGGATCCCTATCATCGGATGAGTACCTAGATTTGAATGTTTCCTACCAGAAAGGAACTCAAAGTCCCCAGTTAACTGATGAAGACTTTGATGTCACCATGGACAGATCTGATTTCTCAGAACCGTTCACTACTAGTACACCATGCAAATCAGAAGTACAAAGTAAACCCTTATCTTCTGCTAATGAAACCAACAAGTCCTGGTTACATAGTTCAGAAGAAGACTTGATGCTGCAAAAGTATGTTCCATTTGTAACTTTGGTAGTTACTTATTAACAGTATCATGTCTCCAAAAATTAAATAATTTAGTCAAGATAAATTTGATAGAGGATTGAAAGAAATTGTCTTTACTGTCTATATTTGCCATTTCTATTTCAGTTTAAATCAGGAAGGTATTAGGGGGGGGGGGGGGGGGGTCATGAACCTGAAAGTTAAAGACCGTATAGCTAGTACAGTCTCCATGAATTATGCGATTTTAGAATATGAAGATACTAGAAAATGATATGGAAAATAGAGATGGTTATGTGATGTTGACACTGGCAGCCATTGAATGCTGAAGTGGCTGAAAAATATGGGACTAACACCAAATGTACACTAAACATGAAGGCAAAGACAAGGATTCTTTACTTTCTACTTACAAACACTTGTTCCTGCAGACTTAACAGATCATAATTTAGTAATTAGTACACTCACACATGCATAAAATCACTATTACTTAGTAATTAGTTTTACTACATTATGAAGTGTATGTTTACATGCATTAAACCACTATGATAATTGAACCGCTAAACTTAGTAATCAGTTATACTGCATTATGATTGGAGTACATGAATGCATGTGTTTAATCAATGTAAGTTAGTAATTAGTTCTACTACATAATGATTGGACTACACATATACATGCATAAAATCACTGTAATTTAGTAATTACTACTACAACATAATGATTGTAGTAACTTATAACTGTATTAAGACAATATTATTATGGATTAGTTCCCCTATATTACATTTTTATTTAAACCTACACTGCAGAATGCGATAACTATTTATCATTTAGTTATACTATTTTACAGTTTAAGTAATATATATATATATCTGTAGAAGAGCTGCCATGGTGTAGCAGCTTGATGCTCACCTGTGGATCTGAAGGTCATGGGTTTGAATCCACACTGAGCCTGGCTTTTTGTTTTGTTTAAAAAAGTGACCTTGGCTTTCAGGTTGACCCAGCCTTCAATGGGTACCAGGGAAAGCCCTGGGAAGTAAAGGTAGCCGACATGATGCTGACCATATCACCCATCAAGTGTTGATTGGTCTATAAAATATAAGCTAACCATATATGCCCAGTAAGCCTGAATGCATGGACAAGTCTCCTTTACTTTTAAATCTGCAGTAAGATATTTATTGTCTAGTTAACCTTCATTACAATTGCAGTAGCTTATAAATAATGTGAGACATTATTGTTTATTGTCTAGTTAACCTTCATTACAATTGCAGTAGCTTATAAATAATGTAAGATATTATTATTTATTGTCTAGTTAACCTTCATTACAATTGCAGTAGCTTATAAATAATGTAAGACATTATTGTTTATTGTCTAGTTAACCTTCATTACAATTGCAGTAGCTTATAAATAATGTAAGACATTATTGTTTATTGTCTAGTTAACCTTCATTACAATTGCAGTAGATTATAAATAATGTAAGACATTATTGTTTATTGTCTAGTTAACCTTCATTACAATTGCAGTAGCTTATAAATAATGTAAGACATTATTGTTTATTGTCTAGTTAACCTTCATTACAATTGCAGTAGCTTATAAATAATGTAAGACATTATTGTTTATTGTCTAGTTAACCTTCATTACAATTGCAGTAGCTTATAAATAATGTAAGATATTATTATTTAGTGTTTAGTTAACCTTCATTACAATTGCAGTAGCTTATAAATAATGTAAGATATTATTGTTTATTGTCTAGTTAACCTTCATTACAATTGCAGTAGCTTATAAATAATGTAAGATATTATTATTTATTGTTTAGTTAACCTTCATTACAATTGCAGTAGCTTATAAATAATGTAAGATATTATTATTTATTGTTTAGTTAACCTTCATTACAATTGCAGTAGCTTATAAATAATGTAAGATATTATTATTTAGTGTTTAGTTAACCTTCATTACAATTGCAGTAGCTTATAAATAATGTAAGATATTATTGTTTATTGTCTAGTTAACCTTCATTACAATTGCAGTAGCTTATAAATAATGTAAGATATTATTATTTATTGTTTAGTTAACCTTCATTACAATTGCAGTAGCTTATAAATAATGTAAGACATTATTGTTTATTGTCTAGTTAACCTTCATTACAATTGCAGTAGCTTATAAATAATGTAAGATATTATTATTTAGTGTTTAGTTAACCTTCATTACAATTGCAGTAGCTTATAAATAATGTAAGATATTATTGTTTATTGTCTAGTTAACCTTCATTACAATTGCAGTAGCTTATAAATAATGTAAGATATTATTATTTATTGTTTAGTTAACCTTCATTACAATTGCAGTAGCTTATAAATAATGTAAGATATTATTATTTATTGTTTAGTTAACCTTCATTACAATTGCAGTAGCTTATAAATAATGTAAGATATTATTATTTAGTGTTTAGTTAACCTTCATTACAATTGCAGTAGCTTATAAATAATGTAAGATATTATTGTTTATTGTCTAGTTAACCTTCATTACAATTGCAGTAGCTTATAAATAATGTAAGATATTATTATTTATTGTTTAGTTAACCTTCATTACAATTGCAGTAGCTTATAAATAATGTAAGATATTATTATTTATTGTTTAGTTAACCTTCATTACAATTGCAGTAGCTTATAAATAATGTAAGATATTATTATTTAATGTTTAGTTAACCTTCATTACAATTGCAGTAGCTTATAAATAATGTAAGATATTATTATTTATTGTCTAGTTAACCTTCATTACAATTGCAGTAGCTTATAAATAATGTAAGACATTATTGTTTATTGTCTAGTTAACCTTCATTACAATTGCAGTAGCTTATAAATAATCTAAGACATTATTGTTTATTGTCTAGTTAACCTTCATTACAATTGCAGTAGCTTATAAATAATGTAAGACATTATTGTTTATTGTCTAGTTAACCTTCATTACAATTGCAGTAGCTTATAAATAATGTAAGATATTATTATTTAGTGTTTAGTTTACCTTCATTACAATTGCAGTAGCTTATAAATAATGTAAGACATTATTGTTTATTGTCTAGTTAACCTTCATTACAATTGCAGTAGCTTATAAATAATGTAAGACATTATTGTTTATTGTCTAGTTAACCTTCATTACAATTGCAGTAGATTATAAATAATGTAAGACATTATTGTTTATTGTCTAGTTAACCTTCATTACAATTGCAGTAGCTTATAAATAATGTAAGACATTATTGTTTATTGTCTAGTTAACCTTCATTACAATTGCAGTAGCTTATAAATAATGTAAGATATTATTATTTAGTGTTTAGTTAACCTTCATTACAATTGCAGTAGCTTATAAATAATGTAAGATATTATTATTTATTGTCTAGTTAACCTTCATTACAATTGCAGTAGCTTATAAATAATGTAAGACATTATTGTTTATTGTCTAGTTAACCTTCATTACAATTGCAGTAGCTTATAAATAATGTAAGACATTATTGTTTATTGTCTAGTTAACCTTCATTACAATTGCAGTAGCTTATAAATAATGTAAGACATTATTGTTTATTGTCTAGTTAACCTTCATTACAATTGCAGTAGCTTATAAATAATGTAAGATATTATTATTTAGTGTTTAGTTTACCTTCATTACAATTGCAGTAGCTTATAAATAATGTAAGACATTATTGTTTATTGTCTAGTTAACCTTCATTACAATTGCAGTAGCTTATAAATAATGTAAGACATTATTGTTTATTGTCTAGTTAACCTTCATTACAATTGCAGTAGATTATAAATAATGTAAGACATTATTGTTTATTGTCTAGTTAACCTTCATTACAATTGCAGTAGCTTATAAATAATGTAAGACATTATTGTTTATTGTCTAGTTAACCTTCATTACAATTGCAGTAGCTTATAAATAATGTAAGACATTATTGTTTATTGTCTAGTTAACCTTCATTACAATTGCAGTAGCTTATAAATAATGTAAGATATTATTATTTAGTGATTAGTTAACCTTCATTACAATTGCAGTAGCTTATAAATAATGTAAGACATTATTGTTTATTGTTTAGTTAACCTTCATTACAATTGCAGTAGCTTATAAATAATGTAAGACATTATTGTTTATTGTCTAGTTAACCTTCATTACAATTGCAGTAGCTTATAAATAATGTAAGACATTATTGTTTATTGTCTAGTTAACCTTCATTACAATTGCAGTAGCTTATAAATAATGTAAGATATTATTGTTTATTGTCTAGTTAACCTTCATTACAATTGCAGTAGCTTATAAATAATGTAAGACATTATTGTTTATTGTCTAGTTAACCTTCATTACAATTGCAGTAGCTTATAAATAATGTAAGATATTATTGTTTATTGTCTAGTTAACCTTCATTACAATTGCAGTAGCTTATAAATAATGTAAGACATTATTGTTTATTGTCTAGTTAACCTTCATTACAATTGCAGTAGCTTATAAATAATGTAAGACATTATTGTTTATTGTCTAGTTAACCTTCATTACAATTGCAGTAGCTTATAAATAAACTAAGACATTATTGTTTATTGTCTAGTTAACCTTCATTACAATTGCAGTAGCTTATAAATAAACTAAGACATTATTGTTTATTGTCTAGTTAACCTTCATTACAATTGCAGTAGCTTATAAATAATGTAAGACATTATTGTTTATTGTCTAGTTAACCTTCATTACAATTGCAGTAGCTTATAAATAATGTAAGACATTATTGTTTATTGTCTAGTTAACCTTCATTACAATTGCAGTAGCTTATAAATAAACTAAGACATTATTGTTTATTGTCTAGTTAACCTTCATTACAATTGCAGTAGCTTATAAATAAACTAAGACATTATTGTTTATTGTCTAGTTAACCTTCATTACAATTGCAGTAGCTTATAAATAATGTAAGACATTATTGTTTATTGTCTAGTTAACCTTCATTACAATTGCAGTAGCTTATAAATAAACTAAGACATTATTGTTTATTGTCTAGTTAACCTTCATTACAATTGCAGTAGCTTATAAATAATGTAAGACATTATTGTTTATTGTCTAGTTAACCTTCATTACAATTGCAGTAGCTTATAAATAAACTAAGACATTATTGTTTATTGTCTAGTTAACCTTCATTACAATTGCAGTAGCTTATAAATAATGTAAGACATTATTGTTTATTGTCTAGTTAACCTTCATTACAATTGCAGTAGCTTATAAATAAACTAAGACATTATTGTTTATTGTCTAGTTAACCTTCATTACAATTGCAGTAGCTTATAAATAAACTAAGACATTATTGTTTATTGTCTAGTTAACCTTCATTACAATTGCAGTAGCTTATAAATAAACTAAGACATTATTGTTTATTGTCTAGTTAACCTTCATTACAATTGCAGTAGCTTATAAATAATGTAAGACATTATTGTTTATTGTCTAGTTAACCTTCATTACAATTGCAGTAGCTTATAAATAATGTAAGACATTATTGTTTATTGTCTAGTTAACCTTCATTACAATTGCAGTAGCTTATAAATAATCTAAGACATTATTGTTTATTGTCTAGTTAACCTTCATTACAATTGCAGTAGCTTATAAATAATGTAAGACATTATTGTTTATTGTCTAGTTAACCTTCATTACAATTACAGTAGCTTATAAATAAACTAAGACATTATTGTTTATTGTCTAGTTAACCTTTATTAGATTTGCAGTAGTTTATAAATAAAGTAAGACTTTATTGTTTATTGTCTAGTTAACCTACATAACAATTGCAGAGCTCCCATTATCTGTCAGAGACCTACTTTATTAGTCTACTTCCTATGGCTCATTAGGTAGGCCAGCTAACAGACTACCCTATGACACACATAAAACATGCACCTACTGAGTACACACATAATCTTTAATGTACATAGAACAATTCAGCTTAAAGCACCTCAACGAAGTTGGTTGTCCTTATCCGAAACGCCGGCGTTGATATAGCTTTTACATTCACTTTTCAACCCGAGCCGTTCCCATGGATATACCAAGGACACGATTCCAGACTCACAGTCGTACAGAGCTAACTAAGTCGCCATCTATGCCACACGGGACTCAGTGACACACGTAAGGTGAATGGTCCAAGTATGAGTGGGCAGTGTTAACGCCATCAACAATGCATATCACACATTAACTAGCTGCTTAACTGCATCGAACGTCTACTATACAAGAAACATTAACGCTACACTATCTCATCAACACACTGTATGGGAACATAACCTATCTCAAACACTAACCACAGATACTATTCGATCTAACCGTCGCTAAAATAAGATAAGTTTTACCCGTCGCTGTCCTACATCTGTCCAGTCCAGTCTCCTACTACACAACTCCCCGAAAAAGCTCTGTCGAAGCCTTTTGTTTCTTCAGCGTTCATCTCTGACATGCTGTAACTCGTCTTACTAGTGGGGCCTAGGGCTAAGCCCAGTTCAGTCGACCAGTTTATTCTGTGGTCAGACTGTCCGAGGGCCAACTCGTTCATACGTGATGATTCACTATCATCACACCTTTTCATCCCGTAGCCGAACTGACCTCTGATAAGCTTATATTTGATGTAAGCCTTCTGGTTTATTGACTAGCTCTGCTACATATGATCATAGTACACAATTTTGTATCTGTAATAAGACATTATTATTTAGAGTTGAATGGTTCATCTACCTCATTGGTTTCAACTTGAGGGGCACATAAATATTTGCAGGGCAGCCTTATTTTATCTCTCCACAATCATTATGGCCGGGCCCTTTGTCTGCTGTCCTTTAACTCTTTTGTGTAAGCAGTTTTTGCTCTATACCTCAGCCATATTTGTCTTTTAGCCTCCATGATGCCAGTTATAATTAGTGGGGATTTTAAACAGATTGTGAATTTCAGCGGTACATCTCCTTCTCCATTCTCCCCTGTTTGCTTCTTTGATGGGTCTAGAGATTCATCATAGGACTTTTGTAAAATAGACTTTGTTTCTGTTAGCTGTACTCCAGGTTTCAGAACCACAAAGAACATTTGGTCTTAGCAGTGTTTTGTGTATTGTATGCTTAATGTTATGATCTAGAACATTTTATTTTACCAGATGCTATAGGGCACAGCATACACTATTTCCGGATTATATTTTATAGTGTATTTCGTCTCTCATTATGTTGGAAAAGTGGAAGTTTAAACATACTTATTGTATGTTTCCATTCTTTTAATTTTCGTATTATCAGTTTGTCTGGGGCCATAGTTTTTATCTAGTGTATAGCATAATATCTAATTATTCGCTCCAGTTTTGAAATGTTAGGCAGAGAATGTTAATTAATACGATTGTTGTCATCTGGTCAGGTATAGAGCCATTTGTGCCTACAAGCCTCAGAACGAGGATGAACTGGAGTTTTTGGAAGATGAAGAGTTGTTGGTGACAAGAAAATGTGATGATGGCTGGTTTATGGGAATGTCAATGGCAACCGGGCGGTTTGGGAATTTCCCTGGCAGTTATGTACAGAAATCTTGTGAGTTTTTGGTTTTTGATCATCATCAGAAATTAACCACATATATCATTTCTTTTATTAGATATTGAAATCTAAACCTAATGAATATGTATCAGTAGCATTAGGCATTGAAACATAAAGCTAATGATGGGAGTATTCAATTATTATTTTTCTTTTGCATTTTCAGATTGAATGATCAAGTCTTAATCAGGACTCACTTTGGCAGCACAGTCCAAACTGGCATACCTCAGTAAACAATCTTCAGGCTGTTTTAATTATCAAGCAAATGTTTGCCCCTTGTAAATTTTAACAATGAAGGCTCTAACAATAAATTGCACAGTTTATTGTCTCACATAATTTGCACAATCTCATCAGGTGCATAGTACCGTAACAATTAAATATAATGAAGCAAATAAATAAATTTGTCTAGCTGACATTCAAAATCAGCATCCATCTTTATGCTGACAAAAAGATATTGTCATGAACCTGTGTTTGCCATGGTAACAGTCAGCTGCTGGGGAGTGTGTTTGATTTTGTATTGCAGTTGTTGAATTCATTGTGTGTGTGTGTGTGTGTGCTTGTGTGTGTGTGTGTGTGTGTGTGTGTGTGCTTGTGTGTGCATGCTTGTGTGTGCTTGTGTGTGTGGGTGTGTGTGTGTGCTTGTGTGTGCGT
This sequence comes from Candidula unifasciata, assembly GCA_905116865.2. Classification (NCBI taxonomy): domain Eukaryota; kingdom Metazoa; phylum Mollusca; class Gastropoda; order Stylommatophora; family Geomitridae; genus Candidula; species Candidula unifasciata. The sequence continues at coordinate 409,243 of CAJHNH020002391.1, read as the reverse complement.
GCTTGTGTGTGTGTGTGTGTGCTTGTGTGTGTGTGTGTGTGTGTGTGTGTGTGCTTGTGTGTGCTTGTGTGTGCTTGTGTGTGCTTGTGTGTGCTTGTGTGTGCTTGTGTGTGCGTGCTTGTGTGTGCGTGCTTGTGTGTGCTTGTGTGTGTGGGTGTGTGTGTGCTTGTGTGTGTGTGTGTGTGTGTGCTTGTGTGTGTGTGTGCTTGTGTGTGTGTGCGTGCTTGTGTGTGTGTGTGTGTGCTTGTGTGTGTGTGCTTGTGTGTGTGTGTGTGCTTGTGTGTGTGTGCTTGTGTGTGTGCGCTTGTGTGTGTGTGTGCTTGTGTGTGTGTGTGCTTGTGTGTGTGCGTGCTTGTGTGTGTGTGTGCTTGTGTGTGTGTGTGCTTGTGTGTGTGTGTGTGCTTGTGTGTGTGTGTGCTTGTGTGTGTGTGTGTGTGTGTGTGTGTGCTTGTGTGTGCTTGTGTGCTTGTGTGTGCCTGTGTGTGCTTGTGTGTGCTTGTGTGTGTGTGTGTGTGTGCTTGTGTGTGTGTGCTTGTGTGTGTGTGCTTGTGTGTGTGGGGGTATGTAATTATTACATCTGACCAGACATCGCTGAATATGCCATGCAATAAAATGTGCAGTCTATAGTTTGTGGCTTATTTGTTCTATTTTCTTCTTGTTGTACTTGCATGTCGTGTGTGGCAGAAACAGACATGTCTTGTATTAGATAAAATAAAGTAAAATTAGTGGTTATTAGAATTATTTTGAAATGTTTTCCCAGACAAAGTCAATAACTGTAATTTGAAATTAAAAAAAAAAACAAATTGTTTTATCTTTGGTGGGTACACAGATGTGTTGTAAGACTGTTTTCACAAGTTTGTATTTCTCTGTTGGTGTAAATCAGAAAGCAAACACAAGAAGAAGAAGCCAGTTTAGTAATAAGGCAAGCCTGTCCTTGGAAAATCTCCCTGTTGCAGTAGAAGGTTCAATGCGATAAAATGGGATGTGAAGAAAAAGTAATTGTTGCATTGTGCAATGTTAAGTGTTTGTTCCAATAAGTAATGTTTAGTCTTTTGCAGAAATGTTATGTTTTATGTTTGTTTAAATATGAAATGCTTAATGTTTATTTCAGTTAGCATTGAAAACGACTACTAAATAATTCATGTGGTGTTTATAAAATGTGCAATAAATCCAGTGACAATGATACAGGGTAAAAGGTTATCTTTCCTGCCTATGTGGGCCACTTTATAAGGCTGTGTAGGACAGAAGGGTCTTGAGCCTGAGGAGTTGTGGCTGCTTGGCTAGAACAGTTGCCATGAACTCTGCCCCGGCAGGAGCCATCCACCACCATACAGACAATTTGAACTTGGGTCTCCCAAATAAAAACCTGGCATTCTTAAATTCTCAGTGACATAGTGTAATTATCATAATACATGGTAATGATAAATCATATTTCTTGGAAATACTTTTCTTCAGTGTGAACAGAATCAAGATGGAAGCATTTCCTTGGTTATCATTTTCCAGTGGAATTTAAAAAAAAAACATATTTTCATGAATTTGTGGAAATTATCATGATTTATGAAAATTACGATAAATTGTTGAGAGATGTGGGAAAATTAAGACAAATTGTTGAGAATTGAGAAAAGTTTCTTTAAACCTTCTGTCTTGTGTACTTTTAATCAATTCTGACACAGATGATCCTCCATGAGATGATATCAGACTGACTAGCATTCTCTCTCTCTCTTTCTCTTTCTCTCTCTGTCTTCCTCTGCCTCTCCTCCTCTCTAACATTCATACTGTCATGGTGTACTCCAGTTTTCACCTCCTTATCACATGACTAAAGAATCTAGATTGTCTCTTTCTGATGTGGGCAGTCAGTTCACTCCATGAGTCAGTTTCTTTCATTATTACATCTTCATAATTCTTTTTTATCTGTCCAGGGTATGCTCATCATTCGTCTGTAAAACCTAATCTTATGCTTCCACATAATTTTTCACTAATTGGCCAACCGTCCATGATTAATTTCCATATATTAGGAATGCATTTATGTAGCCTTTAACTCTTTGAGTCCCAGGGAACACATCATACGTTCATAGGTTCTTACCTATAAGCCCAATGAACGCCTGATGTGTCGATTTTAGTCTCTCTTTACTACTCATTGAGCCTGTGATGCTAAACCCCCTGGGACTCAAAGAGTTAGGAATTCTCTTTCTCACCTCATTTGAAAAAAAAAAAAACCATGTAAACACAGGAAATGAATATTAGCCAGAAAAAGATGTAGCAGGCATGGGCCATAATCAGACATATTAAGTCTCCTAGATAACATGCAGCCAGTTGCATAGAGAAGGTGGTTCTCATGTAATGCTGATTGTGTAGTTTGGCAACCCAGCTTGGATAGGCTTGTTTACCTTGTAGGTTTGTTTACTGTGTAGGCTTGTTTACCATGTAGGCTTGTTTACCTTGTAGGTTTATTTACTGTGTAGGTTTGTTTACTATGCAGGCTTGTTTACCATGTAGGCTTGTTTACCATGTAGGCTTGTTTACTGTGTAGGCTTGTTTACCATGCAGGAAGAAATCAATGAATATTGATCTGTTATAGATAAACTTTACAGTTTTGGTATTAGAGATTACCCTGGAAGGAAGCATGTTATAAAAGTATATCTTATAATAAAAGTATAACTTTGTATAAACATATAGTTTACTACAGATGGCACATTTGACTACACAGTTTTGATTTATATTACAAATGTAATGATAATAATATGTGTTATTGCAAGCAAGATTAAGATATAGCATGATATAAACTGTATGTATACTTCCTAATATTACATATTGTTACAGAGAACTCGAAACATTGTTACATTGTATTAAAACAATATTACCATGTGTTGACATTTTGTGTTTATTTGCTTGAAAATTTATACTAGTGTGTATGACTGACTGGTTGTTTCAGTGGTTGTTTGGTTGGTTGAATGATTGGTTTGTTGAGTGATTGGGTGATTGGTTTTGTGATTGATTGTTTGGGTGGTTGAAACCTTGTTTTCTTCTTCTTCTCATCCTCCTCCCCCTTCTTCTTCTTCTTCTTTCTTCTTCTTCTTCTTCTTCTTCTTTTTCTTCTTCTTTGTCTTCTTTGCCTTCTTTATCTTCATTATCTTTTTCGTCTTCATCTTCATCTTGTTATTGTTGATGTTGTTCACCTGCTGTAAACTTTCTATTTGTTCATCAAATTTGAACTTTCGTCTTGATCTGTAACTTGGGTGTTTCACGGATATCCGTTTTACAGATATAGTTTATTTGAAAGCAAACTAAAGGGTACACTGCAGTGACTCAGTAAGAGTCTATGTCTCAGATCCATAGGTTGCCACTTGAAAGATGCATGATCTCAAATTTTGTACTTGAACTCACTTGCAGGTATTTGTGCTGTTTAGTTTCTGCATTGCTAAAGGGAGTCATTTTCAGACTTCTTTTGCTCACGGTCATATAAAGACCTAAAGCCATGGCCTACAATATATGAAGACCAAAAATGTCACTTCCCCGAGTCACTAACACTTGACAACCTGTAGTTATTTCACTCCCCAGTAACACATGATGTGTTATTGACTCCTTCTCTTTAATCACAACTATTGTGAAATGTAATCTCGAACGCATTTGATCAAACATTCTTACAAATCTGGCATTTCCAGTGGCCACTTTGTATTTTACCTGTTTAAAAAAAAAGAAGTGGATAGATATCCCTGGGCTTTTTATCAAGAAAAAAAATGGTGCCGGTACTCAACATAGTCTCTACGAAAGGGGCTGGTACTCACCATGTTATGTCTTTTACGTTTGTTCTAACACAAATATGCCTGTAAATCAATTGTGAAACATTCCAGGACCAAAGAATTACTTATTTGTCGGTTTGAGGGCCATGGTGGTCGGAAAGACCAAACCAACCACTCTACGACTGAGAATTAAACTCAACACTCCCGTTTTCATATGCCGGAGCACTAACAGCTACCTTGTTTCAACAAAGAAAAGGTAAACAACATATTGAACAAATTATTACCTGGGATATCTCAGCACATCCTCAGATGCAACCTCAACAAATAAATAATAGATGGATGGATAGATAGACAGAAAGATGGACAGACAGACAGACAAACAAACAAACAAAGACAGGCATACAGACAGACAGATAAAGAGGATGTATTTACGTTGGAAATGTAATCGAACACATCCATTGCATTATTTTTCACAAATCCATCTATCTTGTCAGTTTGGCCATGCTGGCAAATGCTAACCAACACATCATATTTCACAACCCGCCATTTAGAATCCATACTGCCATAAATCTGGCCAGGTTCCCGACTTTGAACAGAAAATTAACGCCTGTTTTCTGGTCTCACGCCAGTCTTCATTTATTTAACGGGAAAATGATTACAGTAAACCTGCGAATTGATGGAAGTTATTATTCTTTGCGTTCACCGGCTGTAAACTCCGGCGTAAAGTTCTAGTTGTTCGTCCACTTCTGAAGTGCAGTCCTGTTCCAGAACCTGAGTGTTGCGTGTGCATCCGTTTGACAGATCTGAATAATTTGGATGCAGACGGTTCCTTGCTTCTCAGGCAGATGCACTCGGACTTCAAAAAAAGGTCCCGATTAGTCTACTCTTACGACATGCTTTGGGTAGACAGTGGGTCTATTCTTGTTTTTGCTATAGTAGAGCTCCAGAGCCACACCTGGCTTGACTTGTACAAAGCCTGAAGCCAACACCTTTTGCAGACGTTTTCTGTATTGAAAATGATGACCTGTCGCAGAGATAGCAGCAGGCCTGCCAACAAGGTGGGTACTTTCGTAAATATATGTAGTTTAATTTGACCCCTGCCGTGCAAAGTTGTACTTTTTGTTCTTCGCCCCATGTTTTGATGTTTTTTTTTTTTTTAAAGAAATATTACTGCAGTATTTTTTTATTTTAGCATTGTGTTAAACCTTTAAAAGAAAAAACGTCATTTTGAATATCATCATCATCATCAAGAGCTTTGACGACTGGCGTGGGCGATCGTTCCTTTCCACAATCTCTGATCCTCAACTGCATGTATCAGTTCGGGTGCTGGCTTCCTCCATGCCATGACAAAAGGCCGCCAAGAATCCTCTCTCGCTGTCTTCCTCTGTCTCTCTTTCCACATATCTTTCCAGTGATCACAACATGTTTTATTTTCCCTCTTCTCATAACATGTGAAAAAAAAAAAAAAAAAAAACAATGATGACTGTGTGTTTCTGATGTCCGTCATAGGTTGTCTCAGAGCTCTCACCTCTTTCAAAACATCTAGGTTGCTCTTCTCACCTGTCCAAGGAATTCTAAGGATTCTTCTGTGGAACCACATCTCCGAGGCCCCAAGATTTTGTTCTGCTTGTTTATTAACTGCCCAGGGTGATCCTCATCCACACAGTTGCACTTTGTGTCACCGGTGTTTATCGCTTGCGTGAAGTCCTAGTGAGGTAAAAGGTACTACTACTACTACTAATTGTTACGAGACTATTTTAAAGCTTCTGCCCCGGCTGTCGCCAGGGGCCCTAATGTAACCTAATAGTTAAACAGGGTTTCTGAGACTTGCGCCTGGGTGATTCTCGTCCGAATGGTGGCACCTTGCGTCACCGGGTGTTTTGTCGCTGGTTGTTCGGTTCTAGTCGGGTTGATCATCACTCATTTGTTCTTTATCAGGTGGCCACGAGAAGGTGACGGGTTCAGTCCCTTGTATGGTAAATAAAGTCGGAGTGTGTTATCTTGTCTGTTATGTTCTTCTGCCTCTGCTTCCTTCTGTCGCGTCATGTGGGTCTCTGTGGCGGAGTGGCCAAACTTGTTGCTGTGGTGGTGTTTTCGTTTCTCGGACGAAATAGTCACGTATTTAGGAAGATCTATCAGGGTTTAAGCTAGAGGTATGGAGTATGTGCTTTGTGCGACACTCTCAACTGGTGTAAAACCATTGTGCGGAGAGAGCCTAGTCGTGTGGGTTAATATTCGGTGCAATGAAATCGATATTCTCGACTTTAACATTAATATTATCACACACAGCACATACTCTGTAGCTTCAGCAACAGTTTCTGGAAAGTCTGGTAAAAGTTGTTTTGTGAACGAAAAGATGCACTATGACATTTAAATCACTTCCTTCAGAACAAGACGCAAAGAGTTAATCTACTTTGCCATGGAGGAAGGCTGCACTGTCACACGATAACTACTTTGCCATGCTGAAATACTGCACTTTCACATATCTACTTTGCACTGGTGAAATACTGCACTTTCACACGATATCTGCTTTGCACTGGTGAAATACTGCACTTTCACACGATAAATACTTTGCCATGGAGAAATACTGCACTGTCACACGATAACTACTTTGCCATGGTGAAATACTGCACTGTCACACGATAACTACTTTGCCATGGTGAAATACTGCACTGTCACACGATAACTACTTTGCCATGCTGAAATACTGCACTTTCACATATCTACTTTGCACTGGTGAAATACTGCACTTTCACACGATATCTGCTTTGCACTGGTGAAATACTGCACTTTCACACGATAACTACTTTGCCATGGAGAAATACTGCACTGTCACACGATAACTACTTTGCCATGGTGAAATACTGCACTTTCACACGATAACTACTTTGCCATGGAGAACAAGCGTACTGGTTCACGTGATGTGAGGTAAGCCAGTCAGCAACAGGCACCTGTTAATTGTGAAGTTAGCCTATTCAAAGTGTGCGATATTTCCTAGTTTTTGATTGTTAATTTCAGTTGTAATCTTTGGTGGCAACTTTATGTTCTGCATCTACAAGTGCCAGTTAGTGATTAAGAGAAATCATACTATTAAATTACCGTGCGGCGAGGAAACGAGAGCAGGATTGTAATTATCCTTGTGATTTCACAGTCAATAAATACATTTTGCCAAAGTATTTTCATTATATATGGTTGATAAGCAGTCAAAGTTAGTTAGACATCAGTGTTACATTTGGCGCTTGATCAAAGCAGCACTATGTTCACCTGGCAACATATTTCTGATATGCCGTTGCTATAGAAACTAGCGTGGGGTCGCCCGCATCTCTGGCATTGGTCTGGGTTGAGCATTGTCATGTGTGGAAATGTGTGGGAATGGGTGGGAATGTGTGGGAATGTAGCTACATGCAAGAGCGACGCATCCTGACGGGTTTATAATATATTAAGGAACTGGGGGCGCAATAGTACTCAGTTACCCCCTCCCCCCCCTTTTTTTTGGGCCATGTATAGACGTTCTATTTTTTTTTAAAGTTTTTGTTTATAATGTCATTTTATTGTCCCCTCCCCCTCCCCCCCCCCTTTCCTTCCCCAATAAAGTTTTTCCAACAGCATAAAAATAACGATCATAAATGTTATTATTAATATAATTTGTCTTAGTGTAGGTTTCAGCGTCCAATTTGAAAAGGGGGCGGGGGGGGGGGGGGGGGGGGGGGTGGAAGACACACTGCCGGTTAATAAGCATGTCATAAAAGTCAACTAATTAATAAAATTTCCTTCGAAGTCTGAGTGCATCTGCCTGAGAGGCGAGGTACCAATAAGCCAGATCTTTGAAACGGATAAGCAGGCGAAACAGAGGTGAACCCGAAGAAGAAGAAGAAGATTAGTTACTAATATAACTAACTGAAACACGGCTAAAGCCCGTGACCTAGCCGCCTGCCCTCTAGAAGTATACATATTGACTGATCAACTCATTGGTTTCAGTGTGGAGGCGCCCCTACCTATAGGTAGCACCCTGGCTACAAGTGGCGCCCCTGGCAACACGTGGCACCCCTGGCTACAGGTACACCAAAGGTGCATTGTTCGTGAGGGAGGAGAGCCTTGGCATCAGGTTATCTAAAGATGGACTGCTGAAAATGAGGGCGGGGTGCCTATTGGAATTTCCCAAGTACGGTGATGTGGGTTTTTAAAACAGCTCAACTCAGGGGGCTTACTATATAATCTGGCAGTAGAGTGGAGATGTTGACTTTGCTTCCCAAAACATTTCACGACACCCAATAAGGCTGGAGTGGACATACAACAACACTGTTACTTTTAGAGCAGGAACTGTTCACTGGCTGCTGATGATGGGGATCTTGTGGCCATTGGTTTGTATCCCCATGAGGCATATGTTGATTTTTAAAAAATTGAAGTTGGACCAGCTTTATGAATGTTGCCTTTTTAGAGATTCGAACTCATAAACGCCATGTTAGCTGCAACTGTGCTAGCCACCGATTAGCCCCTGGCTCCTAAACTGAGTGCTGCTTGCAAATTTGTATTGATTGTGTATATTTTTTATATTTTTGGTTATAATTATCCATTATGAGCCATCATGGAAGCAAAGTAGGGTGACACTACATGGGCAGACCAGTACAAAGATGGGCACATGTTACACGTGGCATCTTGGGTAGGAAACTGCACTGAACGGACTATCTGACGAGTGGGGATTGACCAATGCAATTATGCAGTTAGCAAAACCTTCTTCTTCTTTTTTTTTTTTTTTTTTTTTTTTGCATTCACCAGCTGTAAATTCTGGTGGAAAGTTCCGTTTGTTCGTCCACTTGCGGACTGCAGTCCTGTTCCAGAATTTGAGTGTTGCGTGTGCATCCGCTCGACAGATCTGACTCATATGAGTGCAGACTGTTGGTTCCTTGCCTCTCAGGCGGATGCACTCCGACTTCGAAGAAAGCTTCCAATTAGTCGACTCTTACGACATGCTTTTGGATATGCAGTGGGTATATTCTTGTTTTCCCTATAATAGGGCCCCTGGAACCCTCACGGGGAAGCAAAACCTTCATTTAGAAAGCTTTTCTTTGGGCAGACTTTTCAAGATATTGAAACTTAGTCAATTTATGTGTACCTGGAGAAACGGCTAAAAAGCTTTCACATGTGGCGTCGACAAGGAATACCTGGCATTAGACGGCAAGACAGGATCACCGAGGTAGTGGAGAGAGCAGGTATCACACGGGTGTTCTCAACGCTCAGGTGGCTGCGACACTTCAAAGACGGAGGATGGTTGTCCCCAAGGACATCCTCTAATATGAACTACAGATGGGTAGAAGATGTCGAGGTCAACCTGTACTTAAATGTGTGTATAAGCAGAACATGAATGAGGCAGATACAGAGATGGATCCGTGGGAACAGGATGTATGGAGGGAGAAATCAGGAAGGGAATAAGGACAGTGAAGAAATTGTTTGCAGACATGTTTGAGAGCCGAGTGTCTGTGAAGAGGAATGTGAAATAAACGCCATTGCAAAGGTGGTCCATAAGTTCCATGCGATTATTGCGTAAGTCTTGGTTAGTCAGTGCTCAACTTACATAGTCACTGCACACTGTGCTGAACTTACATAGTCAGTGAACACTGCGCTGAACTTACATAGTCAGTGAACACTTTGCTGAACTTACATAGTCAGTGAACACTGTGCTGAACTTACATAGACACTGCACACTGTGCTGAACTTACATAGTCACTGCACACTGTGCTCAACTTACATAGTCAGTGCACATTGTGCTGAACTTACATAGTCAGTGAACACTGTGCTGAATTTACATAGTCAGTGAACACTGTGCTGAACTTACATAGTCACTGCACACTGTGGTGAACTTACATAGTCAGTGAACACTGTGCTGAACTTACATAGTCAGTGAACACTGTGCTGAACTTACTACATAGTCACTACACACTGTGCTGAACTTACTACATAGTCACTGCACATTGTGCTCAACTTACATAGTCACTGCACACTGTGCTGAACTTACATAGTCACTGCACACTGGACTGAACTTACATAGTCACTGCACACTGTGCTGAACTTACATAGTCACTGCACAATGTGCTGAACTTACATAGTCACTGCACACTGTGCTGAACTTACATAGTCACTGCACACTGTGCTGAACTTACATAGTCACTGCACATTGTGCTGAACTTACATAGTCCACTGCACACTGTGCTGAACTTACATAGTCACTGCACACTGGACTGAACTTACATAGTCACTGCACACTGTGCTGAACTTACATAGTCACTGCACACTGTGCTGAACTTACATAGTCACTGCACACTGTGCTGAACTTACATAGTCACTGCACACTGGACTGAACTTACATAGTCACTGCACACTGTGCTGAACTTACATAGTCACTGCACACTGTGCTGAACTTACATAGTCACTGCACACTGGACTGAACTTACATAGTCACTGCACACTGTGCTGAACTTACATAGTCACTGCACACTGTTCTCAACTTACATAGTCACTGCACACTGTGCTGAACTTACATAGTCACTGCACACTGTGCTGAACTTACATAGTCATTGCACACTGTGCTGAACTTACATAGTCACTGCACACTGTGCTGAACTTACATAGTCACTGCACAATGTGCTGAACTTACATAGTCACTGCACACTGTGCTGAACTTACATAGTCACTGCACACTGTGCTGAACTTACATAGTCACTGCACACTGGACTGAACTTACATAGTCACTGCACACTGTGCTGAACTTACATAGTCACTGCACACTGGACTGAACTTACATAGTCACTGCACACTGGACTGAACTTACATAGTCACTGCACACTGTGCTGAACTTACATAGTCACTGCACACTGGACTGAACTTACATAGTCACTGCACACTGGACTGAACTTACATAGTCACTGCACACTGGACTGAACTTACATAGTCAGTGAACACTGTGCTGAACTTACATAGTCACTGCACACTGTGCTGAACTTACATAGTCACTGCACACTGTGCTGAACTTACATAGTCATTGCACACTGTAGACATGTTTTAGCGTAGTAAGTAAGTAGGTAAATTTTACTCTACCAGGACATCACACAGAGCGATAAACACCCAGTGAAACAAAGTGCTACCCTGCGGATGAGGATTACCCATGGAGATGTCCCAGAAACCGTGTTCAACTATCAATCTATATTGCGGCCCCCGGGTGGGGCTTCAAAATAATGAAAATCTGTGTCCCACATGGGAACGGCCTTTGTTAATCTCTAACAATGTTCTAGTGCAAAACGGAGCACTTATATATGTTTCCGGGGTGCAGTAGTGATAACACGAACTGAAAAGAACTGCGCAGGCTAATGCATATTCCCTGTTAGAGAACAGTACATGTTCCGTGTAGACATATCGCACGAATTGTTTATGTGGGTAAAAGGTTTCAGAGAAAAGAACAGACAGGGAAAAGAAAGATTGGCAGCGTTAAATCAACATTACAAATGTAGGACGTTATCAACGCCCCCACACGCCTGCTCCGGGAGAGAATTCTTCTGGCCACGTCTAGCCGCAACTGGAAGAAGAATCAACCGATTAGAGTAACTATCTGCGGACAGAAATAGAGAGATCTAAACAAAGAATGGCTGCCATTTTGTTTCACGAGATATATTAATACTTTGCTATATTTGAATAAAACAGATTCTTTGTTCACGTGTTGGTATCACCAGAACAGGTAAATTGGACAGCGCGTTTAAATTCCGTCTTTTCCTGATACAAATGGTGTATCTGAGAGTTACGGATCTCAAGGTCGTGAGATCAAATCAGCATGATGTCTCACTTTTTGTTTTCCACACATGAACATGGCTACTAGGTCGACCCAGCCTTAAATGGGTATCCGGTGAAGTCCTGGGAAATAAATGCGACTGAGTCGTTGTTGACCACATCTCCGATAGAGGTCCATAAAATATTAGTCTAACCTCGGAATTTAACAAATTTAGAAAAATTTAGGCTCAATAATGAACAACAATGGCGACTGCACAAAAGAAGTCAGAGAAAGACTTGCTCTAGCAATGCAGAGGCTCCCCAGCGTGGAGAACCTTTGGCATGGCACCTGCAAGCACGTGAAACATTGAGATCGTGTGCAAGTGAGATCGTGTGCCTTTCCCGTGGCAAGGGGATGTGAGTCATAGACTCTCGCCCAGCCTTTGAAGAAGAGAATCAGAGCTTTAGATCTAAACTAACACAGAGAAATTCTTACAAGAACAGGGAAAACGTCAACATCCTGCATGACCTGAACATCAAGGAGAACTGGCTTGTGCACAGCATCTTTTCTCGGGTGTTTTGAACATGTCAAGCTCCATCGTGGTCTGGAGGGAACGGTGATGGAAAACGAGGCCGAAGCAGACCAGCGCGAAAGTGTATACAGGACATTGAAGATGCACTGGCTATGAAAGCACATAGGGCTGAAGAACTGGTTAGATAAAAGGAGACTTGCAGGTGTGCCGTGAAGAGAGCGACGTTCTGTAAAGGACAGACTGATTGATTCACTGAGCGTCAGATTCCCCCCATTGCGGCACAAGCCTATAAAGGTTTTTTACAGTTTATCTACTTATTTGACAGTATAAAGAGAACCCACTCATAAGAGACTGCCGACTACTTCGTAACCGAAGTATGCAACCATAAAACGGCGTTGTAGGTTGAACGGATTTTCTCTTGAAGTGTATACCTGTTTGATTGCCGACGATCAACACTCAGAGGAAAGGTGACACGGATACAAACTGTTACTGGCACTATCGGAATTGAAACTATGCGCTGCTGCTGAAAATAGGGACGCAGCGCTTATGGAAATGTCTTGAGTGCTGTGATGTCGATTCTTAATTGAACAGTAAACAATATACCTATCTGATTCTCACCCGAGATGGTAATCCTAAAGACTGCAATCCCAAGAGGGGGGGGGGGGGGGGAGGTTCGTTTTGTATGAAGAAAGGTCTTACTTCATGACTGGACGCGTTTCACGATTTGAATTTTGCGTGCACGTCCGTTTTACAGGTCTGAATTGTCTGCAAACGGTTTATTCCTGTCGTTCTAGCAGAATCGCTCTGAGTTTGAAAGAAACGTCGATCCCATCTAGGTTTGCCAAGCAGACTGCATGAAATCTCTTTTTAATGTGACAGCGGAGAGGCGTGGGCAGTTCTTGACCAGTTTTGTGTCCTGGTTTACTCCGAAGCTGGAGGTTTATCTCTGCGTCCACCCCTGCTCTCAGTTCAAATACTTCTGGCATGGCGATGGAGACAGCAGCTGTCACAGGAGGGCTTGCATAGCTTATGGAACAGAAGGCATCCCATGCATTGATAGCAACAGTTCAACGAGCATGCTAAGAAGATCCAAACTGGCAAACTACAACTAGAATGGGTTGAGGGCACCCAGAAGTCCCGCCTCAAGAAACTATCTTGGCTGTACGCAGCGGGACATACCGGGGTAGCAGGAAATGAAATAGCCGACAGACTGGTCGTGTCTGCAGTGGTTGGTGGAGAAATAAGTACGGACAGGGTAGACATACTGAATGCACTACTCTCTAGAGACCGAGACAATAAAAGAGCGACAATGTACCACCTGCTGGAAATCAGAATTCAACAAGGACAAGCATGGAGACACTGAGGTGTAGGGTAAAAAAGGAAGAGATGTTAGCCGACCCCTACTGGGTGTGTTGAGCATGGAGACACTGGGGTGTAGGGTAAAGAAAGAAGAGATGCCAGTCGACCCCTACTGGGTGTGTTGAGCATGGAGACACTGAGATGTAGGGTAAAGAAAGGAGAGATGCCAGCTGACCCCTACTGGGTGTGTTGGGCATGGAGACACTGAGGTGTAGGGTAAAGAAAGGAGAGATGCCAGCTGACCCCTACTGGGTGTGTTGGGCATGGAGACACTGAGGTGTAGGGTAAAGAAAGAAGAGATGTTAGCCGACCTCTACTGGGTGTGTTGAGCATGGAGACACTGAGGTGTAGGGTAAAGAAAGAAGAGATGTTAGCCGACCTCTACTGGGTGTGTTGAGCATGGAGACACTGGGGTGTAGGGTAAAGAAAGGAGAGATGCCAGCTGACCCCTACTGGGTGTGTTGAGCATGGAGACACTGAGATGTAGGGTAAAGAAAGAAGAGATGTTAGCCGACCTCTACTGGGTGTGTTGGTCATGGAGACACTGAGGTGTAGGGTAAAGAAAGAAGAGATGCCAGCTGACCCCTACTGGGTGTGTTGGGCATGGAGACACTGAGGTGTAGGGTAAAGAAAGAAGAGATGTTAGCCGACCTCTACTGGGTGTGTTGGTCATGGAGACACTGAGGTGTAGGGTAAAAAAGAAGAGATGCCAGCCGACCCCTACTGCTTGTGTTGAGCATGGAGACTCTGAGGTGTAGGGTAAAGAAAGAAGAGATGTTAGCCGACCTCTACTGGGTGTGTTGAGCATGGAGACACTGAGGTGTAGGGTAAAGAAAGAAGAGATGCCAGCTGACCCCTACTGGGTGTGTTGGGCATGGAGACACTGAGGTGTAGGGTAAAGAAAGAAGAGATGTTAGCCAACCTCTACTGGGTGTGTTGGGCATGGAGACACTGAGGTGGCTGTGGCGTCAAAGGACGGAGCTCGAATGGATCGGATCGATGTGCTAGGATGTTGAAATGATAGCAAGTAAAGGTATTCACACTGTGACAATGACAATCTATATACATAACTTGGTTCATTACAAGATGAAGTATTCATCATCATTATCAATGTCAACGTCTGCCGTTAAGCTGCATGAGGAGGAACACTTAGCCATCCATTGCTTGTTTGGTGTCAATGGCTATAGTCATTGTGTATCGATGTAGAAGATCTTTAATGTCATCAATCATTTTTTCATAGAGCGACCTCTTGATTTCGTATCAGATCTATTCATATGTAACGTCTGTGTCGGTAGTTGTAGCAGCATTCTAATGAGATGACCAAATCATTTTATTTTCTGTTTCTCAATTAATTGGGTTCATGTTATTGTTACCACTGACTGAAATATTAGTTACAGAAAAGGTGGAATGTAGTTCACATGACAAATAAGATGCATTTTAGGACAGTACACAAGAAGACAAAAAGTCCACAAGTAGTGAATTCACTTTAATTGTATCACAAACTATAAAACACTGGTATAGAATGGAAGGTAGCAAATGTGATAATCGTTACAAATCTTCACACGCTGTGGAGAACTTAACAACACGCCTGTGGAGCTACATAAGTCACACAAACACGTAAAAAAAAATCCCAGGGAATTGGTTCCAGATATCACACGAACTGAATAAAACGATACACACAAAAATCCTGGCAAATATGGAAATCTTCAAAGTCATAGTTAATTATATAAATATGGATGAATTCTCTAGATCTATTCCGTTCATAGTTCCTCATATATTCAACATTCTGGTGTATACAACTGTGTCTTAAAGAAAACAAAATGTTTTATGCAGAACGTTGCTATGTATTTCTCATCATCTTCATCAGGCAAAGGAAAAAACATGCGGGGCTGTGGAATTCATTAACACCATGTTTTAATTGGTGGTTTAACAATTCCACTAAGCGCCATTTTTGGCCTTTAACTTTGTATGCCCCAGTCAACGTATAACAGACGAAGAGATTAGAACGTTCACGGAAACGTTCAGTATTGAACATTGCGTTTTCACTCGCGTACTTTGAACAGGTCGTGTTTATTGTATTAAAAATATGACTATCTCTAACTAAACAGACATGATAAGTGTGTTATAGCTGCGGGTGTGTGTTTGTTTCAGGTACAACCCGCACGTCTGAGATTATTTCCTAACTGCTGTTTATGATGAATAATAGGCCAAGATAACGTCATCATCATCAGTTTGAACTGGCCAAGTTCATCGGCTACCTAGGGAGCTAACCTCTCCTAGATAGCATTAGTTATAATTATGTCTCCTGTTCATGCTGTTATTTTATTGTGTGTTTTTTAGTGTTGTGGTTCTAGCTTCCCATATCTATTGAGCCAGGTTTATCTGCATGTTGTTTGTAGGGTCGTCATCTTAGTGCTGATTGGTCAGTTTGGTTCTCATCATGTTGCCAGATTATCTCGTCTCTGCCATTGATTGCTGTCCTCTGTTCCATTCTCATAATGTATCTGCTATTGTAGTCACTATGTTGACGTCAGTCAGATAGTTGTTCCCTCGTGTGATTTGTCGATGACATTGTTCAAAGATGACATGCTGACTAAGTACACTAATTATTCCTTCAGGGACGCGATGTAGTCACTGGGCTGACGCAGCTTCGAAACCGGTGTCAGACAGTACAGTATCGGTGCTGGATTTAGTCATAAGCTAAATACGCCAAGCTAAGGGCCTCACAATCTACAGGGGCCTTCTTAACTTCCTATTTACCCCAGCCCCTTTTTCTTTACAAATGCGATTTTTTTTCAATATATTTAAATGGCAAATTTCTTTTGATAGAGCCTTTTGGAGGATTACATAATATGATGTATGCGAATTGCATGCACATTCTTTATTATTTCCGTTACTTAAAATTAAACAACATATTTCTATCATCCATACATTTGAAAGGCGTTTACATTTTACAGTTTTTCTGAGACTGGCTGCTGTTATTTAAAACAGTAGGGGCCTCAGGTCTTTCGATAGCTTAGGGCCTCATCAAGTCTAAATCCGGCCCTGTATAGCTTTCATTTTTGTACTTATTACATACTACTTGCAATTATATGTACCACTTTCATTTATATATATCTGTCTGTTGGTCAGTACATGTTTGCGTATTTTCTGCCCTATTTGTACATCAACAACAGTCCCGCAGCAAATATTTCTGTGTCCGAAAGGGCTTCTCAGCAATTGACAATTATGTAGTAGGCGTGTTTGTTTTTTTGTATGTGGTTGTATGTTTTTGTATGTGTTTATATGTCATTGTATGTCTGTAATATCATGTGTCACCTGTCGCAGTGGTCGGCCTCTGCCGCTTCTTCACGGACCATGCCTCTCATTGATGCTCTTTCAAATCACGGTTGCATTAAAAATATATTTAATTATCAAGTTATAACATTGTATAGAAGAGCGGCTGGCCGAGCGGTTACAACACCAGGCTCTCATGCGACATACCCGAGTTCGACCCCTGTTAAGGTGAATCGTTTTTCTGTCGGGTGGGGGTGGGGGGGGGGGGGGGGTACATATATACACCCTGACGCGCACGGTCCGTGGTGTTTATCTGCAAGACTTGAAGTATCACCGCGATACCTGTTACGATTGCTAACTACAACAGTACTGTATAATTGGGAGTCACCGTGGCGGAGCGGCTAGACGCTCGCCTGCGGATCGGAAGGTCGTGGTTTTGCTCCCTGGCGGAGCCGGACTTTTAAATAAATGACCTTAGCACCCATGTCGATCCAGCCTTGAGTGGATACCGGGTGCAGTTCCGGGAGTAAAGGCGGCCGGCGTGATGCTGACCACATCACCCATCTTGTGCCGATTGATCTATAAAATATAGGTCTAGCCCTATACACCTAAAGGCGTGGAAAAGGGTCCTTTTACTTTTACTAGTACAACATAATTAGTGGCCGGCGGATCATCTTCAGTTGTATTATAGCAATGAGCTTTCTAAGCTGGTCTCTGCCTGGGGTCTCTGGCTCGGGTCTCTGGCTTGGGTCGATCTCCCTCTTCAAAGTGTTGGCCCCTGAGTGAACTCAGTTGACCTGTCGTGACCTATACAATAATACGACTGGTGTACTTACACTCGGCAGCACAGGTAGACAGGGTTTGAGAGCTAGCTGTTATGTTGAGGGGCACTGATAAAATGACAGTTTTTGTTGTTTCTGTTTTTAAAATATAATTTCATAAAGCAAAATACTGAAACACAAAGCATGCCAATTTATTACTTACTTTTACTTTTTCCTTCCACGTATGCCGCTAAGCGTTGTGGGGAGATGCAAGTTCCTGTCATAAGCAAGGCGGGCAGCATCTGATGTTCTGAGGCCATGCTTTTGGCAGGTTTCGGAGACCCCGTCAATCCACCGTTTCCTTGGTCTTCCTCTTGCCTTATATCCTGAGCTTCTTTGGTTGAAAATTTGTGATGTTATTTGATCATTTTTCATCCTGGTTAGATGTCCAAACCATTTCATTCTTTGATGTTCTATGTAGTCTAAACATGGCGTAGTTTTGACAGTGTTTCTAATGTCTATATTCTTTATCCTGTCTAGTCTGGTCTTGCTCGCTGCTTTTCTTAGACATTTCATTTCACAGGCTTCTATTTTTCTTTCATGGGTCTTGTTGATTGTCCATGTTTGGCACTGGTAGCAGAGTGTTGGAATGAAGATGGTGTTTATCAATTATCTTTTGGTCTTCATGGTTATATCTGGATGTTTAAGCAGAGGTGATAGTTGGTATGTGACAGCATTGCCAATTTATTACTTAATTGTAAAATGGACGGTGTTCTTAAATTACGCGCAAACACACGCGACTAGGAAAATGTGGTGGGAGAATAACGGAAGTCTCGTAGACTAGTTCCCTATATAGAGGGCGCTACCTCAATTAAGGGGGTGGGAGCTTCTGTGGTAAAATCCGTGGGGCGGTAAGAGACTCTGGTGCACTTGAGGGCAATGACTAAACATGCGGCAGCGGTGTAAACATAGATCAAATTGAATGTGTGGTAATGCATGCGTGTGCATTTGTATGCCTGTGTGCGTTTATGTATGTCTGAATATTATGTATGTCTGTTTATGGAACGGCCACATAGCTTTCATATTGATGTACAGATGGTATAACGATTTTGATAGCAAACATATATGATTAAATTAACAGCGGAAAAACAAATCCAAATAAAATTAAATCATAAATTAAATATCCTACGAAACAAACATGCGCACACAATTCAAATGTTTCCATTACATTCGTCTTCTTGGCTGACAGACAACCAGCGTCCTCCACGTCTCGTCGGAGATTAAAAACCGATACAAATATACAAAGTATGAGAAGTTTACTTAATTAAATTGGGTGTAAACAAATTAATCAACAATTAATTATCGCAAACGGTAGTATGCGAATGTTATCTAGTCCAAGTACTTACTTTACTCATGTAAATAACTACTCTGTCACATTGTGTTAGATAGTTTTATCGTGTGAAGTATTTTTACAGACTTATTTGTGTTTAATTGTGTTTCATTAATGTAATTTTAGTGCGTTTATTAGTAATTTGCTTACGTGTGAAAACATGAGAAATAAAACTAGAATGTCTTTACACTGGAACTCACAGAGGCAACGAAATAATGGCACACCAAAAACCACACGAGGAAAGAATCTAGGGAGTGAAGTGAATTTAACAAGAAAGGAGAAGAGCTGCAGACGGAAATAAAAATAGAAGAGGTGACAAATTTTGGTCAAAAGATATGCTATTCGCATAAAAACCATACATTGAGGCACACCTGATGGCAAGAGGCAGGCAGCAATACAAATGGGATGATAACATCAAGATATGGGCAAACAACAATTTGAGAGAGTGTACATTTGGGAACAAAGAAAGAGCGTGCTAAAGATCCATTGCAGCCAACCGTCACTGTGGAGACATCATCTGATTGATTGATTGATTGATTGATTGATTGATTGACCAAATGGCACAATCGGGACAAGAAAGAAGAAATAATTCAAGGGCCACCAAAACTGGGTCACTACAGTCTGGTGAGAGTGAGACAGCGAGAAATGATGGGGGAATCTGGTCGCTACTTGATACTTAGAGGAAAGACGAGACGGACCTATAATCAGAATGCTACTGGCACCATTGGAATTGGAACTCTGCGCTGGCTGCTGAAGATGTGGACGGAGCGCTTTTGGCAATGCCCCGAATGTTGTGACGTCAACTCAACTCAAACACACACACACACACACACACACACACACACACACACACACACACACACAGTTGATTCAAAGCCGTGATCAAGTGAGACAGCGAACACGGTCGCTACGTTAAACAGTAAAGTACATGATAATGATGAGATAGCTAAATCGATCTATATTACTCTTTGTTCTTCTCATAGTTTATACATTTGTGTTTGTTTTACTGGTATTCTTTACTGTCACCGAAAGAGGCCTTCTTGGTCGAAACATAACAGAGTCATTGTTCCGCGTCCTACAGGTCTGTTCCTGGAATGATTGGCTGCCTGTAGGCCACAGGAGAATTATAATACCCACTCCAGTCGATGTCATTGCCATATCCAGGAGAGATTTGGCTTCCTGAGTGCCAGCTTCTAGACAGAGGAACTTGATGAGTGGCTGAGGGCCAGTTACTAGGATGAGCTTTCTCCTCCCTCGCGGTTCTGCTCCACTGACCTCGTCTTCCCGTTGAATAGTAGTTTTCCCTGTTGTCCCGTTGACGGACTGGCCAGTTTTGGGCAGAGTTATCGGCCAAAGCTGATTCTGTAATGTTCTGCCAGGTTTTCATCTTGTTGTTGAAGTGTTCTCTATAAGAATCGGGTTCGTCATGGGTTGTCTCCCATGTCTTCATCTGGTTCTGGGCATCTGGCCTATAAGAATCAGATTCTTGCTGGACCGTCTGCCAGGTCGTAAGCTTGTTGTGTGAATCTTGTCTATATGAATCTGGCTCGTCCCGGACCTTTTGCCTGGTTTTCAGCTTGTTGAAGTCTTGTCTATAAGTATCGTGTTCGTCCTGAACCGTCTGCCTGGGTTTTCGCTTGTTGTTGAAGTCTTGTCTATAAGAATCTGGTTCTTCCTGGGTTGTCTGCCAGGTTTTCAGCTTGTTGTTGAAGTCTTGTCTATAAGAATCTGGTTCTTCCTGGGTTGTCTGCCAGGTTTTCAGCTTGTTGTTGAAGTCTTGTCTATAAGAATCAGGATCTTCCTGGGTTGTCTGCCAGGTCTTCAGCTTCTTGTTGTAGTCTTGACTATAAGAATCGGGTTCTTCCTGTGTTGTTAGCCAGGTCTTCAGCTTGTGGGAATCTTGTCTATACGAATGGGGCTCCTCCTGGGCCGTTTGCCAGGTTTTCAGATTTTGGCGGGCAGCTTGAGTGTAAGAATGGGGCTCATTCCGGGCCGTCTCTATGGCAAATGGTTGTCGTGGTTGAGAAATGTGGCGCAACTTGTCGTCTGATTGGTTAGACAAAGAAAGAAAAAAGTTAACATAAAACAAAAATGCTCTTCTGGAGAAGGCGTATGAATATGATTCCTTTATGACAGGACCAGGTGGAAAGCTGACCACATTACCCACATTGAGACGATTGGTCTATAAAATAAAGAACTAACTAGCCCCTTATGCCCAATACGTATAAAGGCGTGAAAAAGTGTCCTTTGCTTATATATATATATATATATATATATTACTACATTTACCCAGTTCCTTTTTAGGACAAAATTTTTTGTTATATGAAGCCCCACCCTGGCAATATAGGCAGGCCATAAATATGACCAATTTTCTGAACTCAGTTTCTGGGACCTCTCCACGGCGATCCTCATCCGCATGGTGGCACTTTGTGTCATCGGGTGTTTATCGCTTGTGTGATGTCACGGTGGTGTAGAAAGTCTGTCTCTGTCTCTCTGTCTCCTTTGCTTATTTCTTATTCTGCCTTTCTAGCTCCCAGTTAAGCATAGGCCCCCAACCAACTCAGGCCAAGTCGTTGTATCCTTTGCTATCGCATGCAGCTCTCTCCATCTTTCTAACTTTATTCTCCAGCTCAAATTTCCATGTTTTTTTTTTTTTTTTTTTTTGGGGGGGGGGGGGGGCGCTACCTTTATTTCTTTGCCCCTGTGGGTTCCTTACTGACGACATGACAATGGTACTTTTCTTGTGTAGGACAGCAGGTGACACCTGGCTGCTGTAGCCTTATCAGTGCCCTAATTATAACGTCTTTGAAGGTTGAACGAGCTTTCTGGAATCTGCCTTGTCAGTTTGCCATCCAGACTAAGATTTCAGACTAAGATCCTAGAACCCACACGGGAATTAACTTAATTGACTGGATGTTTTTTTTGTGTGTGTGTGGTAAATAAGGGACCCCCCCCCCCTTCCAAAAAAAAAAAAATTGTTCACATTTGCTTTGTTTTGTAACTAATGTGTTTTACTGGCTTAGATAGCCCACCCCAAGTCCAATCTTACCCTTGGTACGACATACCCAGTAGGGAGAGGGTGTTACACTTTGCTTTCTCTGATTTACAGTCAGAAAAACAAACATAAATAATATATTTATTAATTAAGTGGGTAGATTATTCTCACTGCACATCAGACCATTCAGTCTATTAGTGCTCAGCCCCCCCCCCCCCCCCCCCTCCCTATCACCACCCTCGCCCCAATCGCGTGTCGGTAAATCATACAGTGTATAGTTCCTGATGACACCAGTTCTGTTATGGTTTCTTATTTTTCTTTGACTTTCTGCGTGGTGCTCTTCTCGGGTTACAGGTTTTATACTTGGGTGCACAAGAGATACAATCCGCAGGGCAGTGCGCTATCTTCGTGATTCTCCAACAGTTGATGATATAATATAGATGTGCCGTGCACGTTCCTATCTCTAAAGTGACAATAATATATTAAGCTAATATCTTGAGCTGAAAACGGGACATCCAAAGCAAGTAAGTTTAACCCAGCGCCTTTTTTCTTTCTAGATCACCAGATTGAAAGGGTCAATTACTCACTTGACAATGGTTTAAAGACCTTAACATAAAAATATACTTTTAAATTCACCGGGGAAGGAAAAAAAACCCAGAAACTTTGCTACAATAAAAATTCTCATCAACAGATTTCTGGCATTAAAGGTATCTAAACCTAT
This sequence comes from Candidula unifasciata, assembly GCA_905116865.2. NCBI lineage: Eukaryota > Metazoa > Mollusca > Gastropoda > Stylommatophora > Geomitridae > Candidula > Candidula unifasciata. The sequence continues at coordinate 386,713 of CAJHNH020002391.1, read as the reverse complement.
AAAATATTATAAGGGCTACATATACAACTTTAGGTGTATGTTCTGTTCTTGAACTAATTCCGTGCGGTTGCCGTTTTGTAGATTACCGACGGGACGGTGGTTGGACACACCCAAGAAACGGGACTGTCCCCTTTGACAACGGGACGTCTGGTCTCCCTACCTAGGTCGGAGTCAGCTCAGACAAACAACACCCGCTGCACAGTGAAATTAGGAAGAACAAAGGCAGCAGATTAAAACAAAGAATATCAGGATAGGTCAGGCCGAGGACATATGTCAGTAGGTGTGTTCACTTGACGACATACACCCAGACGAGGGCAGAATTAATACATGAACATGAAAAATCACACACTTACCAAATCTTGTTTCCCTGTCTACTGACCAGCCTCTCGCAGTACGGTTGAAATTGGCGCTCTTCGCAAGACTCGGCGATTCGTCCCTTGTAAGTGTCGAGCGAAAAGCCGTACGTTGTTGCGTTAAGTGAGGTGGGTTTCTGTTCACTGGTTGTCTTTGAGCGGTCTCCCACTCCGAAAGATTAGAAAAGGCGCTCTCTACATTCCCACCATAAGCCTCTGCCGCCTGCCATGGGGTGATCTCTTTGCGAGGAGTCTGTGACAGCATAGCCTCCAGTTTAGCAGAGGGCGCCAAAGCTTTGACAGTGGTGTCATCAATGATGAACTTGTCCGATCTCTTCTTCCGTCTCTCGAACAAACGTCCACCTCGACCTCTGAAGGATTTCAGATCTGCAACAATATCAAAACATATTTCACGACTTATCACGGTATGATCGCACTTTTTCGCATTAAGACGTAAGTCTTCAAATTGTATAAGAGTCAGTGCCATCTGGATTATTCCGGAAGAGACTGTGGTTCAAAAAAGACTCCCTAAAATACGGACTCGGCACTATTTATCCTTCGTCTGAGGTGAAATCGGTTTCCAAATCTTGTAAACTGGGCAGGTCCGTATTGAAAGAGGAAAATTCACTAAGAGAACCGTGCATACATCTGTTTGATTTGGCCAGTCGTTTCATGAAGACTCTGGCACCACAGAGAAAGAAGTTTGCCGCTGACGTCAATGATTGGGCTATTTTCTGGCATAACTGTATCCGCTCTGTGATGGTGGGGTAACTCTTGCTTGGGATGTCGTTAAAAAAAAACGGTATCCAGATAGACATATCCTGTATGACATGGAGATAAAGCAAGGCGATATCAGCGTGATGGGAAAGATGGCAGTAGTCCAGACACGTGCGGCCAGACACACAGAGTTTGAGGCAGATGATACACATCTACCTGACTACATGCTGGCGATGCATTATTACCAAGAATGTTGGATCTTTTGACGTGTTGTACACATAATGCTCACATTGACACACGCACACAATAAGTTCGGGTTTTATTGTTTAAAAAAAAACACACACACACACGCACACAATATGTTCGGGGTTTATTGTAAAACACACACACACGCACACACACACACGCACACACACACACGCGCCCACACACACGCACACACACGCACAGTCGTTCGCACATTCTTTAAATCAGTCTTTAATTATTTCCTTTCATTCTTTCTTCAATTTGCGTTCCTATTAATGTTTCACTTATATCACACACACACACACACACACATACAAACACAGAGATGGAACGATAGATGATATGGAGAGAGAGAGATAGAGAGAGATGGAGAGAGAGATGGACAGAGATGGGGCGAGATAGGAGAAGACAGAAACACACACATACAAACACAGAGATGGAACGATAGATTTAGAGAGAGATGGAGAGAGAAATGGACAGAGAGAGGTGGAGAGAGATTGAAGAGAGATATGGAGAGAGAGAGATAGAGAGAGATGGAGAGAGAGATGGACAGAGATGGGGCGAGATAGGAGAAGACAGAAATTGAAAGAGATGGCGAGAGCGATAGAGAGATGGACAGATTTGGACAGATGGAGATAGAGAGATGGAGAGAGATAGAGAGTGGGAAATGAAGAGAGGGAGAATGGATAGAAATGGAGAGAGAGATGGACAGAGAGAGATGGAGAGAGAGATGGACACAGAGAGATGGACAGAGAGAAATTGACGGAGAAAGAAGAACAGAGAGAGATGGACAGAGAGAGATGAATAGAGAGAGATGGAGAGAGAGATGGACAGAGAAAGATGGAGAGATGGACAGAGAGAGATGGACAGAGAGAGATGACAGAGAGAGAGAGAGAGATGACAGAGAGAGATAGATCAGCAGAGAGAGATGGACAGAGAGAGATGGACAGATTTGGACAGAGGAAATGGACAGAGGGAATGGACAGATGGAGAGAGATAGTGGGATATGAAGAGGGAGAAATGGATAGAGATGTAGAGAGAGATGGACAGAGAGAAGGACAGAGAGATATGGACTGCGAGAGATGGACAGAGAAAGATGGACAGAGAAAGATGGACAGAGAGAGATGGACAGAGAGAGATTGGCAGAGAAAGATTGACAAAGAGATGGACAGAGAAAGATGGACAGAGAGAGATGGACAGAGAGAAATGGACAGAGGGAGATGGACAGAGAGAGATGGAGAGATAGATGGAAACAGAGAGATCGACAGAGAGAGATGTACAGAGAGAGATGGACAAAGAGAGATGGACTGAGAGACATGGACAGAGAGAGATGGACAGAAAAAGATGGACAGAGAGAGATGTACACAGAGAGATGGACAGAGAGAAATGGACGGAGAGAGAAGGACAGAGAGAGTTGGACCGAGAGAGAGATGGATAGAGAGAAATGGAGAGAGAGATGGACAGAGAAAGATCGAGAGATGTACAGAGAGAGATGGAAACAGAGAGAGATGGAAACAAAGAGATGGACAGAGTGAGGAGAGATGTACAGAGAGAGATGGACAGAGAGAGATGGACAGAGAGAGATGGACAGAGAGAGAGAGATGTACACAGAGAGATGGACAGAGAGAAATGGACGGAGAGAGAAGGACAGCGAGAGATGGACAGAGAGAGAGATGGATAGAGAGAAATGGAGAGAGAGAGAGACGGACAGAGAAAGATGGAGAGATGGACAGAGAGAGATGAAGAGATGGACAGAGAGAGATGGACAGAGATGGAGAGAGAGATGGAAACAGAGAGATGGACAGAGAGAGATGTACAGAGAGAGATGGACAGAGAGAGATGGACAGAGAGAGATGGACAGATTTGGACAAAGGAAATGGACAGAGGGAATGGACAGATGGAGAGAGATAGTGGGAGATGAAGAGAGGGAGAAATCGATAGAGATGTAGAGAGAGATGGACAGAGAGAAGGACAGAGAGATATGGACTGCGAGAGATGGACAGAGAAAGATGGACAGAGAGAGATGGACAGAGAGAGATGGGCAGAGAAAGGTGCACAAAGAGATGGACAGAGAGAGATGGACAGAGAAAGATGGACAGAGAGAGATGGACTGAGAGAGGGACAGAGAGAGATGGAGAGAGAGATGGAAACAGAGAGATGGACAGAGAGAGATGTACAGAGAGAGATGGACAAAGAGAGATGGACAGAGAGAGATGAACAGAGAGAGATGGACAGAGAGAGATGGACAGAGAGAGAGATGTACAGAGAGAGATGGAAACAGAGAGAGATTGAAACAAAGAGATGGACAGAGAGAGATGTACAGAGAGAGATGGACAGAGAGAGATGGACATAGAGAGATGGACAGAGAGATAGATGTACAGAGAGAGATGGAAACAGAGAGAGATGGAAACAGAGAGATGGACAGAGAGATGTACAGAGAGAAATAGACAGAGAGAGATGGACAGAGAGAGATGGACAGAGAGAGATGGAAACAGAGAGAGATGGAAACAGAGAGATGGACAGAGAGATGTACAGAGAGAAATAGACAGAGAGAGATGGACAGAGAGAGATGGACAGAGAGAGATGGACAGAGAGAGATGGACAGAGAGAGATGGACAGAGAGATGTACAGAGAAAGATGGACAGAGAGAGATGGACAGAGAGAGATGGACAGAGAGAGATGAAAACAGAGAGATGGACAGAGAGAGATGTACAGAGAGAGATGGACAGAGAGAGAGAAGGACAGAGAGAGATGGACAGATTTGGACAGAGGGAATGGACAGATGAAGAGAGATGGTGGAAGATGAAGAGATGGAGAAATGGATAGAGATGTAGAGAGAGATGGACAGAGAGAGATGCACAGAGAGAAGGACAGAGAGAGATGGACTGAGAGAGATGGACAGAGAATGATGGACAGAGAGAGATGGACACAGAGAGAAGGACAGAGAGAGAGATGGACTGAGATGGACAGAGAGAGAAGGACAGAGAAAGATGGACAGAGAAAGATGGACAGAGAGATAAGGACAGAGAGATGGACAGAGAAAGATGAACAAAGAGATGAACAGAGAAAGATGGATAGACAGGGGGAGAGGTGGAGAGAGATGGAGAGACAGGGGAGAGAGATGGAGAGACAGGGGGAGAGATGTGGAGAGAGATGGAGAGACAGGGGGAGAGAGGTGGAGAGAGATGGAGAGAAAGGGGGAGAGAGGTGGAGAGAGGTGGAGAGACAGAGGGAGAGAGTTGGAGAGATGGAGAGACAGGGGAGAGAGGTGGAGAGAGGTGGAGAGAGGTGGAGACATAGATGGAGACATGGATGAAGACAGAGAGAGATTCACAGAGAGATGGAAAGAGATAGAGTGGGAGATGAAGAGTTGGGGAGGTGGAGAGAGAGATGGAGAGAGAGGGGGCTGAAAGAGATGGAGAGAGAGATAGAGATGGAGAGAAAGATAGAGAGAGACGGAGAGAGAGAGTCTTAACATAACTAGACGATGAATGTTTGACTCGGAAACATGCCAACGATAAACCATATAAGTATTAAATCTTATGAAGGGGTAAAATGTCCAGACTGAGTGACGTTGGTGTTTGTAGGCGATCATGATAGGAAAGAACTCATCCCAAACGTTACCAGGGCTTTCGGAAAGTAATGTCTTCTATCGAAAACGTCACCGGCCTGCTTCACTGAGTTCACACATAAGGCGTGCAGTCATGTTAACGTCAAAGATTCATTACTATCTACCAGTCTAGTCTGTGTAGTGTTGATGATATGTGCTCTGTCTTTACATCGTCCCGCGAGTAGTAGTGCAGTCCTTGTCAGCTAGTCCGCTCGTTCATTGCCTTTTACTCCGACATGACCAGGTGTGTAGATCCAGGTGAGGGAGGTCAAGTGCGACACAGTAAGTCATACTGTCAGTGAATTTCAAATAGTTTGCACAGTTTGCTAGAGAGAGAGAGAGAGAGAGAGAGAGAGAGAGAGAGAGAGAGAGAGAGAGAGACAGACAGACAGACAGACAGACAGACAGACAGAGAGAGAGGTGCATTACTTTCTGAACGCTCGTAATTTTTTATTTATTTTTGACATTTTCTGTTCCAATTTCTAACAACAAGTGCGTGTTCTCAACCATCCACCCTACTCCCCCGGATTTGTCTCCCGTGACTATTTTGTATTCCCAAAATTAAAGTTGTATTTGAAGGGACCCTTCTTTGACGATACTGATGACACACAAAGGGCCGTAACATCGACTTTAAGGTGTTTTAGGGGTAATGATAGACAAACCAGCACAAACCCTAACTTTAAATACCCTATACAATAGGCATGATTTGATTTTATATAGTTTATATATTGTACATATGCTTGATAGACTATACAAAAGCATTTGACTGTGTAAAGCATGAAAAAGTAATCAAACTGTTAGAAAACTTAAACATTGATGGGAAAGATCTACGAATAATAAAGAATATGTATTGGCAGCAAACAGCAGCTATAAAAATTAACAACTGTTTACGTACATTTCAAAGCATAAAGAGGGGCGTACGACAAATATGTGTACTGTCACCTGATTTGTTTTCAATATACAGTGAATATATAATGAGATCTTTAACTGATATGCCCGGAATTGTGTTTGGTGGGCACAATATGAAAAATTTACGTTATGCTGATGACACAGTCTTGATAGCAACAAGTCAGAAAGAACTACAGGAAATGATAGACATTGTGGTGTTAGAAAGTGGAAGAATGGACCTCAGTTTGAATAATGGGAAGACAGAAGTAATGGTGGTATCAAAGAAACGAATTATTCCTAAATGTATAATAAAAGTCGATGGTGTTATTTAAGGACAAGTACAGAAATTTAAGTATCTGGGCACATGGATAACATCAGATGGAAGATGCATTACTGAGAAAAGAAATAGAATAGGACAGGCAAAAACTGCATTTTATAAAATGAAAAACATCTTGTGCAATATATCCTTGTCATTGAGAGTTAGAAAAAGAATTCTTGCTTGCTACATACATCCAGTTTTAACATATGGCTGTGAATCCTGGACAATCGGTAGGCAAGCCAAACAATTTCTGGAGGCCTCGGAGATGTGGTTTTACAGAAGAATGCTTAGAATACCTTGGACAGCCAAGAAGAGCAACCAAGAGGTTTTGAAAGAGGCGGGAGTCCGAAGACAACTTATCACAGACATCAGAAGGAGACAGTCATCATTTTTCGGCCATGTTATGAGAAGAGGGAAAATAGAACATTTTGTGACCACTGGAAAGATCTGTGGAAGGAGAGATAGAAGAAGACAACGAGAGAAGATGCATGACAGTCTTGTTGCGTTGCATGGAGGTGCGTCGGCACACATGCTGCAGGAGATCGCAGATTATGGAGAGGCATGATCGCCCACGCCAGTCGGCAAGGCACCTGATAATGATGATACAATAGGACATTCCCCGGAACTCCGTAGGAATTCCCTTAGAAATTTAGGAGCCACCGAGATGGGGTGAAAAGCGGAAAGGAACCGTTTGGTGAATACGGATGTGTTGGACCTAAAGGCGCAGAAATAATAGCCTTGCTGTAAACCGCAACACGGCTTGCCATGTGCACTGTTAAGAGCCAATGCCCAGAAATAAACAAGAGAGAACGTGAACGCTGAAAAAAATGCAGTATACAATAGAGTCAAGCTGCACAAGGTAACTGCACTAAGCCGGGAATGTATTGGGTGTGCAACTCTGCAGCAATGCCGCATTCTTCTGGCGGGAAAACAACATGTGTTGGTAAAATTATACGTGTACAAAAGTAGCCTTTTTTTGTTGTTGTTAACAAATGTTGTACGGAGCAGAACTTGCAGGGTAAAAGCCACTGAAAGCTGAACACTCGTGTCAGATCAGCTATATGTTGTTGCCAGTAATACCTAAACATTTAAAGTGTTGGCTTTGTTGTTTGTTGGTTTGTAATATCTTTTTCTTCTTCTTCTTCTTCTTCTTCTTCTTCTTCTTCTTCTTCTTCTTCTTCTTCTTCTTCTTCTTCTTCTTCTTCTTCTTCTTCTTCTTCTTTTTCTTGTTCTTCTTCTTCTTCTTCTTTTTCGTATTTTTCTTATCTTCACCCTTTTCCTCTTCAGCCCCCCCCCCCTTTTTTCAACATCTTCCTATTTCTCGTCCATCTTATTATATAATTATATTGTTATTTTTTTTTAAAATTAGCCCGGCTCTCTAGCACAGTTGGCTAAACCGGATTGCGCGGTGAACGGGTGACGAAATCTTTGTGGTCCGGGTTCACTCCCTGGCGTAGGCAGAAAAGCCACATTTCTCCCAGATTTACGGTATTTACAATGGAATCAAGGCCGAAAGGTTGCGATATCCATAATACCGAGCCTAAGGGTTAACAACTCTGGCTTCTGGAAAAAAAAAATTGTTTTTATTAGTACACTCCCTCCACCATCTCCTTCTTCTTTTTCTTCTGTGTACTTTTCTTCTTCATCTACTTCTTTTTTTCTCCTTCTTCTTCTTCTTCTTTTTCTTCTTTTTCTTATTCTTATTCTTATTATCATATTATTACATTGTTATATTATTATTATTATTATTATTATTATTATTATTATTATTATTATTATTATTATTATTATTATTATTATTAATATACTTGATCTCCTTCTCCCCCAAACGGTGTCTAAAACTGAAACGCTAAAATCATGCTTTAAAAATGTGCCAGTGCTGTCTATCGCCCCCCCCCCTTTTTTTTCCACCCCAAATAAAAAAAAAACCCACCTTGTTGTCCGTTCGTGCTTCCAAACGATATTGGTATACTGTGCTACTTGAAGCGAGGCAACCACAACCTGTGGCGATGGCGAATGTGACTAGCAAAACCAACCCTCGTTATTAAGCAAGGTCGCCCACAATTAGAGCCCTGAATTTCAAAACAAATGTTTGCCAGCGCGTGTATTGAACGTGCATCAGCTCAGACGGTCAGCTCTCGACATATCTTAAACCATGTTCTCCTTCATCCAAACTCCCTGCCTGATTACCCCCCCCCCCCCTTTTTTTTTTCCCCTCTCCACCTCCCCCCTACCCCTCACCCATGCTATGCTATTCTGTTCCCATGAATCTACATCAGTACCTGTGTCATTCATGTTCTTCTTGCAAAAATCTTGATATTGTAGTTTATTGCTGACCTCCATCCCTCTGTATTTTGGCTGACAGCCGCCTTGGTGTTGCGGCTAGGAGCTCGCATGCGCATCGGAAGGTTGTAGGTTTGGGTCCTGGCGGAGCCGGTCTTTTGTTTTCCCCAATATGACTTTGTGTAGGTACCAGGTATTGTCATGGGAAGCAAAGGCAGCCGCTATGATGTTGACCACATCACACGTAGAATGCTGATTGGTCAGTAAAATCCTCCAAGCCCTATATGCCCAAAAGGCTCTGAAATTGTGGAAAAGGGTCTTCTTATCCTTCTATAATTTACCATAAAAGATATTCTTGTGACCTCTACCATCCTCCCTTCGATGTTGAGGTTGACCTTTACGGCGATTCACCTTTAACCTTTAAGGATCTGGCAGACGACTAAATGATAAACAATAATCGAGGATTGTCTTGATCTAGACATCAATGAAACCAAGTGCAGCAATAATACACAATCTTTTCCAGAAGGTCAAAGGGTAATAACCTAAACAGCTACACATTTATATTTTAAGAAAAAAATAGTCTGGAAAAGGTCAAAAGTTAATCAACCCAAACGATGTATCTATAGAATGATTTTTGTTTGTTTGCAAGTCAAAGCTTAATAAACTAAACAGCTGCACACATAAAACAAAATCTTCTTTCTATAGTTCGTTCAACAATAGGTAAACACACATGCAAGCTTTGAAGTTAGGGAAATAATTTTGTTTCACTAAAGAAGAATATAATATGCAGTTTTTCCATTCTTTACGATAGATACTTTTATCATAAAACCGTCTTGGTAGACTTTTGACAGAACAACTTTCCCGTAATGAATTTAAATAATGCGATACAAACAAAACATTGCACAATTTATTGTCAGACATATTTCGCTGTACCTCATCAGGTGCGTTACTACAGAGTCACATCAATGTAAAATAAAGCACAAAACTGAATAAATTCAACTGAAATGGGAATAGTTTCTTTGATACATTGCCTCTGTTTCATGGCCGCCGGAAGCTCATGTAGTCACGTGACTACCAGGGTAACTTCAAATGTATGATAAATTCCGTCTGCTAACAAAGGAGGAGTTGTTGATTTTTATTGTTATGGCTTCTGCGATTCTCAAAAGTCTCCTGTTCAGAGTGTGGTAAACCACACGGAAAGCAGTGTCTGTGTCAATTATGACGTCCTACTAGATTAACTTCTATTAGATTCGGGAAATAAAGCACACCATGAATGGTTTAACAGGAAATCAAAGTACACCGACGAAATTTCATGATTTTCTTGGGCAAAGTCGCACTCGCGCCAAAATAAGACGTCGGTCAAGGTTGTTTAGTCAAAGGCGCTTCCACAAATTAGAGTTGAGTTATTGTGTCATATAGCTAGCTTATATAAGCTGACATACACACACATTTTAATTAGAAACAGAACTCTACAGGTAAGCATGCACATCAGGGGTCCATTGATCATCAGTAGAAAGATCCTTTGTCGACGATTGTTTCGGCCCATTACTCCCTATACAAACTCGGAAGATGGGCCGACCTCGGTCATGAAGCCAGGCCTCGACTTTCCCCTGCTACCCTTCGAACTCTCGGACAGGGACAAGACGATATGGTGACTTTGCAACAGGTACTGTGAAATTTTATTTTATATTGTCGCTGCGGTAGCAACTTTGATCAGTCGACTACCTTAACAAACAGAGTGACACGTTTACGGATGGAAAATCGGACAGGTGTTAGACTTTGGCAATTGGCAGAGAGAAACTGGCAGACATTTATTGGACACTTTGGCTATTAAGGGATATCAAGCTCCTCTCCACTAGAGACTCGGACCAGTCAACCGAGGCCTATCACCCACGACGTTCCGTTTGCGTTCACATCATACTCGAAGCCATTTCAGATGCTTCGCCCAGTTGTTTCAGTGACCATTTACGCTCGTTTTCTCTCAAACCCAGCTGCTTCAGCACATTGTAAGTGAAAGGGAGATAAGACCTCTTGCGCCTACATTGACGTTGAAGATTTTAAATGTGTACGCTTCGCCTCTACTCAAACTGGCCACGAGCTGCCTGTTGTGTGCTAAATGAGTTACCACTAGTCAGCACACTACCAGGTGTCTAGCAGGTACCCTTCTGCTTCCTCTCTTAGAAACAGAACTCGACGACGATGACACTGTCATACATTTTATTCAACGGGATACATGAAACAAATGCAGAGACGTAGTTATTGATCACAGTTGACATGCGCACATAATTCATTTGTTCTCACTCGCTCTCTCTCTCTCTCTCTTAATTTGTAGCGACCTCTCCTTGACCCCTAGAGCTCCAAGGACTACAGCGTCCCACACTCTGGACGCGCCTACAGCTGAACGGGACGAATTCTCCCATTCACTGGACCTCGATATTATTTCAGCATATAACACGGCTGACTGGAGACGGACTTCCCTTGTCGTACTCCAAAAACACACAGCTGTCGTCAGCTTGTCGAAGGGCTCCGATGACAGACAGGGCTTCTACCATAAGTCCCCTCTAGCACACAGCTCTCGTCGGCACCACTCCCCCCTGTTCTGGTTCACTAGTGGTCCTCCTACGTCTCACTACGTCGCCACCCAGAACAGGTACTACAGGAGTCTTTCGTCGCCCTGGTCTTACTTCGCCAGCGGGAACATACCTTCGACCAGTACCGCAACCTCAACACTTACCCAGACCTAAATGTCTGATAGTCGTACGGTATTCTTGTCTGTTAAACTAGAGAGAGATATTACGTTTCCTGACTTGGTATCTGACTCTCGCTTTCTCTCTCTCTCTCTCTCTCTCTCTCTCTCTCTCTCTCTCTCTCTCTCTCTCTCTCTCTCTCTTCTCTCGACTCTGACTGCCTCTGACTGACTACTCAGCCCTCTAATTTATCCCCCTCAAATCCGTGTAGGTGGATGATGATTACACGAGAGGCACGCTTGTATGGGCATTCTCGTAACTCATGATCCCATGGGTGTTCTCGGGACTCACGCTCATGTGGGCGTCCTCGAGGATCACACTTATGTGGGTGGCTGATGTTACCTGAGAATCACGCTGTCACTTAATTCACACTTTCTCTGTTTATCTCGTTAGCCATGCTTTCAGCCCCCACACAGTAACACACGCGTCCACTTTCTCGTGGCGCTGCAGAATTACTCACATACCACTGTCCCTTCACATAATATCACACTTTACCCCAAATCAGCGCGCAACACTGCCCGTACTTTTTGAGCTTGTAAAGGTGATTTTCCCCACATCCGCGACTCGTACGGCAGGGTCAACTCTCTCAGGACGAACTGCAGTTTCTCCGAAGAGTGCAGAACTATGTCTGGCCTCTGGCTGTTCTTCCGGACTGACTCTGGGTACTTTTCGAAACCAGGCAGGTTGACAGCCAGTAATCAGTCCCTCGCACAGTTAAGCATTGATGGAGCGTATGTGACCTTGTTGACTTTACCTTTAGAAATCTGCCTAGCCTTAAGGCAGCGCATGGAATAGGCGGTCGGACTGGCCCTCGAGTTGGCCATCATCATTACTTGGTCCACAATGCCCGCTAACTCTTTCAGGACTTTGTTTTGGTGCCAAGTATACCTTCTCTGGCCTAGGGGTTTCCTGCACGCGGACAATACGTGCTCGATCCTCTGTTTAGCTCTGCATATAGGACATGTCAGATCGGTGGTCGCAGACCACTTGGACCTGTTGTTGGCAATGGGTAACACATCGTAAGCAGATCTTATGACAAAGCTCAGTCGCAGCGGGGCCATTCGCCAGATCTCACCCCTTGTGAGTATTCGTGACATAGCGCTCTCGAGGCCGATCCACTGGCCCTGCTGCACACGTAAGACCTCCGCTCTGTCAGATAACTTCGAATCGTAGACGCAGCCTAGGCTCTACGCCAGTTCACCCAGAACCGTGGAATCCGTCTCCTTGCCACCGTGAAACTGAATGCCGCCACCTTACCTTTAAGGATTGATAAACTTCTTGAATTCTGCGGTTTGAAATGCATGCCACACCATTCGACAACGCGGTCCAACCTTTTCAGCATCGTGCAGGAATCATCCTCACTGACCATAATAATAGTTATGTCATCCATAAATGCTCGCAGTGGCGGCGTCCAGTAGTCCCTAATATGAAGGTTGCCCCTTCTAACATGACCTGCATTGTCATTACAAATAGTATCGGCAAAATCGCACATCCCATTGCAATCCCAACCTGGGGCTCAGTCCATATCAAGGCACTGTCCCTCCCGTGCAACTGCTGCTCAGTTAATAACACTGTGTAAGCGCTGAATTGAACTGGAGAGCGGAGAACCTTGAGGCAATCCTGGACTGATGGTTATCGGTTCTGAAGACTAACAACCACACCTATCACCCGTCTCTAAAACAATTAAGAACATACCGACCATATACTCGCATCCGCACACAGCGGAGAGGGGGGAGGGGGGAAGTGGAGGGGCTATCCGGTGCCAAGAGGTCAAGCTGTTTGTATACACAGTCCACTTCAGCCTTTTGGTTGAATTCCTCAAACGAAGCCTGGACATTTGTTTGCCTATTGGTTGAATTCTTCAAACGAAGTCCGAACATCTGACTGCCTATTGGTTGAATCCCTAAACGAAGCCTGAACATTTGTTTGCCTATTGGTTGAATAACTCAAACGAAGTCTGACCATTTGTTTGCCTATTGGTTGAATTCCTCAAACGAAGCCTGGACATTTGTTTGCCTATTGGTTGAATTCCTCAAACGAAACCTGGACATTTGTTTGTTATATCCTGTTCCGTGGCACAGACTGATGACATGCCCGTGCCCGTCTGTCAATGTTTGTCATCGTTAGACTTATCATGTCAACTTATGACAAGCTGGGTGGCACCCTCCACCTCTCCCCCACCCCACCCTTTTTTTTCACAGTATGCAGTTTCAGTTATACAGATAAATATAAAACTGACTGACTGTGGATCCCTGTAGGAATTCAAATCAACTACAAGAGGGTGTAGTTAACTCAACTTTCTGCATCGCTTGCAACACGAAAGTAAGTAAGGCACCGTCTATGTGTTTTTGTGACCAACATCAGTTGTCGTGAATAACTCTAACTCCTCTAACTCCTGTAACTGCCCGGCTCTCTAGCGTAGTTGGCTAAACCGGATTGCGCGGAGAAAGGGTGACGAACTACTTGTGGTCCGGGTTCAATCCCGGGGGTAGGCAGAAAAGCCACATTTTCTCCCAGGTTTACTGTATTTACAATGGCATCAAGGCCGAAAGGTTGCGATATCCATAATACCGAGCCTAAGGGTTAACAACTCATGGCTTCTGGATACTAAAACAAACATACAAACTCCTATAACTGTATGGGTCACTGACGGAAGTACAACAGACAGTGAAGTTCATACTAGAGACAGAATTGCAAATATATATAATCTTTTTCAAGCGAACACACACACACACACACACACACACACACACACACACACACACATACACACACAAAGAAGAAGAAGAAGAAGCTGGCTCCTGAAAAGCATCCCTTGTCTCTTTTTTCCCTATCTCTCTCCCTCTACCTCTTCCATTATCTCTCTCTCTTTTCCTATCTCGTAATCAGTTGACAGGCAGACTAAATAAGATTGTAGTAAACGTCTCAGGACAAGCTGTGAGGAATGCTCCGTTGTGTTCAGTAACTTTAAGGTTGTGTTCAGTCGCTACAGTAACTTTGAGGTTGAGTTCAGTCGCTACAGTAACTTTAAGATTAAGTTCAGTCGCTACAGTAACTTTAAGGTTGTGTTCAGTCGCCCCAGTAACTTTAAGGTTGTGTTTAGTAGCCCCAGTGACTTTGAGGTTGTGTTCAGTCGCTACAGTAACTTTAAGGTTGAGTTCAGTCGCGCCAGTAACTTTAAGGTTCAGTTCAGTCGCCACAGTAACTTTAAGGTTGAGTTTAGTTGCCCCAGTAACTTTAAGGTTGAGTTCAGTCGCCACAGTCACTTTAAGGTTAAGTTCAGTCGCTACAGTATTTTTAAGGTTGAGTCCAGTCGCTACAGTAACTTTAAGGTTGAGTTCAGTGGCTACAGTAACTTTGAGGTTGTGTTCAGTCGCTAAATGTAAAATTGACTGACTGTGGATCCCTGTGGATCCCAGTCGCTACAGTAACTTTAAGGTTGTGTACAGTCGCTACAGTAACTTTAAGGTTGAGTTCAGTCGCCACAGTAACTTTAGGGTTGTGTTCAGTCGCCACAGTAACTTTGATGTTGAGTTCAGTCGAAACAGTAACTTTAAGGTTGCGTTCAGTCGCCACAGTAACTTTAAGGTTGAGTTCAGTCGCCACAGTAACTTTAAGGTTGAGTTCAGTCGCCACAGTAACTTTAAGGTTGAGTTCAGTCGCCACAGTAACTTTAAGGTTGTGTTCAGTCGCCACAGTAACTTTAAGGTTGAGTTCAGTCGCCACAGTAACTTTAAGGTTGTGTTCAGTCGTCACAGTAACTTTAAGGTTGAGTTCAGTCGCCACAGTAACTTTAAGGTTGAGTTCAGTAGCCACAGTAACTTTAAGGTTGTGTTCAGTCGCCACAGTAACTTTGAGATTGAGTTCAGTCGAAACAGTAACTTTAAGGTTGCGTTCAGTCGCCACAGTAACTTTAAGGTTGAGTTCAGTCGCCACAGTAACTTTAAGGTTGAATTCAGTCGCCACAGTAACTTTAAGGTTGAGTTCAGTCGCCACAGTAACTTTAAGGTTGTGTTCAGTCGCCACAGTAACTTTAAGGTTGAGTTCAGTCGCCACAGTAACTTTAAGGTTGTGTTCAGTCGTCACAGTAACTTTAAGGTTGTGTTCAGTCGCCACAGTAACTTTAAGGTTGAGCGCAGCTTGAGACCAAACAAGGTAGCAGTCCACGATGGATTATTTGAATTAGCAATCACACTAGTGTTGATCATGATTTAACTAGAATAAGACGAGTAGTAGTGGTAATGGCAACAGCAGCAGTAGCAGTAGCAACAGCAGCAGCAGCTGTAGAAGTAGTAGTAGTAGTCATAGTAGCAGCAGTTGTAGCAGTAATAACAGCAGCAGTTTAAAAAAAAGTAAAGATCTCTTCTCACACCTTCTGGCGCATCGGGAACATGGGAAGAGCACCCATATTTTTACAGACCAATCGGCACTAGGTGGGTAATGTGGTCAGTATTACGCCGGCCGCCATTACTTCCCCAGGACATACATCGTGGTACCCATTTTAGGCTGGGTCGACCTGCGACGCCCCACACCGCGATAAAAATCCATGCAGCCAAAAGTGAGTTTCGATCTCGGTACGTTGGAATTACGAGTGGGATTCGCAACGCCTTAGCCACAACAGCAGCAGTAGTAGTGCTTAAATAGCAGCATGAGTTTACGGGCCTGAATTCGCTGTACACAAATGCATTCAAACGAGACTCGTAATAACAACAGTTTCTAGCTCGCAGCCTGTTTTATTCTATCTTGACTTTACCCCCATCCAGCCACCCAAAAAACATGCAGTTAAAACTCCTATCACCCTTACATTTTACTCACCCACCCTGTTACACCAAAAAACAGTTTGTGTCTGCTAACATTTCTAAGTACTTCATTGACTGTTATGACATGTCCTTAAGTATCTCAAGGGGCGCTAGTAAATCTTTGATACCAGATCACGAGTCTAAACAATTTTAGGCGACGACAAACTTCGTTTCAGTAGTGGAATCAGACATATTTAGGAAGCACTGTAGATAAACTCCCACCTGATCGTGGATGGATAGTTTGGGTTTCTCAGCTACCATGAGAGCTTTCCCAGTGCTGCGTGTCTTGCATCAGGGCCTTCCAACCTGGGTAGCTCAAAGGGTAGAGAATTGACAAAGAAAGATACCCTGGTTCTTGAGTGAGAGGGCTGAAGGGTGAGACTGATACCCTGGTCCTTGAGTATGGGGGCTGAAGGGTGGGACTGATACTCCTGGTATTTAAAAACCTCTTTTCGTCACGTAACAGGTATCTAAGCTTCGAATTCTAGTGGGTTCAAACGGACAACGATCCTGGAACGCTATGGTCAATGAGAGAGATGAATGGAAGCGGGTGATAGTTGCAGCAATTGTCATCAACTGCTGAAGAAAAAGAATGTAGACAAAGATGGAGGAAAAGCTATAGATATCAAAACAAAAATACAAGTAGCAAGAAGAGCGTTCTAGGCATCGATATTCTAAGGAAGTCAAACCTGGTGCTTAGTGAAGAATACCCAACTGTAGAACTGAATCAGTACTTGATAGAAATAAATGTTTTTTGGTAAAATACCCGATTCTGAGCTCATTAACTGCAGTGAATTAGGAGGCGAGAAAGAAGGAGGGGGGAGGGACGATCGCTTTGGACATTGCTCTGTGAGAAAATATTGTCACTGAAACACAATGGGGAAAAGAATAAAACATTGGGAAAATCAGTTAATGGTGTGACAACGCCGTTGCTTCGGAACCTACAGAGCAATAGAGTATTGACAGTCATTGAGATAGCCTGCTGATAGTTTGACTGGGACACAAAAGAACGAGAGAAGAAATGTAGGGAAATACGAAACACATCGAGAAGAGAAGTGCATTGGGTTCATCATCCAGGGTCGCCCATACACAGAGAATGTTGTGCGGGTTAGCACAACCTCGATCCCTCGGCTCCTTCTTAACAGATATTCTGGACAATGGACCCAAACCTAATTTACAAGCATAATAATAATAACGCCTCATTCCTAGGAGAAAAGAACAGACCAACTGCCTCACAATCAAGCAAGTCGTACAAGGCGACTAATTTAGGGGATCTTCTTGCGAAGTCGGGATACATCTATCTGAGAGACTAGGAACCAAAAGTCCGTAAAAATGTAAGCTAAATCTGTAAAACGGATGTGCATGTACGCAAAACTCAATTTTTCGGACAAGACCAAAGTCCAAGAATGGATGAACAACCAAAACGCGCAGAAGAAGAAGAAAAAGATGAAGAAGAAAAAAGAAGAAGAAGAAGAGAAGGAAAGAGAAGAAGAAGAAGAAGAAGAAAGAAGAAGAAGAAGAAGAAGAAGAAGAAGAAAGAACAAGAACAAGAAGAACAATAAGAAAACAAGAAGAAGAAGAAGAAGAAGAAGAGAAGAAGAAGAAGAAGAAAGAAGAAGAAGAAGAAGAAGAAGAAGAAGAAGAAGAAGAAGAAGAAGAAGAAGAAGAAGAAGAAGAAGAAGAAGAAGAAGAAGAAGAAGAAGAAGAAGAAGAAGAAGAAGAAGAAGAAGAAGAAGAAGAAGAAGAAGAAGAAGAAGAAGAAGAAAAAGATGAGGATGATGATGATCATTGATGATGATGATAATTATTGTGATAATCATTATGAGATTAATTATAAAAGAGTATAATAAGTATGAAATAGTATTACTTCAGTCTATGGTTGGGAGTTAGTGCTTAGGTCCTCCCACATTTTCCAGGGGGGACTAATTGTACCGGGGGTTCCTCATGTGCCTACAACCTCAGATATCTGCGCCTCCAATATATCCACACCAAACCTCCTCTTTACCTATAGTATCTCCTTGGTTGCAATTTGCAACTGATGACAACAGCTGGTTGCTGCACACACAGGTGAAGCAGCCATTTTTGTATTTCTAGTGTGACGTCATACTGCTTATCTTCTTCATGACGTCACCTAGGAAAAACTTCTGGCGTCATTAGCAACAACAGTGCCAACTTAAGTTACAACTGAAATGAATATGGGTGACTTTTTTAAGGTCTTCGTGCAACAACTACACACATGTTTCTTTTTCTGCAAAAGTTACGTAGCAAAATGAATAAAACTGGAAATAAATAAGATATTGCAAATTTATAACTAGGGTGGCTTTAAAGAAACATTCCACTAGCGTTTAAATTTAGTATTGGCTGTGTTGAACTCGAAAAAAAAAAAAGATAAAAGCCTTGGAAATGAGATCTTTCGCAACAATTTTTGGCATATCATACAGAGACCTCATCACAAACGACGAGGTTCGTTTTATATGTAATTACCCAGCACATTGGCAACTATGAACCTCTTTTAACTACAGTGAAAAGGCGAACAATGCAATGGTATGGACATGTCATAAGATCTAACGGTCTCTCAAAAACAACACTAGAGGAGAAAAGGAGAAGAGGGGAAAAGGAGAAGAGGCAGAACAAGAACACTTTGTTACAGAACCTGACTGGCTGGACAGGTATGCAACCATGAAGCCTATCGCATCTGACCGTCAAAGGTGGAGACTGATCAGTCAACAGAAACTGGTGACCCATCGACATACAGTGTTTGAGGACGATGAGGATGGTTGGCTGGGCATATTGGTAACAATGTGTGACATAAAGATGTCGGTCGGCATGGGACCATGGGAGCTTCCTCCTGGCTACTCCATCAATTTGCAGTTAAGTCTTTTTTTAAATAATTTATATTTAGTATTGGCTCGGCATAGGCGTACCATTAATAAGGGATTTACTGACAAATTAACAAGAGTAGCCACTGAGAACTCCGTTGGCCCCTCATGACCGATATCTCCATGGCACATATTTTAACGAGGGGCCGCAGTGGTGGAGCGGCTAGACGTGGGAAAAATCGTGGGTTCGATTCCTGACGTGTTTTTTTTTTCTTCCAAAATTACCTCTAGCCTTTAATGGGTATCACGTTCAGTGCTGGGAAGTAAAGGCGACTTGGTCTATAAAATATAGGTCTAGTCCTATATGCCCAAGGCCTTAAGGGATAAGAAAAAAATCAGTAGAAGTTATTCCACCCTGCCCCCATGTAGAGGTCCCTACCCGCACAAGAATACACGTTACACACGGCTCATGTCGCTGTTATGGGTGTTCTAATTATATCTAGCAGTGTGAACTTGGAATACATGATCCATGTTGTTGGTCTGTCCTCCTAAATTTCTTTTTGAAATATCATTTTGTTAAACCTACAGGTAGCAACCCGGAAGGGACAAACCGACCCAGTCGAGTTTATTTAGACGACGCAATCCAGAACGGGTACCAGACAGCGCCCCGAGAAAATAGTGCGGCCGCAGTGATACTACTAATATCACCGCTGGAGACAATCAGCCAATCAGCTGCCCGTGTTGGTTTGCTGGGCTCCAATCCAGAGAGGGTAAGGAATATACCCACTGCCTCCCTTACAAGCATGTCGTAGGAACCGACTAATTAGGAGTGTTTCCGACAAAGTCAGAGTGCATCTGCGTGAGAGTTAAGAAACCAGCATTCTGTTGACAAATAAGTCAAATCTGTAAAACAGGTGTGCACGCAGAACTCAACTTCTGGATCAAACCCAAAGTCTAGGAGTGGACGACCAACCAGAACTTTCCGCTGGAGTTTACAGCCGGTGAACGAGAGGAAAAAGAGAAAGAAGAATCAGACAGTTGCCGTCTCCAGAATAAAAGTTGGCTAAAATAGATCGCCAATCTTCTCTATCACTTGCCCTAAGAGGCAATTATGATACCCTTCATAAAGCCTGGGAAAGACAGTTCTAATGCCTCCAACTACAGACCGATCAGCCTCACAAGTTGTCTCTGTAAAACAATGGAGCGCATCACCAACATCAGACTACAGTGGTACATTGAAAGTGAAAACATCATTACACCACAGCAGGCAGGCTTTAGAATGTTCTACTCTACGGAAGACCAGACAACATACCTCTCCCAAGAAATAGAGGATGCTTTTCAAGATAAGAAACTGGTACTCGCGGCAAGGATAGATTTAAGGAAAGCTTTTGATAAAGCTTTTTTGGAAGGAGGGGCTTTTGAAGAAATTGAGAAACTATAAAATAAATGGAAAAATGTACAATTGGATTAAAGCATATCTACATAACAGAAGAGCCCGGGTACAGGTAGATGGTTTTAAAAGTAAAAAAGTTCTACTGCGACAAGGTGTCCCTCAAGGTGGTGTCCTGTCGCCCATACTTTTCTTTTTATTCATCAGCGATCTGTTTGCTGAGATACCAAATGGAATCAAAATGGCAATGTAAGAAACTGGTACTCGCGGCAAGGATAGATTTAAGGAAAGCTTTTGATAAAGCTTTTTTGGAAGGAGGGGCTTTTGAAGAAATTGAGAAACTATAAAATAAATGGAAAAATGTACAATTGGATTAAAGCATATCTACATAACAGAAGAGCCCGGGTACAGGTAGATGGTTTTAAAAGTAAAAAAGTTCTACTGCGACAAGGTGTCCCTCAAGGTGGTGTCCTGTCGCCCATACTTTTCTTTTTATTCATCAGCGATCTGTTTGCTGAGATACCAAATGGAATCAAAATGGCAATGTAAGAAACTGGTACTCGCGGCAAGGATAGATTTAAGGAAAGCTTTTGATAAAGCTTTTTTGGAAGGAGGGGCTTTTGAAGAAATTGAGAAACTATAAAATAAATGGAAAAATGTACAATTGGATTAAAGCATATCTACATAACAGAAGAGCCCGGGTACAGGTAGATGGTTTTAAAAGTAAAAAAGTTCTACTGCGACAAGGTGTCCCTCAAGGTGGTGTCCTGTCGCCCATACTTTTCTTTTTATTCATCAGCGATCTGTTTGCTGAGATACCAAATGGAATCAAAATGGCAATGTATGCCGACGACCTGGTACTGTGGTGCACCAATGAACATGCAACGATAGCCACAAAAACACTACAGCGGGCTACAAATGCACTTGAGGCATGGGCCAATAGATGGTGTGTCAGCATCAACACAGACAAATGTACCACCACACTATTCACCCTCTCCCCAAAGCAAAAGCCGGCACCATCAAAATAAACGGAATACCCCTGAGAGATGACAAAGAGCCCACATACCTAGGAGTCCCATTTGATGACAGGTTGACATGGAGAAAACATATCAACAAGGCAGCAACCAAAGCCAGGATGAAGACAGCAATACTAAGAAAACTAAGTGGAACCACATGGGGAGCCGATGGGAAAATACTAAATAAAGTATACAAGCAGAGCATTCTTCCACACTTGGAATATGGGTCAACTGCATGGTGTTCAGCATCTAGTACCACATTAAAGGAGTTAGACAAAGAGCAAAATCAAGCGCTCAGAGTCATCACAGGAGGGATGAAATCAACCCCCATATTAGAAATGGAGAAAGCTGGGAAAACACAGGCACTGAGAGAACGCAGAGATACAAAGTTGCAAATACAAGCTGAAAAGTTCCTCAGTATGCCAGATCACCCGATGGAAAAAAGTTTTAAGAACCTAGCCTTGGGACGGTTAAAAAGAAGCAGCTTTTTACACCAAGCAAAAAGAATATGTAGACAAACTCCTGACCTTCCAGAAATTTGTTGCCCACTTAAAAGTATTCCGGAACAAACCCCATGGGGAGAAAAATGTAAACTAACGGTACAAATCCAGACAAATGTGAAAGGGATATTTGACAAGAAAGGGCAAGATATTGTACAACGCAGAATGGCCACCCTCAGTTATATTGATGAAGAATACCCACAAGAACAATGGGTCAGAGTCTATACAGATGGGTCCGCGGAAAGTGCAGTTAGAAATGGTGGCGCTGGAGTGTACATCGAATTCCCAGATAGCACTAGGGATAAGTCCAGCGTACCAACCGGGAAGTACTGCCATAACTACGATGCAGAAACCCAGGCTATCAAGATAGCTACAGAGAAACTGTTAAATAGCAACCTTGGCTCACAGTATATGGGAATGCTGACAGATGCTAAATCAGTACTTGAAGCACTCCAGTCTAGGAAACTACCAGAATTGCAAACACTGCTGACACAACTCAGCGTACAGCGAAGAGTCGTAATAAAGTGGATACTGTCTCATTGTGGAGTGCCTGGAAATGAGAAAGCTGATCAACTGGCAGGGGAAGGTGCGACAAAAGAGCAGCCGGATGTACCAGTCACATATAACCAAAAGAAAAGAATCATTAAATCGATCAGGAAACCACCAGCCCCAGCACAAGACGACTATTTTATTATGGACAGACCAGAACAAGTCATTATCCTCCGCCTCAGAACAGGGCACAACCGATTACGTAACCACATGTACACAAAATTCAAGATAGGTGTATCAGCTATGTGCACCTGTGGAAATGTGCCCCAGACAGCAGAGCATGTACTCCAGGACTGCACCGATTTTGACACATTAAGGCAATCCTTTTGGCCAGAAAGAACAACAGTGGAACGTAAACTCTATGGACCACTGAATGAACTAACAACGACAGTGAAATTTATACAAGAGACAAAACTGCTGATATAGACAACTTATTTCAGGCGAAGGAAAGGAGAAGAAGAAGAAGACTTGCCCTGTGTGTACACACTTTGACTGTTATTCACTTATGTCTTGATGTTATATCCTTCCACTGATACTCGCCAACTTTAAATGTTTCGTGATGAATATTTTTTATTTTTTATTTTATTTTATTTCAACCTAAGGTATGGCTGTTAACGTGGTTGGTGCAGTTCATCTTCGTTAACACGAATTTCGAAACCTAAAACCAAGTTCGTGCTAGAAAAAGTGAGTTGAGAGTTAGCAAGGTTACACAGTAATTCCTTGCCCTTACTGATTTCCTCCGTCAACTCTTTGAACTCGCCGAACTATGATAGGTCTAAAAGACTTGGGGGTTGGCGCTTTATACAAAACACATCCTACAGCGTGTAAACAAAACCTTCACTTTGTTCATTTTTGTTTCTCACTTTGTTGAATGCTTGCAAACACTGACTCCAAATGTTAGTCTTCGCGCCCTTAAGATCAAACATTAGCAAACAATGGCAGACACGCGGAGAATGCTAATGGGCAAACAGAACATCTACATACCAATCATTGTGGGTGAGTGTATAAGGCTCGTACAAAAGCATGTACACAGCCAGACGGGGAAATACCTACCTTCTTGTCTCATTCCCAATGGATCGGGAGAGGTGAGCTCGTCGTACACAGCAGCAGCATGCCGGTAGTGTTCAGGCTGGGAGTATCGGTTGTCCGGGTAACCAATCTCCGGGCGAATCTCAGCTGCGGGACCAAATGCGTGCAGTTTCTCCTGCTTACGGTTTGTTTTGATGTTGTAGCTTTGGCCTTCATTCTGCGAGCTGCCCTGGTAACTGTTGACATGAAGAATGCAGGTGATAGACACAAGCATACACCGATCATTAAAAAAAACATTCATAATTGCCTTATTATCCTGTTTAAAAAAAGACCTACCCCCCCCCCCCCACCACAAAAATGACGTAAATAGGGGGTGACTGTAGTCGAGCGGACCACAAGAAATGCTGAATCTAACATAAAATAAGACTAGAACGCTCAACGGAAGAAATAGAAAAGACACACACAAACACAATCGAACGTTTCGACAAAAGTCTTTATCAACCGAAAACTAAATACAGCGCAAACTGTGACTAGAAAACAGTAAAGACAACAAAGCAAAAAAAAAAAAAAAACAACAAAAAAACCAAGGCTACGCCTGCCCCGTGTATCCGGTTAAATTGTTTTACCTTCTGTGGTGTCATTTTTATTTTATATTTTAGTTCAAAACACTAGTGCCTATGTAGCCCTTTATATTCATATCTCCCTCCACCCCACCCCCGCCCCGTCCACCAGTTACGTACTTCTTTGTTTCATGTTGACTTGACACAAAATTAGATTTGTTGTCTTGTCTGTAGAGTTTTTCAGTCACAGTTTGCGCTGCATTTAGTATTCCGTTGATAAAGACTTTTTTTCGAAACGTTCAGTTGTGTTTGTGTGCGTCTTTTCCATTCCTTTCGTTGAGCTTTCTAGTCACATTTTGTGTTACACAGATTTCCAAAAAAAAAAAAAAAAAATTACCCTTGCACAATTTTTCAGGGTGCTTTTATTATAAGCCCTACTCCAAAAATAAATCCGAGTGAAGATCGTCAGCTAGAGTGAGAGACTTGTTGTCAAATGCTCAATCGGAGTACAGACGTCACTATGATCAATGGTACTACAGAAAACGGAGTCGCTAGAAATTCAGGCTGGGATTTAGGATTTGGAGGGATGACAATAAGCGGCGTCCGTGGTTTAGGCGTTGCGAGTCCGGCTCGTAATTCCAACAAACGCGATCGAAACCCACTGTTGGCTGCGTCGATTTTATCATGGTATGGGACCCAGCCTAAAATGGGTACCAGGATGGCTGTCCTGGGGAAGTAAAGACGGCTGGCGTAATGCTGACCACATTACCCACCCAGTGCCGATTGGTCTGTACAAATATGGGACGCTCTTCCCATATGCCCGATGCCCCTAAGGCGTGAAAAAGGATCTTTACTTTAACTTTACTTTTAAAGATGACGATATTCCACACAAAAAGGAGGGGGGGGGGGGGGGATAGCATGACTCTATGTCAAATTCCAATTCCAGTTGTCCAACAAAAATTCCAAATTTGACCCTTTTTCAGCCGCCTGGAGGCCTGCTATATGAAGGAAGGTTCCTTGGCTATCTTATTTGATTTTCAATTTTGTGTGTGTAGTATGTAGTCACACTTGATATTCAGGTTCTTTGCTTCCTGGGTCCGGTGTGGTGCTTGGGGTTTTTGGGTCTGGTCGGGTCCAGTTCTCTAAGTGCTGATGTCTGTGGGTTTTGCTGGTGCTTAGTTTACCTAGTGCTGGTCGCTGCGACTGTATGTGAATGAATGCATAATTTTATACAAAAATAAATGTAAATCTCAACAACAAGAAAATCCCCCGAAAATAAGCTGCAGTGTATTTTTAAGCCAACATTTTTATAAGACCCGGTCTCTTTCCTTCCCCTGACGAAACACGGTATGCATGACATCACATCTATGCATGACATCACATCTATGCATGACATCACATCTATGCATGACATCACATCTATGCATCACATCACATCTGTGCATGACATCACATCTATGCATGACATCACATCTATGCATGACATCACATCTATGCATCACATCACATCTGTGCATGACATCACATCTATGCATGACATCACATCTATGCATGACATCACATCTATGCATGACATCACATCTATGCATGACATCACATCTATGCATGACATCACATCTATGCATGACATCACATCTGTGCATGACATCATATCTATGCATCACATCACAGCTATGCATGACATCACATCTATGCATGACATCACATCTATGCATGACATCACATCTATGCATGACATCACATCTATGCATGACATCACATCTGTGCATGACATCACATCTATGCATGACATCACAGCTATGCATGACATCACATCTATGCATCACATCACATCTATGCATGACATCACATTTATGCATGACATCACATCTGTGCATGACATCACATCTATGCATGACATCACATCTATGCATGACATCACATCTATGCATGACATCACATCTATGCATGACATCACATCTATGCATGACATCACATCTATGCATGACATCACATCTATGCATGACATCACATCTATGCATGACATCACATCTGTGAATGACATCACATCTATGCATGACATCACAGCTATGCATGACATCACATCTATGCATCACATCACATCTATGCATGACATCACATCTATGCATGACATCACATCTGTGCATGACATCACATCTATGCATGACATCACATCTATGCATGACATCACATCTATGCATGACATCACATCTATGTTTTTGCCTTCCTCACCCCTTTTCTTTTCAGACAGGTCCTGGAATTGTGTAAAGATGTTTCTGGATCCCGTTTTGAACTAATGACCGCCACAAAGTACCTCAAGAAGAACTGAAGAGATGTGTGCATCAAACACGCACAGTACAGCTACTGGCACTATCATTTTAGTTCACCCCATCTTAGGAAATCCGAGAGTTCTCAGATAGAGTTCAATTCATGAGTGGTTTAGAGTTAACTGGTGTTAATTTGGTGTTAAGCTGGTGAAACTCCCTGACAACTATATGAGTCCCCGAGATGGGGTGCACTAAAATAAAATGACCCAGCCAGTTATATGTTTACCTCTTTCCAGAAACCTGAGGAGCAGTTCTAGCTGCATGTTGTCCACCCGTCTTTGAGTAGTTTCCTTGAACTTGGGAGACACTCGGGTAGGAGGAGGAGCTGCTCACGTGGCTAGTCACCTGTCTCTGGTCCTGTCCAGGCACCCAGGTGTTGGGGCGCCATACCTCTGGGGCCCGTGCTGATATAAGGTTAGAAACCTGCAGACATTAGGCTGCATGTGAGTCAAAGTAAAGGACCTCTTTCCACTCTTTCAGACGCACTGGGCATAGCGGGCTAGATCTATATTTTATAGACAAATCGGGACTCGATGGGTGATGTAGTCGACATCACACCGGCCGCCTTTACTTCCCATGACTGTACCTTGTACCCATTTAAGGCAGGGTTCGACCTGGGAGAGTCCGGCTCCGCCAGGACCCGAACTCATGACCTTCCGATCCACACGCAAGCGTCTAGCCGCTACACCACGGCGGCGGAATGTAGGATATCAGAATCCAGGCTGCATGTAGGCTATCATGTTTACGCTAATACTGCAGAGGAAGTAGATGGTTCCTCCCAACTCAGTCGGATGTTAACTTCCAACTCTGTCGGATGTTAACTCCCAACTCAGTCGGATGTTAACTCCCAACTCTGTCGGATGTTAACTCCCAACTCTGTCGGATGTTAACTCCCAACTCTGTCGGATGTTAACTCCCAACTCTGTCGGATGTTAACTTCCAACTCTGTCGGATGTTAACTTCCAACTCAGTCGGATGTTAACTCCCAACTCTGTCGGATGTTAACTCCCAACTCTGTCGGATGTTAACTCCCAACTCTGTCGGATGTTAACTCCCAACTCGTCGGATGTTAAATCCAAACTATGTCGGATGTTAACTTCCAACTCTGTCGGATGTTAACTTCCAACTCTGTCGGATGTTAACTTCCAACTCTGTCGGATGTTAACTCCTAACTCTGTCGGATGTTAACTCCCAACTCTGTCGGATGTTTACTCCCAACTCTGTCGGATGTTAACTCCCAACTCGTCGGATCTTAACTCCCAACTCGTCGGATGTTAACTCCTAACTCTGTCAGATGTTAACTCCCAACTCTGTCGGATGTTAACTCCCAACTCTGTCGGATGTTAACTCCCAATGCTGTCGGATGTTAACTCCCAACTCAGTCGGATGTTAACGCTTCTCTGGGAAACTGAGTTCAGGTAAATAGTTGGCAAGAGCAAGAGCAAGAATAGTAACTTAGGAAAATAAAGCAAGAGCAAGAATAGTAAGAAAATTAAGCAAGAGCAAGAATAGTAACTTAGGAAAATTAAGCAAGAGCAAGAATAGTAACTTAGGAAAATTAAGTAAGAGCAAGAATAGTAACTTAGGAAAATTAAGTAAGAGCAAGAATAGTAACTTAGGAAAATTAAGTAAGAGCAAGAATAGTAACTTAGGAAAATTAAGTAAGAGCAAGAATAGTAACTTAGGAAAATACAGGGACAATATCATGTTGGCAGGAGAGCGTTAATCTGTGGGGTACGCTGCGCTGATTATTTCTGACAGTAAGACAAGGAGAGACAATAAAAGCGTATTGGTTTGTACTTTTACCACTCGGCTGGTGGTTATGTATTCCTTCTAATCTCTATCGAAAAGGAGTCTTTGGATCTCGGTTCACTAGCCTAAAACAGGCACTAGGACAAGTTATGTCACCAATCGTCCACAGCCATTAGTCCTTCACGGGTATACCCTAAAGCCCTTGCTGGAGACGGGCATAGACAAATAGAGCACTGCTCTTCTGGTCCGGCAGCTTCTGCAGCGTGCTTTGTTCCAAACGTATTGGTGTTATCTTTCCTTTGGAGGAAACCTGGCAGGCCACAAGAGGGATCATGGTGCATGGGCAACATATGCTGTATACACTATTGCTCAGGCTGTGAGTTAGAGAAGAAACTACACACTGACCATATCAGTGGGCTGCAATTCATATGCCTCCACCCCCCCCCCCCCAATAAACAAATCAGCTAATCAACAAAGCAACATTAATTTATCAACCAAAGAAATCATCATGTTATCAACCTCCATACTCTAACAATTATGTAGAATTTAAAAGCGTCAGTTCTTACCTGGAAAATGGGTTTGAGTCTCGTCTTTTCCTCTTCCACTTCAAATCTTGTGGTTGTGGAATATTGTCCACCAGTCTGTTCTTTTGAAGATCCTGGGGTGAACTTGGTGGGTTTAAACACGGGTGGATCCTCCCTGGGTCGCCAAGTGTCGTTACTGCTACCTCGTGTAACCACAGGCACTGTAATTTGGGGCTTTGAATAGTTGATTGGCGACGCCTTTGAATCTTCACTGGGGTGCCAAGTGTCTTTACTACTGCTTGGTGTGACCACGGGTGCAGTAATTTTGGGCTTTAAGTAGTTGATCGGCGACACCTTTGAACCTTCAAGGGAGCTCCAATTGTTAATACTACTGCTCCGTGTGACTACAGGCACTGTAATTGTGGACTCTGAATAGTTGATTGGCGATGCATTTGAAAAGGACGGCGTGTTTGTTAACGTTATGTATGTCCTTGCTTGGGCTTTGGTAACAGTAAGAGGGTTATTCAGTAAGTCATTTAGGGCTCGAGTTGTATCAGTTGGTGGGATATATGTTGGCGAATTGTCATTATTGAAGGGTGGCGCCGTGTTCAAATTAATTATCCGGGTACTGTGGGTCATGGTAATCGTGCTTTCATCAATGGGGCGCCAAGATGGCGGTGCAAACTGCTTGTTGCCATGGAGAGATGTGGAATACGTCATGTCAAACGTTGCATCACGTGATGGTGAGGATCTAATGTTTGACAGTTCATCAGAGGGCATCAGTGATGAGACAAAGGATGAAACGTCATACAGTTTTGCTGTTGCTTTCGGTGAAATGGGAGATGTCACCACTGTTGGCGCTCTGATGGGTAAGGAAGATGGGATGGCGGGTGATGTTGCAGCTCGAGACGATGTTGTTACTGCTGCCACCAAAGTAGAAGATGTTTTTGTTGCAGTGCCTGCTGTTGCATGCAGCGGTAGTTGAGAGGCTGCACTTGATGTTAAAGACGCCGTTGTAAATGATGTTTTATCAACCGATATGGGAGATGTTATGGCTGATATCGCATCCCGTAGCTGTGCAGCAGATGTTTCGTCATTTTGTGTAGTCCATGATGTTTCGTCAACAAATGCAGATGATGTGGTAACTTGTGTTGCATCAATTAGTATTATGTCTGATGTTTCATTTACTGGTGTAGAAGTTGGCGTGGCTGGCGTGTCATCAGTTAGTGTAGACGTGGGCGTGGCTGGGGTGTCATCAGTTAGTGTAGACGTGGGCGTGACCGGCGTTTCATCCACTGGTGTAGAAGACGGCGTAGCTGATGTTTCATTCACTAGTGTAGAAGTGGGTGTGGCAGTTGTGTCATCAACTGGTGTAGAAGTGGGCGTGGCTAGGATTTCATCCACTGATGAAGAAGTTGGTACCGGTGATGTTTCATCAACGAATATTGCTGACGCTACAGCTGAGGTCACCGATAGCGGCGCTGATGTTTCATCAAGTGAGGCAGTGACTGATATAGCCGATTTTTCGTCCAACTTAATGATAGACTCAGCAACTGACGCTACACTTACGTCAGGCAGTGTCACAGATATCCCTGACACCAACACAGCCTTTGTGTCTAATGCTGTGGATTTTGCAACTGGTGCTGTTTTCGAAGGTTCTGTGAATATTGCCTTTATTTCTGGAGATTTTAAAACTGGTGCTGTTTTTGTAGGTTTAGCAGATATTGCTTTTATTTCTGGAGATTCTACAACTGGTGCTGTTTTTAAAGGCTCAGATGATATTGCTTTAATTTCTGGAGATTTTAAAACTGGTGCTGTTTTTGAAGGTTCAGAGGATATTGCTTTTATTTCTGGAGATTCTACAATTGGTGCTGTTTTTGTAGGTTCAGAGGATATTGCTTTTATTTCTGGAGATTTTACAATTGGTGCTGTTTTCGGACGTTCAGATGATGTTGCCTCGAGTTTTGGATATTGTACACCCAGGGATGTATTCAAAATTTGAGCGGATGTTGCGTCATGTGTTGATTCTGCCATTGGTGCTATAACCGAAGGTCCGACGGATGTTGCCTCAAGTGTTGATTCTGCCACTGGTGCTATAATCAAAGGTCCGGTGGATGTTTCTTCAAGTGTTGATTCTGCCACTGGTGCTATAATCGAAGGTCCGGCGGATGTTTCTTCAAGTGTTGATTCTGCCACTGGTGCTATAATCGAAGGTCCGGTGGATGTTTCTTCAAGTGTTGATTCTGCCACTGGTGCTATAATCGAAGGCCCGGTGGATGTTTCTTCAAGTGTTGATTCTGCCACTGGTGCTATAGCCGAAGATCCGGCGAATGTTGCCTCAAGTGTTGATTCTGCCACTGGTGCTATAACCGAAAGTCCGACGGATGTTGCCTCAAGTGTTGATTCTGCCACTGGTGCTATAATCGAAGGTCCGGTGGATGTTTCTTCAAGTGTTGATTCTGCCACTGGTGCTATAACGGAAGGTCCGGCGGATATTGCCTCAAGTGTTGATTCTGCGACTGGTGCTATAATTGAAGGTCCGGCGGATGTTGCCTCAAGTGTTGATTCTGCGACTGGTGCTATTATCGAAGGTCTGGCGGATGTTGCCTCAAGTGTTGATTCAGCGACTGGTGCTATAATCGAAGGTCTGGCGGATGTTGCCTCAAGTGTTATTTCTGCGACTTCTGCTATAATCGAAGAATTGGCGGGTTCAGAGGTTACCGCCTGGAGTTTTGAAGAGTCCACAACTAGGGTTGTATCTGAAGGTTCAGTTGATAACGCCTCTAATGTTGGAGTTTCTGCGGCTGATTCTGTGATCGAAGGCACAGAGGAAATTGCTTCGGTAGCTAAACCGGAGATCAAGGGAGACGTTGTGTCTGCCAGCGTTGGGTTATGTGTTGCAGAAACTTCATCACAAGCTGCAGCAATTATTGCTTCTGACAGTGAATCAGAGACTCTGTCTGATGCCTCAACTAACTTTGAGACAGGATGAGTCACAGCTGGTGTTGGCTGAGTTTGGGCAATTGAAGCTGTTCCATCAGTAAAGGATTCCACCACTAGTATCTCGGCAGATTCCTTGTAGTTTGTCTTGGCTGAGATTTCTTCAAATAGCGTTGTACCCTCTGTTGGAGCAACCGTCAGTAGTACTTCTTCTGCCGAGCTGGAACTAAAACGTTGTACTTGAGTGGTCTTAACTTCTTGGTGAGAGATCTCAAGAATATCTTTTTTTGGAGACTGTGATCTGTCTGAGACTCTTGGTTGTGGACTGTCTAGTTGGTTGGGTTCTGGAGCGGTAGTTTCTTGAAGAGCCGGGCTAATTACATATGTCAGACTAGAGTCATCAGCTTTTAGAACCTTTGTCTGAGGATTACTCTTAGAGCTAATAAGATCTGAGGACACAAGTAACGTCGTAGACTGAGAGTCTTCATTTGACAAAGTCTGAGAGTCCTCCTTTAGCACATTCTGAGATACCTCTGTAGTAACTTCTGCAGAAATTAATAGCCCTCTTTCCACGACTGCATCCTCGGAACTAGCGACGTCCGAAGACTCAACTAGCGCCACAGTCTGCGAGTCCACCTCCTGCACAGTCTGCGAGTCCACCTCCTGCACAGTCTGAGAGTCTTCCTTTGGCACATTCTGAGAGACCTCCGTAGTAACATCTGCAGAAATCACTAGCCCGTTTTCCACGACATCATTCTCAGAGCTTGCAATATTTGAAGACACAGTTGACGAAACATTCTGAGAGTCGTCCTTCGGTTCAGTCTGAGATACCTCTGTAGTAGCTTCTGCAGAAATCACTAGCCCGCTGTCTACGACTGCAATCTCGGAGCTAGCAACGTCCGAAGACACAACTAGAGTCATTATCTGCGAGTCCACCTCCTGCACAGTCTGAGAGTCTTCCCTTGGTACAGTCTGCGAGTCTATCTCCTGCACAGTCTGCGAGTCCACCTGCAGCACAGTCTGAGAGTCTTCCTTTGGCCCGGTCTGTTCCTCCTTCTCCACGGAAATTTCTGCGGAAATAACCAGATCACTGCCAAGGACTGCCTTCTCAGAGAAAGAAACATCTGAAGACACAGCTGGCGTCACAGTTTCAGAGTCCTCTATGGTAACGTCTGCGGAAATCACATGATCCTTGTCCACGACGGCATTCTCGGAGGTCACCACTTCATCCACTGAAGACGTTATTGTAAAGCTGAGCTGTGGGGACGAACCCACTTCGTTCCCATCAAAGGTGGTACTGCTGAAGTCCTCAATACTGGTCGTTAATGTGAACCCACTCTCAGTTTCCAAGACTTCAGACGAGCCTGATACTGTACTACTTGATACCGTAGTCCCTGAAGACGTTGACTGTATTACTTCTTCCACTGAAACGATACTTTCAGTTACGGTTTCTTGAACTTCTTTGACTTCCGCGGTTTTATTTTTAGATTGTATTTCAGTAGACTTCTGCTTCTTGCCTGGACTAGACTTGCTGGGGCCGCCTCTGTTAGAAATAGGATGGGGAATTATCGTTAGATTTCTCCAAGAGGAAGTGGTCAGCAAATCTTGTAGCTTAGAGCTTTAAGTGTAGCCCCAGGAGCGTAGACACATAGAAAAGATTTGGATAGGAGCCTCAGCCTAATAATAACTTTTTAATGGAAAGGGTTCTTCGGGTCTAACCTTTTTCAAAGTAGTTAATAATAATGATAGTAACAACAACAACAATAATAATAATAATAATAATAATAATAATAATAATAATAATAATAATAATAACGTGATGAGTGGGAAATAAATATAATAGTATATTAGATAAATAGTTGTGGGAGGGAGGGGGAGGGGGTGCGCAGCTTAGCTTCCTCACATTTGTTAGGGTGGGTAGTGGCTGAACTCATTTAGATTTGTTTAGGGTGGGAGAAAGGGGAGGGGTCAGTCAGGTGCCCAAAGACCCGATGTTCTGGCACCTCTGGGTATGGCCTGATTGTCTCTGTTAGTGGCACTGTTAGACAATGAGTAATGACATAGTGAAAGAACCTAATGCAATGGTGTTTAGCGAACAATTTATAAAAAACTTGAGATTGCGAAACATACAGAGAATATAATGAAGAATTTAAAAACAAAACTCACACTTCAGAAAATCAAAGAAATGTTTACCCGTTGTGAATTTGGACAAAGAAGACACAAACAATAGATTGCACATTTACCGCCTGGCATATTTCTCTAATAAATGAAACCTTCAAACTGAAACACAGAATCGAACAATGTGTGAATTTAGTCGATTTTTTGTTTTAGTTTGAAGGTTTCATTTATTTGCTTCATTTGAATTAAATGTTACTGTAGTACGCACCCGACGAGATAGAACGAAATACGCCAGGCAATAAATTGTGCAATCTATTGTTTATGTCTTCTTTGTTCAAAATACACATTTACGTATTTACAGCTTAGAACTTGATTTATTTAAAACGGCTGAAGATATTAGAGAAATGTAATTGAACCAGGTGGTGGTTGTAGCAGTAGTAGCTGAGGTAGTGGTGCTGGTAGTAGTTAATGTCGTGGTGCGTTTGTATAGATGGTGGTGGTGGTGAAACTAATACAATTTGCTATTGTTGCTCGGCAGATTTTACGCTCGTCTTCCCATTAGCACAACACTACACACTAGCTCGCTTCTGATTGGACAACCAACTGACCAGCTCACTCCTGATAGGTCGGCCTCGAGGGTTCCGACTGTCACACAAGGACACGGGGATATTCCGCACTCGCGCTGATACCGCGTGTTGTATATTTCACCATGCCAGAGCTTTTAACACTTCTAAATCATTTAGATACTGGGTATAACACACAACCTCCCCCCCCCCCCCCCCTAGAGAGTGACAAAACCTATGTCAAAGGCCGTCTCTTTCTCGGAAATAAAAACGTAAATACCAGATAACAACAGACTGCGACACCCATAACCTCGACCACTGTAGACTAGTTCAATCAACTTATCAATGGAGTTGACCTACAACCGGTAATGTGCTAATGGGGAGACGAGTGTAAAATTCACCTTGTTGTTCTTATGGTAATGTTGTTGTTGTTTTTTTTCTTAGTTCGTCAACTTCTGGACTTTAATCTTCTTCCAGAATTTGAGTTTTGAGTGCACATTCGTTTTTACAGTTCTAGCTTGTTTGTATGCAGACTGCGCTGATTCCTTGCCCCTGAAGCAGATGCACTACGACTTCGAAAGAAATCGCTTATTAGTAGACTATTACGACATGCTTATTAGAGGGAAGTGGGGCTATTCTTCTCCCCCCCCCCTCCCCACCCACCCCTCCTCACAATTAAACCCTGGAACCCACACAAGAAGGTAATTTATTGTTGATCAAAATTCATCGTTACACGTGAGTGGCTATGTTTTCTAAAAGGCCTGTTAATACAATGCTAAGAGGATAATAAACATGGGTCATTTTCGTTTAATTCACACCATCTTGGAGACTCCTAGATTTCCTGGAGAGCTCCCGGGCAAGTCCAAAGGTTTGGGAGAGTCAGTGTGTGAACTGAACACCGCCTAACGCTTACCCAACACCCCACCCCACCTTTTTCACCTATAATATTGAACATTCCCGGGAACTCCGCGCGAAATGTCAGAATCCCCGAGATAATGTGAACAAACAAAAGAAGTACCTAAACTTGCACATATACTGCTAACATTGGGGGAAAGAACAACTGCACCTACCTGGTAACCACAATAACAATGGCGTTCTTTGCGTTCTCAATCAGCTTCAAAGCGTCCCTTGGACTTTTGCCAAGGAGCGAGACCTTATTGATAGAGACCAGCACATCTCCTTGCTGAAGACCTTTCTTGTGGGCGGGACTTCTGCTGTCGATCTGAGGACATTAACAAAGGAGTCAACAACAGGATGTTAGACAGGCCAGCGTATCCTATTCTTAAGCCCTTTGAGAATAAAACTGAGAATAAAAATGAGAATTCCATGGACAGATAAAAAAAGTAATGAGGATGTCTTGAAAGGAACTGACTCACGAAGAGAACTGATTGCCCACACCAGAAAGAGACAATCTACATTTGTAGTCATGTGATGAAAAGGAGAACACTGCAGTGCATCATGACGGTAGGAAAGCTAGATGGAAGGAGAGGCAGGGACAGACCTAGAGAACAGATGCTTGACGGTCTGAAATCAGGGCATAGAAGATCATCTGTTTCAGAGTTGATTGAAAGTACGTGAGACAGAAAGTTGTGGATAGACATGACTAACAACGCCATAGGCTTTAAGAAGAAAAAGTTTGATCTTTGGCTATTTCGACTAATGTGTTAGGTAAATGATTGCTCTGTTTCGCACATGAACCTTATTACTGGTGCAATTGGAATTGTAACTCAGCGCTTGCTTCTGAAGTTAGGGACGGAACGCTTGTGGCAGTGTCCAGGGTGCTGGGATTTCGATTCGTAATTCAACATTTAACATGAGGATCGTACATGTGCCAGGTTTTTTTTTTTCTATGGATCACTCAAGGAGACATTTTTTTTAATTCAACGAACTCTGTAGCACAATGAATATAATCAGTTTGATCATTTCGAAATGTTATTTGACCAGTTGGCCATCTGCTAGATTTCCAAGTGTTGGATGTTTCTTTAGTATACGCAAGCAGTACTTGTGGAATCCTGGTTGTTTGCCCATATCCTGATATGCTAAATGTTTGATGGGTGGAGCACAGACAGGATGTTGCCAAATCACCTCAGCTTGGATCGAATCTGGCACCCCTACATTACAAAGCGGGTTCGTAACGCCTTAGCCTCAGAAATTTCGAAAAATTAGGGATGTTTTTTCGGAGTCGGAGGGCGCCTGCCTTAGAAGCCGGAAACCAGAAGTCATGCAGACTTGTTAAAAATGCACAACTCAAGTTCAGAAACAACTCCAAAGCACAGAAGTGGACGAACAACCAGAACTTTCCGACGGAGTTTATACCCTGTGAACGCGAAGAAGAAGAAGAATTACCTTGTCAAAGAGACCAATTTCAAACATCCAAGAAAAAGAGAGCAATATAAATAAGGGGCGGGGAAATCTTCGTCTTTCTCAGTGATTCTAAATCTTCCTAATACCACCCCCTTTAATACAGTCCCTCATGTTGTGATGATCCTCATCTATAAAATTATTTCGTTGCTACTTTATAACTTCAGGGAATATGTGTTTTCCCATGGTTTTAGCCCCCAAGGGGCCGCGACCCACAATTTGAGAACCGCTGGTTTATCTAATCCACGCTTTGCTAGGAATTTTAATGTCTAATCTTATTTATCTGGTGTAATTTCCTGAAGATTAACGCCATGGCACGCCAGGATCAGAAAGAGGGAAATGTGAAGTAAAAATATTCCCAGTTTTCTAACGAAATAATTCTACGCTCGTTTATCTTTACCGCTCTGATATTAATTCACTGAAATGTTCTTTCAAGTTTGAAAACTGAGTTTTCATTTTTAATACTTTAGTGAAAAGAAATATTTTAATGACTGGCTGGTTCCATACCACTTTGGGTAAACTGTTGCGTCAAAAGGTAAATGTGATCAAGTCCCTTTGGGTCTTCTACTTTCGCTGCTCCTCCTCTTCAACATTCACAGGCTGTAAACTGCGACAGCAAGTTAGGACTGTTTGTTGACTTCTAGACTTTGGATTTGTTGAGTTGTGCGAGCATAACCGTTTTACAGATCTGACTTATTTGTGTGCAGCTGTTGGTTCCTAGCCTCTCAGACAGATGCACTCCCACATCGAAGGAAACATCTATAAAAAGTCGCCTTTTACGACATGCTAAATAGGAGGAAGTGGGTTTGTTCTGTTTCCACCCAAAACTGGACCTCCAGAACCCACACAGTATATTGTAACTGTTATGTGAGAGAACTGAGTATTTACTCAGGGCTGATCTAATTTAATGTATGGATTCTTCACTCAAGCATAGCCAATGTATATAGTTTCCAAATGAATGAAGGTAAATGATGAAAAGTGTTCTTGTGTTTGCCATATGAGAAAGAGATTATATGGCATCATGTTGCTTTAGCATCGCTAAGGGTGTCGTGTGGGAAATAGCTTAGGAAGCAAACTTTTCTCCAACAGATTTGGTCTTTTTTTTTTTAATGACTAGTGGGTGATATGAATGACTAGTGGGTGATATGAATGACTAGAGGGTGATATGAATGACTAGAGGGTGATATGGATGACTAGAGGGTGATATGGATGACTAGAGGGTGATATGGATGACTAGAGGGTGATATGAATGACTAGAGGGTGATATGGATGACTAGAGGGTGATATGGATGACTAGTGGGTGATATGGATGACTAGAGGGTGATATGGATGACTAGAGGGTGATATGAATGACTAGAGGGTGATATGGATGACTAGAGGGTGATATGAATGACTAGAGGGTGATATGAATGACTAGTTGGTGATATGGATGACTAGAGGGTGATATGGATGACTAGTGGGTGATATGGATGACTAGTGGGTGATATGAATGACTAGAGGGTGATATGAATGACTAGAGGGTGATATGAATGACTAGAGGGTGATATGGATGACTAGTGGGTGATATGGATGACTAGAGGGTGATATGAATGACTAGTGGGTGATATGGATGACTAGAGGGTGATATGAATGACTAGAGGGTGATATGGATGACTAGAGGGTGATATGAATGACTAGAGGGTGATATGGATGACTAGAGGGTGATATGAATGACTAGTGGGTGATATGGATGACTAGAGGGTGATATGAATGACTAGAGGGTGATATGAATGACTAGTGGGTGATATGAATGACTAGAGGGTGATATGAATGACTAGAGGGTGATATGAATGACTAGAGGGTGATATGAATGACTAGTGGGTGATATGGATGACTAGAGGGTGATATGAATGACTAGAGGGTGATATGAATGACTAGTGGGTGATATGAATGACTAGTGGGTGATATGGATGACTAGAGGGTGATTTGGATGACTAGAGGGTGATATGGATGACTAGAGGGTGATATGGATGACTAGAGGGTGATATGGATGACTAGAGGGTGATATGGATGACTAGAGGGTGATATGAATGACTAGAGGGTGATATGAATGACTAGTGGGTGATATGAATGACTAGTGGGTGATATGGATGACTAGAGGGTGATATGAATGACTAGAGGGTGATATGGATGACTAGAGGGTGATATGGATGACTAGAGGGTGATATGAATGACTAGAGGGTGATATGAATGACTAGTGGGTGATATGAATGACTAGAGGGTGATATGAATGACTAGTGGGTGATATGAATGACTAGAGGGTGATATGAATGACTAGAGGGTGATATGAATGACTAGAGGGTGATATGAATGACTAGTGGGTGATATGGATGACTAGAGGGTGATATGAATGACTAGAGGGTGATATGAATGACTAGTGGGTGATATGAATGACTAGTGGGTGATATGGATGACTAGAGGGTGATATGGATGACTAGAGGGTGATATGGATGACTAGAGGGTGATATGGATGACTAGAGGGTGATATGGATGACTAGAGGGTGATATGGATGACTAGAGGGTGATATGAATGACTAGAGGGTGATATGAATGACTAGTGGGTGATATGAATGACTAGTGGGTGATATGGATGACTAGAGGGTGATATGAATGACTAGAGGGTGATATGGATGACTAGAGGGTGATATGGATGACTAGAGGGTGATATGAATGACTAGAGGGTGATATGAATGACTAGTGGGTGATATGAATGACTAGTGGGTGATATGGATGACTAGAGGGTGATATGAATGACTAGAGGGTGATATGGATGACTAGAGGGTGATATGAATGACTAGAGGGTGATATGAATGACTAGAGGGTGATATGAATGACTAGAGGGTGATATGGATGACTAGAGGGTGATATGAATGACTAGAGGGTGATATGAATGACTAGAGGGTGATATGAATGACTAGAGGGTGATATGAATGACTAGAGGGTGATATGGATGACTAGAGGGTGATATGAATAACTAGAGGGTGATATGAATAACTAGAGGGTGATATGGATGACTCCACTGCATTGTTTTTCTTTTTATAGCCTCTGATTCTCTCTGAAGTGGGTGACTTGCTCACAGTGTCACTCAAAGCGCCAATTCTGTCACAGAATTCGCAATCGTGCGAGGTCATGCCGTTTGACAATATTTTGAAAAACTATAGAGGCAAACCATCTGTGTCTGTCTGGCCGTCGACGGAAAAAAACGTGCAAGGCTCGATAACATGATTTACAACAGCAAAGGACTCAACTTTATAATGCTTTCATTTTTTTTTTAACGATTCTCATGTTCATGAATTTTAATACGTTCTTCAGTAATGACTATTACAAAGAGTAATGTGGAACCATTGAATTCAAACGCCTCAGAATTCTAACAACTTGGAATGTGAACTAAATTTTCTAATAAATGTTGCTTTGGAATTCGAACGTCGTCTTGTAAACTGAACACGTGACACGTGCCATTCACGCAACTGAGCAGAGAACGCAGGAACTTCAGTACCTTCATCAGCACCAAAAAGAAGAAATTTTAGGAAAAATAGAAGGTGGAAGGATTATCACTGCTGAAATCCAAGATCTTTACCGTATGGTCGAAAACTCGAGAGGTTGTTGAGAGAAGACAGCCTGAAAGAGCCACAGTTAACACGTGTGTTAACATATTCAATAAAAGCACGATAGAACATTCTAGAAAAATGGCTGCCTTTCTTTGCTACCCTTAAATCCAAAAGCTGATTTTACAAGCTGCAGTCAAAAAGCCCCAATTTGTCAGACCTGAAAAAGGGGGAGCGAGGGGAGAGAAAGAGAGAGAGAGAGAGAAGAGGGAGAGAGAAGAGAGAGTCAGAGAGAGAGAGAGAGAGAGAGAGAGAGAGAGAGAGAGAGAGAGAGAGACAACTGCATGAAGCGATTGATATAATTGTAACGGAAAGTGAAAACAAGGGTCTTAGTTTGAACAGCAGAGAAACATAGGTAATGGTAATTACACCCCCAAAGAAAACTGACCCTCCAAAATCCAACATAAAAATTAAGTGGAACAAACCTCAAGCAAGTTGATATGTTTAAGTACTTGGGTGCCCTGATAACGTCAGATGGAAGATGTATTAAGGAAGTTAAATGTCAATTAGCTCAAGCACAGGCAGCATTTTACGAAATGAAGATTATTTTATGTAATCTTTCTTTGTCAATTTAGACGAGAAAGAGAATTCTCAGAAGTTATATAAATCTTATATAAATCCTATATTGGTGTACGGATGTGAATCATGGACAGTTAGTAAATTAGTGAAAGCTTATGTGCAAGCTGTGGCGATGTGTTTTAATAGACGAACGACGAGAATACCCTGGACAGACAGAAAGGATAATGAAGACGTCTTGAGGAAAAAAAAAACTTACGAAGAGAACTGATTGCCCACATCAGAAAGAGACGATCTACATACTTTGGTCATGTGACGAGAAGGAGAAAACTGGAGTACATCGTGACAGTCGGCAAGCTAGAGGCGAGGAGAGGCAAATGGAGAGAGAGAGAGAGAGAGAGAGAGAGAGAGAGAGAGAGAGAGAGAGAGAGAGAGAGAGAGAACAGATGCTGGACAGTTTGACATCATGGCATGGAAGATCATATGTGTCAGAGTTAATGGAAAGTACACGAGACAAAAGGTTGTGGATAGACATGACTACGGCAAAAACTTTAAGAAAAAGAAGGGTGTCATCTCCGCAATAGATATTGTCTGCAGTAGTATCTTTATCCATAAGAGATCCCAAATATGTTTCCAAACCGCTTGTGTCTGAAATCGCTAAAGGTCCTCTTTTCGGTTCTGATGCCTCATTTTGAGTGGCAGATTAATAGAGCTATTTATGCTTTTAAAGGGCGTGTTGTAAAAGGCGATGCTTTAAGAGTTTGCATTTACTGAAATAACCCGCTCGCTGAAAGGCTAAGAATGCAGGGCTCTCACACGGAGTACGCAGGTTCAAATCCTTAGTAAGACTGGATTTTTGTGTGTTTGTTTGTTTGTTTGTGGGGGGGGGGGGGGGCAAAAATACTGAAAAAAAATCCTAACCTGCACAGTTCGTGGCGACAGCACCAGCCAGGGGGCATTTAATCCTCAGGCTGAAAGAACCCCCTGTCTACACAACAAAAGTGGTAAGCACAGGCCGTAGTGGCATAGCTGGTTTGAAGTGCGAGGTCGATATGCCAGATATCGCTGCCAAGCTATAAAACACAGATAACCCTTTCTAAGGGCCAGCGAAGAAGTAGAAGAAACAGAACGGCGAAGATTATGAAACTCTATCACTAATCTCTATGCTACAGAACCGCCATAGTACAGAGTTACAGCTTAGCCATCGGGAAATTCACAAACAACATAAAAGACACATTTTTATTTTTGTTTAAGTCCCGACGAGAGATGTTCATCTGTTTGCTAACTACCGCTAACTTACAGACGTGCTCTAATTTTTTGCTACACTGATTTATAAATATTATTCCACCCATGACGTCATCTTACTCCTCCGGGTTTCTTGTGCTGCGGCAGAGGGGCACATGTCACCGTGACCCCAGCAGCTAGGTTCATTGAGGTCGGTAGGGTTTCACCAACCAAACATATAGAAAAGTATACCCTCTTTCCCTCCACACGTCCACCCCGCCACACCTAATAACAGAAACAGTACCTAGCTTTCTTGCAGATAGACTGGTAACAGCTAAAGGTAAGGGAAGATTCACTGTAAAGAAATGGCTTGTGAAATCGATCAGGCGAAACTACAGACCTGGAGAAACAGAAGAAAGCAATTTACTTCGTCGTAACGTCACGAGCAAGCAATCTCTGCCAGTGTTCCCAGTAATGCTTGGCACACGGATATAGGAGGCGTTACTGTTTGTGTATTACTGTCATTCTGTTTTTTTCTCAGGCTAGAAGTTGGGTTATCCTCGTGGAACTTAGGACACGTCCAAAGTGCTCAAACCCCTTCCCTCCCCACCTCCCTCTTTCAACATATAAATCAGAGTGTAGCGTTCACCGGCTGTAAACTCTGGTGGAGAGTTCTGGCTGTTCGTCCACATCTGTACTTCTGTTTTGTTCCAGAATTGGAGTTTTCCGTGCAAATCCATTTCACGGACCTGGCTAATTTGTATGTATAGACTGTTCTTTGCTTCTCAGACGCAGTCAGACTTCCAAGGACACACCCCCAACGACTCGCCTATTGCGACATGCTTGTTTGCAGGACAGCTGGTCTATCCCACCCCCCCCCCCCCTTAAAGACTTCGAAACCCATACGTGAAACCTCCTCTTTTCTTTAAATAATAATTTCTTGTTCTTTTACTGAATTACCAGGCAATTTAGTACTTGTCCATCCAGTTCCCTAGCATCTTTTAATGCCATATTCACTTGTTTATGACGATGCCCACAATTATAATATACAGGCCGTAAAAGACGAATAAGGTTTCAATACGTACGTAGGATGGATAGTGGCTGTAGAGGTAGTGGGTACAGGGAGATCTGGACTTTTGCTGACGATGTCCTAGTCTACACACAGGGGAGAAATACAATAGAAGGAACTAGAGAACTGCAGTGTGTGATAGATGTGGTAGGTGAGCGGTGTGGGGGAAACATGATCGGTCATCCAACCAGAAAAGTGAGCAGTATTGTGGTAACCTCTAAATAATAGAATTGTTAGAGATGTGTTGCCGGTTATCACAATAAATGACAA
Source organism: Candidula unifasciata (assembly GCA_905116865.2). NCBI lineage: Eukaryota > Metazoa > Mollusca > Gastropoda > Stylommatophora > Geomitridae > Candidula > Candidula unifasciata. The sequence continues at coordinate 343,580 of CAJHNH020002391.1, read as the reverse complement.
TAACATAAAAAGAGATCATTTACTTAAACATCTCGGAGTTATTTTTGACTGGAGTCTGTCCTTCAAATACCAATGTGAAAAGGGCAGTTATAAAGTTAAGGAAATGGTTCAATGCTTTGAAAGTGATGATATCAGCGGATATGGAAGAGAAAAGATTCTATACACTTAACTGATTATTTCGGTGATGGGGTATGGTTTAGGACTACTAGCATTATCTGATGCCCAAAAGAGAAGCTGGAACGCATGCAGGATGAAGCCATGCGAGCCATTTGAGATGAACACGAGACACGCCAACTATGTGCATGTGGCACAAACTTGCTTTGCCATAGCAAGGGACAACTGCTGAAAAGAAGTGGCTCTTGGATGGCACTGAACATAGTTACCTCTTGGACCGAGGCTAGCGAGAATGGATTGCTGGTGAAACAGAGTCAGCGGTGCAAGAGTTGGTCAATAAAATTCACACTCAGGTGACATCACAATATATACAGTTGGGTCTGGAGCTGAAAAGTACTATATACGAAGCGAACAGAAGGACGCCTTCCAGACATCTCTTCCTTACCTGATTCCAGTAGTGGAGAAAAGAAGAAGAAAAGACGTGTAGTGATAGGTAAGAGGAGTCGGTGGAGTTTTATTGCACAGTTGAATGGACACTGTTTAGAAATAGAGAGCCTCACCTACAACGTCACTACATCCTGTATGAGAATAGAGGTGGAGGCAGTCACGGCAGCTTCTGGTGACCTAAGAGCAGCACAGTCAGACATGGTGTAGTTGTAGCAAGCTCACAGAGCATGCTTCGGAAAGTTGAAACTGGGGTCCAGCACGCAGAGTGGCTTGCATTGCTTGATGAAACTTGGATCAGGAGCATTTGGATTTTCTGCCTAGGGCATTCAAGTGTGCGAGCAATCTGATAGATAAGCTGCTTTCCCGTGTGGGTTCCGGGACCCTGTTATAGGAAAAACAAGATAGACCCACTGCCTACCCAAAAGCAAGTCGTAAGAGTCGACTATTTTAGGAGCTTACTTCGAAGTCGGAGTACATCTGCCTAAGAGGCGAGGAGCAGTCTACACGTAAATGAGTCGGATCTGTTAAACGGATGCACACACAACACTCAGGCTCTGAAACAGGACTGCAGTCCAGAAGTGGACGAAGAACCAGAACTTTCCTCCGGAGTTTACAGTCGGGAAAGGCGAAGAAGAAGAAGAAGATTACCTGCCGTTTCTTTAGGTTTTGAGCTACTAGATGATAAAGCGGATGTGGTCCATGCTCTTTGGGATCAAGTGGAGAGGGTAATACAACAGATAGAGAATCTATACAATGAAATATTATTTAAGCGGGGGTGAGTGGAGGTTTTAGTTCAGACTGCACCAGGATCGCACAACGAGCGCTAAACACCTGGTGACACAAAGTGCCATCATTCAGATGAGATTCACACGGCCACAAGTCCCAGAAACCCCATTCAATCGTTAGGTTATATTAGGGCCCCCGACTACAGCCTGGTGGGGCTTTAAAACAACATAAAATTGCGTCCCATATTGGGGCAAGATAATTATTTATGGGAGATATTCAACATTACAGGGGAAACATAGGCGGACTTTTTCAGATTTCAGCTGGTACTATTAGCATGTCATCCCTTCGTTGGCTGCTGAAAAGGGGATGGAGCACGTATGGGAATGTTTTAAGTTCATGGATGTCAATGTGTGATCCATTCATTCTTGTACCATAGAACAAGTTTTAAAAGGACTGAGTCTGAATTCAGTGACTACCCATGCTTCAACAGAGTAAGTTCAAAAAGGACTGAGTCTGAATTCAGTGACTACCCATGCTCCAAAGGAATAAGTTTAAAAAGGACTGAGTCTGAATTCAGTGACTACCCATGCTTCAACAGAGTAAGTTCAAAAAGGACTGAGTCTGAATTCAGTGACTACCCTTGCTCCAACGGGATCCGAAATTTAGATCTAAAAGAAGATACATGATTACGATTTCATTCGCTTTCCCTTATGTCGTTCTATGTTATACCCACTCATCATTTTTGTTGGCAAGGAAATCTATACAACACCCATGCCAACGTTCGAGGCCTGTTGTCAAGGTGAGATACGTCGTGAGTTACCTGTGCTTACCTGCACACCTTTCACATGCTCACCATTTCCTCCCTCCACGTCACAAAACGATCCACATTATTGTAAAGCTGCTGACGTCAAGAGGAGGTTCTTCTCTTCAACAAAGACACCCTAAGTGTTGATTTCCTCTGTTTTGTTACATTGGAATCTGACTGTTGGTGTGTTTAATGTTTTCTCTCTTTCTGATGTCTACAGTGCCTTGCGATTTCTCGTACTTACTGACCAAAGAGATGCTGTTAACGTGTGTGCGTGTGTGTGTGTGTGTGTATGTATGTGTGTCTGTGTGTATATGTATGCGTGTGTGAGTGTGTATGTGTGTGTGTATGTATGTGTGTATGTATGTGTGTGTATGTATGTGTGTATGTATGTGTGTGTATATGTGTGTGTATGTATGTGTGTGTGTGTATGTATGTGTGTGTGGTTTTTTTTGTATGTGTGTGTGCATGTATGTGTGTGTATGTATGTGTGTGTGAGTGTGTGTGTGTGTGTGTGCGCGCGCGTGTTACACAACACATACATTCTTGTACTTAGCACTTGCCTTTTCACCAATCCTCCTTTTTATCTCATAATAATCCTTTGTGAACCGTTTGACAGCACATAGGGCTCGCATTCACTCCACTCCGCTGTACTCTCTCAGTTTTTGACACGGAGTTCAACCCAGCATTTTTAGCCTCTCGTAATCATGTTTTTTTTAAAAGTTTTCCTTGAAAGTCCTCTTTTTCTCAGACCGTTTGTGTCCTATTTCAGTAATTGTTTTGTAATCCTATTTATTTATTTATTTATTTATTTATTTGTGTATTCTGTACCAGATTATCCAATCTTACAATGACATGTCCTAGGGGCGCGGCAACCTGGCAGCTCCGGCACCCTCAACACCCTACATTAAATTATGTAGGAGGGGAGGGGGGAGGCTGTTCCCCTCCCCCTATACATTTTAGGGGGAGTTACAACATGTCAATTGTTGCACACGCAATTAATCGCATGAGGCACCACTGGGAACAGTCGAGAAAGTATTCCAAATGAAATCAGCAGCTCAGTAGCTTGGCGCGGAATTGTGTCATGTCATTTCAGAACAGGATCTGTATGATATGTTTCTCTGCTCTTCTCTTTTGTCAAAATCTGCTTGTGCCGCTAGGCGTCGCAGTCTATCAGATGATCGGCAACCGAGCCAGGGCGCGCTCAGTCGCTTCATATGCCGTGATGTTATGAAGTCTCAAGTTGTCCGTGACTCCTTCAATCCATCTTCTTCTTGGTCTTCCCCTGCCTCTTGGTGTTTCGATTTTCATGTTGTATGCTCTTGATGCTGGCATCGCTGGTTCCATTCTCATTTGGAGACCAAACCATTTCATTCTTTGCTTCTCAATAAATTTAACTATGGGTATGGTTCCAATAGTTCTTGTAATCACATACAACAAGATTTATTGGTTTCTCTGCAAGCTGTCCAAATATTTCGGATGTTAATTTCTTCCTCCAGTTTGCGATATTCTGGTAATGATATTCTTATGTAATTAAACGCAGATACCCATTTAGTACTCTTTCACCTTACTGCTATGTTTAAATACTACTTCGTTTTTTCTATTAGGATTACTTTTGTTTTTGCAGTTACATATACACTGAGAGACATTATTGTCCTCAACATATGTTTGATATTTCATTGTCAGCAAACTCCGAGCAAAGACAGGAGAATCCATGGAGGTAGCGCCTTGCCCATACAGTAGTAATTGTGAACTCTGTAGCAGATAGCTGACTCGTGCTAATACAGAATCATCTCAGACACATTACATCTGTCTCTGGGAGAAGTAAGAATTCTCCCCAGGATCGAAAATGGCGCAGGAAAAATGGTGTAAACACGATTACTTCCATATCATTCTGTGAACTGCTTCCCGTGAGAGTTGGCGAAGTGTGATAAAGAGGCGTATATTTCCGCGAAGTTTATGTCTGACTTTATGTTGCTCCTTGCGTTGGTGACCATTGTTTGCTCAACATTCACTGGTTATATGCACTTTTGTTTATCAAAAACTGTTTGAGGTATCTTTCATTACGAGGTATCTTCTATTTCTTCTGTTCTTTTTACCTTTTTTTGAATTGTTGGTTCTTTTTAGTCGCCGTCTTCTTCTTCTTCTTCTTCTTCTTCTTCTTCTTCTTCTTCTTCTTCTTCTTCTTCTTCTTCTTCTTCTTCTTCTTCTTCTTCTTCTTATTATTATTATTATTATTATTATTATTATTATTATTATTATTATTATTATTATTATTATTGTCATCATCCTTCTCCTCCTCCTCCTTTTTTCTTTCGTTTTTCTTCTTCTTTGTTCTTCTTCGTCTTTGTCTTCTTCTTCTTTGTCTTTGTCTTCGTCTTTTTCTTGATTTTTATCACTTGTACAAATACTATCATCACTACGTCTACTATTAGTTGTTAATCTAGTAGTAGCAGCAGCAGTAGTAGTAGAAGGCGGGGGAAGAGCAACCGCAGCAGCAACTACAACAGTAACAGCAATATCAACAGCAGTTACTAAATCAGCATTTTAAACTCTGCAATAACACACAATAAGGACACTTCAGATGGAACAAACAACAGAAAACTTACTTTAACAATCTTCAGAGGCGTATCTCCACCCCCAGACAACTGGACATTCTTGAAGTCTCCAACCTTCAGCAGAACGGTTATTTGTTCATTGCCGCTCATTTTGCGAAAATGTCCGAGATGGTAATCTCACATCAGCCAGACTGGCAAATCAGACATTGTGAGAAATTCTCAGAACAGATGTCGATGCTGAAAATATTGTGTAAGCATTATCAAACACAAGTGAGGGTCATTGATGTGTTGGACAGATTTTGAGCTAAGTCGCCACCCTTGAGGTCCAAGTCGAGGCTTAAGTCACTGCCACCAAGTCTCATGTCACTGCCACCAAGTCTCATGTCACTGCCACCAAGTCTCAAGTCACTGCCACCAAGTCCCGAGTCAAGTCTCAAGTCACTGCCACCAAGTCCCGAGTCAAGTCTCAAGTCAATGCCACCAAGTCCCAAGTCAGGTCTCAAGTCACTGCCACCAAGTTCTGAGTCAGGTCTTAAGTCACTGCCACCAAGTCCCAAGTCAGGTCTCATGTCACTGCCACCAAGTCCCAAGTCAGGTCTCAAGTCACTGCTACCAAGTCCCGAGTCTAGTCTCAAGTCACTGCCACCAATTCCAAGGTCAAGTCTCATGTCACTGCCACCAAGTTCTGAGTTAAGTCTCAAGTCATTGCCACCAAGTCCCAAGTCAAGTCTCAAGTCACTGCCACCAATTCCCAAGTCAAGTCTCAAGTCACTGTCAGAAGTCGCAAGTCAAGTCTCAAGTCACCAAGAACGATTCCAAGTCAAGTTCCAGGTCAAGTCACTTCATGTATTAAGTCATGTGCAAGTCGTGTATGGATGGGACAAGTCGGGTATGGATGGGACAAGTCGGGTATGGATGGGACAAGTCGTGTATGGATGGGACAAGACCGTTACTGGAATAAAGATACAGGTCAGTCAAAAGTAGTGACAATACAAAACAGGAAATGGCAGCGCGAAAAGGTTACTGAGCAATATACAAATGCGATGCGACAGAAATCAAATGTCATCATCATCATCATCATTATCATAAATCACTTTTGCCCTTGAGCGCCGTGGGGAGGAATAATTTGCGATCCAGTGCACGTTGTCTGCTACTGGCTATTGTCATGCCATGAAGGCGTAGAGTGTATTTAATGTTGTCGATCTATTTTTCCGCTGCCGTCCTCTTGCTCTTGTAGCTGATCTGAGATGTAGTGCTTGTGATGGTATTTGATCTTGTGGCATTCTAACGAGATTGCCAAACCACTTGATCTACTGTTTCTCGATGAATCTAGTACAAGGTGTCGACCCCACAATTTGCCTGATAGTTTCATTTAATGTGATTTAATTTGATTTGATTTGATTCAAGAACCGACACCACAGCACTCGGGGCATTCCCATAAGCACTCCGTCCCTATCTTCAGCAGCCAGCTAAGAGTTCCGAAACTAATGGTGCCAGTAGCATTCTGAATAAACGTCCGTCTTGCCTTTCCTCTGAGCCTCGAGCATCTGCTAGAACCTCGCGTCATTCCCCGCTGCATCAATTTCACCAGACTGTGGTGATCCATCTGCTCCTCCGAACTGTACACGCTCACCCACAAGGCACTAACCACGTCTGCCTTATCATGTATCAGTATTCCACCAAAGATATGACTTCGCCTGCAGCACCTTGTGACTACCTGCAACACTCAACAAACCAAGGATGTATCGCATACACACCACTGGGGTGTCTCTGGTGCAACCCAGAATGACCCGCATAGCCGCGTTCTGTAAGCGCTCTAGTTTGTCCATCTGACTCTTTGAGACGGTAAGCATTCCCAGGCCATAATCAACCACTGACAGGATCAGGTGCTGATATAGTGTGAACAGCATTCGCTGCTCTATGTCAATTGCAGCCATAGTCTTAAGTGCACTAAGTCCTTTTTGGCATCTCGTCACAACACTCTCCACATGGTCCTTAAATGACAGGCTCCTGTCAAATGTAATTCCCAGATACTTCAGTTTGCTCTCTCTCTCTCTCTCTCTCTCTCTCTCTCTCTCTCTCTCTCTCTCTCTCTCTCTCTCTCTCTCTCTCTCTCTCTCTCTCTCTCTCTCTCTCTCTCTCTCTCTGTTGACGTTTCTACCATCTATCTATTTAATGTGAAAGCTTGATCAGTCGAAACATATTTTTTTTTCAGTTCTGTTTTATATAAGGGAGTTTTAAATGGTGCCGCTGACCACCAAATCTGACCAGTGACCGACCGTGAAAAAGGAGTCTTACTAATTCGTTAAAGCTACTCGTGGCAAGTCGAATCTCGAGTCGCTGGACGAAACCGCAAGTTGGATGGCAAGTGTTTAATTCTGTGACTCAAGTCGGACTCGAGTCCAAGTCTCTCGAATCGATTTCCGACCACTGACATCGGCTATTTTCATTTTTTAAATAAATGTGTGGTCCTGTTTTTCCATTATATATCATATAAGGCTCTCAGTCTTCTTCCATTCCGTTCTATCCTGTGCATTCGGTTCGATATCGTGGATGGAATTCAGTCCAGCAGGTCTGGCCTCTCTCCTCAACGTTCGTTGTATGGTTTTCTATTTAGGCGTCCTCGTCTTCTCGTTCCATTTATGTTCTATTTCAGTGCCTGTTTGGTGAGTCGCTGCTGGTTTCTTCTCAGAATGTGTCCAATTTAGCGCCATCTTCTTTATCTTATAACTGTTAGTACTAGTGGTTGCCCAGACTGGTGCACACCATAATAATTATGGAACGCAACAAATCCTGGCATAAAATAAATACCACACTACTTTGAGAATGTAGGTGGAGGCGGTCACATTAGCTTTCCTCTGACTTGAAACCAGCTGAACAGTTTGAGGTTTTCAACAACGGATTAACATCATGGCACACTGTTAGTAACCAATAAGTGCTCCATTTTTCTTCTAACAACTCTGAGTCCGAAGAAGCTCAGCACAGTGCATAAGCTCTGTAGCACCGGCGAGGATCCTGAAATACTTTGGGTAGATTTTCAACTCCAAATTTTGCCCGGCCAGCTCCATTAGGCTACTCTTTTCGATTTCCAACTGCCAAGGGATTTTTTCACGTACGCAACAGTGCACACGGGCGTCCGATTTCAATACCCAGAGACCAGGGGGAATTACTAGAATTACTAGACCAAGTGAAAAAATCCAAGCCCTTACCATTGATTGAATCCGGAACCTCTAGCACTCAAGGCGCACACCATGCCCTCAGACCACGCATCCCCCACTAGCTGAACAAATATGTCGTTAGTGTAACTGATTCACAGAGCACATCAACAAAGGTGGAAACAGGCATACTCCGTCAGTGTGGCAAACATCACTTCAGCGGTCTTGGCTAGACAGCTTTCTTCTGACAGTTTCTCCAGGTTATGCAGGTATGTTGGGAAACGAACAGTCAGACAGACTGGCTGGTTCTGTGCGACGTGGGGATATACTGATGATTGACACGCTATATTATATCAAGACCGCTTTGGATCGTTTGAATAGTGGCACAAATCGATCGTCACGGTCTGCAACGAGACTGACGCAGCGGAAAAGACCAGTGAGATTTGGCCGGCACCCAACTATCGGAGGAAAGGCAAGACAAACACACAAGGAGACTGATCCTGGTGCAATCGGAATTGAAATTCTCGCTGGCTGCTGGAGATGGGGACGGAATGCTTTTGGCAGGAACTGATTTAAACTTGATGAGACCCTAAGCCTTGAGATATATAATGAGGCCCTAACCCTTTAACCTACGCCAGCTTATCTCAAAAACTGTAACCTGTATAATAATGGAAATATTTGTCGTTTTCTTTTCAACAAATGAAATAATGCAAAATGTGTTTGCAAAATCACAGAAATTATAATATTTAATCATCTAAAAGACTATGAAAAAAACTGCAATTAAATATTTTACAAGAACATTCATTTGTTGGGGAGGGAGGGTATAGTTGAAGCCCCTGAACATTGTAAAGCCCTGAGGTGTAACTTATTAAGATTTTATTTACTTAAATCCAGCACTAGCTTATGTGAATACAATGAGCTCTTACATTTGACTCAGTGATTCAAACGATTGCGCAACCCAGTAGAACGATTACTTCTCCGTTTGTTTTATCATTCTGTCTTTATTCTGAAATTTCTCCTTTCAGTTTTGTCCTGTCCCCCGACAGTGGCTTACACTATTTAACTCAATATTCCTACGCCCGCTCTCTAGCGTAGTTGGCTAAACCGGATTGCGCGGTGACCGTGTGACGAACTCCTTGTGGTCCGGGTTCAAACCCGGGGGTAGGCAGAAAAGCCACATTTCTCCCAGATTTACGGTATTTACAATGGAATCAAGGCCGAAAGGTTGCGATATCCACAATACCGAGCCTAAGGGTTAACAACTCATGGCTTCTGGACGCTCTCTTCAGAATACAGAAGGAAAGTAATCTTGACAGAAATGAAATGTTTACATACTTTGCTAGGTGTAACATAGAAGGCTGACTTAGGAACGATGATATCTGGAGGAGTCGGCACAGAACCAATACTGAACTCTATAGGCAGACAACAAATCAAATGGTTTGGCCATGTAACAAGATTGGCACCAGACAGGGCACCACAGAGAGCAATGTTATACGAATACAACGGTAACAGACCAAGATGTCGACCACATAGAAATGGACCGCAGAACCGAAAAGTACTTAATACGAAGCGATCAGAAGAGCTCGCTCCAGAGATCTATTCCTGCCCTGACGCCATAAAGCATTCCAGGAGTAGAGAAAAGAAGAAAAAAATTTCTTCTGATAATCGGTCCGTTTATTCACTGATCTCTATGTATTCCAAATGTTTATCGCATGTGTTTCTATTACTACCTGTCTTCCGACCGCCTTCTGGTTTTCCTCTCCCATCTTTCGTCATCCCCTGAGTGCCTGCGCAATTGTAACAGATTCTGTTAAACCTTAATGTCATTACGCTGCAGTGGGCGGTATGCCAGTTCGCCTTAGACTATATTTCATTAGCAGGAATTCAGGTACACCTTGTTGCACTATCCAACAATCACGTGATCCACCATCGTATCTGCAAACGACTACATACTTGGCTTTTCCAAAACTGCTGGCCCGCTTTTTGTATTATACTTTTTTCTGCGTTTCTTCTTTCCTCATTGCCGTGACTCTCCTTTTGCGTTTCGGCAGCCTCAAACTATATAGACAAAGTTGGGGCTTTTGTCACTAATCTAACGTCTTGCTTCAAAGAAAACTGTTTTAAAAGTGAGAGAATCAATTGCATAATGAAGATTTAATCCAGCAGGCATGTGACCTAGACGAGATCATTCACGGAAAAGAATAGACGAATACACCAGTGGACATTCATGGCATCTCTAAGGTTGTCTGCACACTGGGGAGGTACTGTAGGGGTAAGATTCCTGCAGCTGTAAACACAGAGGTTAGGGCACTGATATATCAGCATTCAAAACTGTAAGACATCATAAACTACACAGATGGATCTTTGAAGGGCGGGTGAAAAACAGCATGGGCATCCACAACAAAAAAGAGAGGGAAAACAATAGAAGAGGACATCGGCGCCTATCAGGCGACTACGTCAAGCACGACCATGGAACCACTGCTTCTAGAGCCCTGGCATGGGCAGCAGAGAAAACAGCCTCACGTGCAGTAATTCCATGAACATGATTCAGAAGACAGAAATAGGCAGTAGGGCTGTGAGTGGTTATAATGCAATCGAAAATCGTACTTTAATCTTCCTTACCCGTATCTACACACCTGGTCATGCAGGGGTAAAGGGTAATGAGCAAGCAGACCAACTGGCAAGCAGAGCCCAAACGCACGTAGAAAGAAGTATGGACAGAGCAGATAACGCTGTATGTACTTAGTAAGTAAGTAAGTAAAGGACCCTTTCCACGCCTTTAGGCGTATAGGGCATAAAGGGCTAGACCTATATCTTTATAGACCAACGGCACAAGATGGGTGATGTGGTCAGCATCACGCCGGCCGCCTCTACTTTCAAGGTCATTTTTGAAGAAAAGTCCGTCTCCGCCAGGGAGCGAACCCACGACCTTCCGATCCACCGCGAGCGTCTAGCCGCTCGGCCACGGCGACTCCCTGTATGTACTTGGCTACTGAATAATGACGAATCTCTAACACTAATACGACTGCATGACATGGGAGTAAAGCATGGTGAAGCACGTCTTTGCCGCCTTCGAGGTAACGAAAGGAGACATTATAACAAACGTCTTATTAGAATAATTAGTAGAAGTACCTTGGAGTGGCTGCTGCATCGGAGGACTGACTGGCTGATTTACTTTCTACCCACCAGAACATCACACAAGCGATAAACACCCAATGACACAAAGTGCCACCATGTCGACGAGGATCACCGTGGAGAGGTCCCAGAAACCGCGTTCAGCCATTAGGCCATATTTATGGCCGGGCTATATTGCGGTCCCTGGCATGAGCCAGAGTAGGGCTTCAAATAACGAAAAATTGTATCCTAAAAAGGATGGCAAGAGAAATGTAACAAATCGGAGGACTGAACACGCATGGGAATGCCCAAGGTGCAGTGACAATGATTGTGATAACACAACGTAACATATTTCCGTATGAATGTGTCTTTCTCTCCTGCGCGGATGATCACCTGCTTAGAAGGTCACACAAGGACAAAACACCGCGGCTCCAGTGACGATCACTTTAAACTATTAAAAACATGCATTTTAAAACTGAAGGGTGGAGCCCGAAACTAGTGCATGACCTTCAGAGTACGAGGGGAAATAACAGCTTAACCACTTCAATACGGACTTTCCGCCCTTTCATTTTGCTTCGGTGATCAAACCACTCGTCATAACTTGGTAAATTGTTTCATTCAAAACCCACGCACCTAATGCATTTACCGAGGTAGTCGAATTGCCGACGAAGTCATGACGTAAACTTTGCTATGACGTCAGTTGTGATTGAAGACATTTTTGAAAATATGTCCTGCCGCAGAGCGAGAAGTGTGCCTTCAGATTTGATTATAAAAGATATGTTCTGTTAAAGTACATGGCACTTTGACCCATTAAATACATCTGCTGGCGCATTTAAATACTGTCGGCGACTTCATATATATATATATATGTGTGTGTGTGTGTGTGTGTGTGTGTGTGTGTGCGCGCGCGCGCGGAGTGTGTGTGTGTTTGTGTGTGTGTGTGTGTGTGTGTGTGTGTGTGTGTGTGTGTGTGTGTGTGTGAAGGTATTGTGTTTTTCCGCCATCAGCATCCTCATCGTCATATCAGTCATGAACAAGTATTGTTAAATACTTGAGGGGTTTCATCCCGTTTGGAGATAAAGGGAAGGAGGAGGAGGAGGAGGAGGAGGAGGAGAAAGAAGAAGAAGAAGAAGAAGAAGAAGAAGAAGAAGAAGAAGAAGAAGAAGAAGAAGAAGAAGAAGAAGAAGAATAAGAAGAAGAAGAAAAGAAAAGAAGAAGACGAAGAAGAAAAGAAAAGAAGAAGAAGAAAAATAAGAAGAAGAAGGGGGGGTGCAGAGATGAAAAAGAAAGAAAGAAAGAAAGAAAGAAAGAAAGAAAGAAAGAAAGAAAGAAAGAAAGAAAGAAAGAAAGAAAGAAAGAAAGAAAGAAAGAAAGAAAGAAAGAAAGAAAGAAAGAAAGAAAGAAAGAAAGAAAGAAAGAAAGAACGAGGCAGACAGACAGACAGACAGACAGACAGACAGACAGACAGACAGACAGACAGACAGGCAGACAGACTACCGAGATTTAACAATCAACTTAAACGTAAATTTGAACAAGGTTAATAACGTCTACACTTACAACCCAAAAGTAACAAACAACTTACTTACAACTATCGCGACCGCTTGCTCCTCTACAGCTTCCAAACCAATGCCGAGGAAGGCAGCCAGGCGATGACAGAAGCAGCACTCGGAGAGAAGCAGGAGATGAACCTCTACAACCACCATCCGACAAATCCCAGGTTACATAACAACTCGCCAACTATTGCCCCATGATGGAACTGCCCTACCTCTGCAGACACGGAACCGTAGTTACACTTGCGCGAAATCCAGGTTCTCAACTTCGCGCTTATGCAGAAATTCCCAGGAGGTAGATACCTGGTTTTGCAGAGAGGGTTATTTAGTATTTTCATTAGAGAAAATCGAGCTGGCTTATTATTGTGTTTAGTGCGGCTTCTTACCAAAACAGCGGTAGAGGTTCGATCCCTAGCAATGGCTTTTTTTTTTTTTTTTTTTATGTATTTTTTCTTACTGTTACAACACCTGAGATCCGTCTGGTATCTTCTTTGATTTAGCCCTCAAATGGTGGTTAGCACTTCGTGTTGTGGCTCTGTGAGCAGCAGTGATTATTAATAGAACGGAGCTGATACATGACCACATCGTATTACGGACACACACACACACATTAAGGAGACTCAACCGGTCAGAAGATAGAACAGAAAGATTCCTATAACAGTCAAGACAAAGGAGGCCGAAACATCAGATCGACAAGGATAACAGTCAAGACAAAGGAGGCCGAAACATCAGATCGATAAGGATAACAGTCAAGACAAAGGAGGCCGAAACATCAGATCGACAAGGATAACAGTCAAGACAAAGGAGGCCGAAACATCAGATCGACAAGGATAACAGTCAAGACAAAGGAGGCCGAAACATCAGATCGACAAGGACGACAAGGAGAACGGGACCGCAATGAGACCCATTCACGTTGAGTTATTAGTTTATCTGGTTAGGGACACGAAGCCAGCAGCCTGGCACACATACCCCAATATCAGCAAATTCACTTGGCACAAATAAACCACACCATACATATATGTAAGTGCTGCTGGTAGCTACAGGTCTTGGTCAGATATGACTGAGCTACCGTATAACAGTAGCCGGTACCACTTGTCTTCTGTTACGCCGAATGTTGGTCGGCATATACTAACCCAACATCCCATATTGTGCCAACGGTTTCGGGTGGAGGAGCGCATTGGGGAGGATACTAGCCTTATCCTAGGAAGAGGAAATGCAACCTGAAAACTTTTGTGTTATAGCAGGGCAGACCAGGCCCCTCGCCTTGGCTGGCAGCTGGTCTAGGGGGGAAGCTCCTACAGGGGGACAGATAGAGCACTGCTCTTCTGATCCGGCAGCTTCTGCAACCTGCCTCGTTCCAAACGTACTGGTTTTACCTTTCCTTTGGAGTAAACAAGGCAGGTCGAGGGAGGGATCATTATGCATGGGCAAAATATGGCCTCTACAATACTGCCCATGATGTTTGCTATGGAGAGGAGGAACTTGATCCCTGGCCTTAATCGGTCTCGGAAACATATCGAGAGGCAGCAGTTACGGGTTATAAGTCCTTGTCAGTTGGCGTAGACAGGGGCGCCACGGGTTGCCTCTGGTGGTGAGGACATCTTCGAATGTCACTGATCAACTATCGCCCGCCCTAAGCTGGGCAGCTCCCAGCCAATAAGGTGTTGATCCGCCACAGCTTGTATGCTTCAATGGGTGCTTGGAGCTAGGACAACATCCGAACTGCAGGTTGTAAAACCAATGCACCAGGCAAAAAAAAAAAAAAAAAGAAGCATAACCCCAAGCTTCGACTAGGCTCTTGGAACGTGATGACCATGTGTCCAGGGTTTTCCACTGACATGGAAAACATTATTGATGTGAGAAAAACGGCTATCATTGATGCCGTACTCAACAAACTTGACATAGATAATGCTGGCCTACAAGAAACCCGTCTGCCAGAGGATGGGTCTATTAGAGAAAATAACTATACATTTTTCTGGAAAGACAGAGGCCATGAAGAAATCAGAATGTATGGAGTGGGATTTGCAGTAAAGAATTCATTGTTAGGATCAGTTGAGAGTCCAACTGGAGGAAGTGACAGAATATTATCCCTACGATTGTCTACTTCAAGCGGTTTTATTACCCTTGTTACTGCATATGCACCCACTCTAATGTCAGCAGAAGACGCAAACGACTCTTTTTATGAGGAACTGGATAACGCAGTGAAATCAATTTCTAAATCTGGCAGCATTTTTATACTTCGTGATTTTAATACTCGCGTAGGGTCAGACTCAAACTCATGGCTAGTTTGTCTTGGAAAGTATAATGTTGGCCACATGAATGAAAATGGGCGGAGACTACATCAGAAACTCCTGTTTCAAAACTAAAGACCACCATAAGGTGTCATGGAAACATCCAAGATCTGGCCACTGGCACCAGCTGGACCTTATTCTCACAAGGAGGCAGCACTTCAACTGTGTATCACTAACTCGCAGCTACCACAGTGCTGACTGTGATACCGACCATTCACTAGTTGCTGCAAGAGTTCGGATGAAACCAAAGAGCATTTCCACTTCAAAAAACAAATATATTCCTAGATTAAAAATTTCCAAAACTAAAAACCCTGAAAAGTGTTTTGAGTTTCAACAACAGCTTGAAGATGCTTTCACTGATATCCAGGATAACTCTACAGCAAGCCTAAAATGGGATGAAATTAGGGAGACTGTTAACAAAACAGCTGTATCAGTCTATGGGATTAATGAAAATAGAAGTAAGGACTGGTTTGAAGCAAATAGCCAAACACTCCAACCTTTAATTAACAGCAAAAAGGCAATACTCCTCAGAAAAGAGGAAAGAACAACAAGGAACACTCTCATTGAATTAAGAGCAGCTAGAAATGATCTGCAAAATGTAGCTAGACATTGTGCTAATAACTACTGGATCCAGCTACGTGAAAGCATTCAAAATGCTAGCAGTGGTGGTAATGTCAGAGTCAAGTATGAGGGAATCAAAAAGGCCTACAATTTAAAATTGTGCACCACTAAAGAATTTGAAGGGGGAGATTATTTTTGACAAGAAGAAGCAGCTAGATAGATGGGTGGAATATTATCTGGAGCTTTACTCAGTTGATACTAAACTAGCAGATGGTGCTCTCAATGCCACGGAGACGCTACCAACTCTTGACTATTTAAACACATTTCCAACAATTGTAGAAGTTGGGAATGCTAGTGATGAGTGGAAAAAACGTTCTAACCCCACACATCCATCATCTAATAACACTCTGCTGGCAAGAGGGAGAGGTTCCGTAAGATTTCAAAGATGCAAACATCATAACTATGTACAAGAACAAGGGTGATCGGAGTGACTGCAATAACTACAGAGGAATATCACTGCTGTGTACTGTTGGAAAAATGCTCGCGAGAATTGTTCTGCGAAGACTCCACATCCTGGGGGATCGCGTTTAACCAGAGTCCCAGTGTGGCTTTCGTGGGAACCGATCTACCACTGATATGATATTTTTATTACGTCAGCTGCAGGAAAAATGCCGCGAACAAAATCAACCACTGTATGTTGCTTTTATTGATCTTACCAAGGCATTTGATTTGGTTAGTCCAAAAGGTCTGTTGAGTGCACTGAAGAAGATTGGGTGTCCATCTACTCTACTGAGTCGTTCCACACAGGTATGAAAGGTACAATCAACTTTGATGGTGAAACATCTGAAGAGTTTGTAATCAACAACGGAGTGAAGCAGAGATGCGTACATGCTCCTACCCTCTTTGGAATATACTTTTCACTTCTTTTGACACATGCCTTTCGAGATCAGGGGGTGGTATTTTCATTCATTCTCGATCTGACGGAAGTCTTTACAATGCACGCAGGCTGAAGGCCAAAACCAGGATAAGAAAGGTACTTATCAGAGAGCTGCTGTTTGCAGATGATGCCGCAATAACCACCCACTTAGAGGAGGAGCTGCAATGTTTACTATCTGCATTTGCTGTGAATTCGGACTAACAGTCAGCAAAAAGAAGACAAAGGTTATGGTGCAAGGTGTCAATGACTGACCTACAGTCTACATTGACGGTGCACAGCTTGAGACAGTAGACCATTTTACCTATCTGGGTTCCACAGTGAATAGTAAACTATCGCTGGACCAAGAAATCAACATCAGGATAGGTAAGGCAGCAACTAAAATGAGCAGATTGACAAAGAAAACTCACAATTAAAACAAAAACCCTTGTATATCAGGCGTGTGTTCTCAGCACTCTGCTTTATGGCAGTGAAACTTGGTCAACCTATTTGCACCAAGAGAGACGGCTCAACAGCTTTCACATGCGATGCCTAAGAAGAATACTTTGCATTAAGTGACAGGACAAAATCACAAACACTGAGGTACTGGAAAGAGCAGGTATTCCACCAGTCTTTTCCATACTCAGTCTACGAAGGCTCAGGTGGCTGTGTCACACCTGGAGAATGGAGGATGGCAGAGTCCCTAAGGACTCATGGGAACAGAATGCCATGGACCGTGTTGTGTGGAAGGGGCATATCAGGAAGGGAATGAGACTGAAGGAAGAAATTATTGCAGAAAGGATGAGAGCTCAGCGCCTGAAAAGAAACGGATTAAACACAAAAATTGTTAACAATGGTCCTAAAATCCCATGCTATCATTTTGGAAGACTTTTCTTGACACGGGCGGGTCTTGCTAGTCACACTCGCCATCGCCATGGGCTGTGAGTCTCATGCCTCCTCATAGCGCAATATAACACTATCGTCTGGAAAGACGGAAAGGTGCCAATGATGAACGATGATGCTGGTAGCTTCGCTGCTGGTAGCTGGTTGAACGTGGTCGACTTTTTTCGAGAATGGACATGGACACGGACTTGGGCATGGACATGGTCAAAACTGGAAAGTCTCAACCAGGTCCAAGTACCTAAAATAGAAAGGAAAAAACACACCAGAATTTCAGATTCCTTAACCCTTTTCTTGCTATGGACGTCTTTTCCCGATTTCCCGTATTTTGACGTTATTTTTTTTTTTCTTGACCCCCAGTGCTATGGACGTCCCAACAAGTTTTTGGACTTTTCTTAAAGATTTCTGTGATCTCGTATTTTATTAGCCGAAGGGCAATATACATTAGCTATATTTAGATTAATCTGACCCATTTACAAATGATTAAAAGTACTGGCACGTACTCTTATGTGTGTGTAAGGTGTGTTTACTGCATTCTGCGTTATCCCGTTGCTTTTTTTTTACCCTGATAGCATGGTAAAAATCTGTGTATATTGTGTCCTTATATATATTTGTGCTTTTGGATTATTCTACACTTAGTACAAAGTGGCAAGAAAACTTGTTAAAGTTGATGAAGAATTGATGGAGTTTCTGTCAAGGAGTGATAGCGAAGATGACTTTGAAATGTGTACTTCTGACAGTGAACAAGAAGATTTGACTAGGCCATCAATATCGACGGCTGAAACCGGCGTGTCCAAGAAAAAGCTGTTTGCCTGTCCGACGTCCTCATCATCGGAATCAGAGAGCAGCGACAATAAAGCGCCATCAAAACGGCAATAAATTGATCAGTTTTGGTCAACCGATAATTTGATACCAGTAGTGCATAATTCTGATGATTTCAGCTCTGGCTGTATTTCTGCTACTGTAAATTCAAACAGTTGATTTTTTTTCCTACTTTTTTTTCACGGAATCAGATGATTTTCATCGCAGAGGAAGCTAACAAGTTCTGCAAGGAAGTAATTGAGAAGGCACCTGCCGCTATAAGTTCTCGTCTTTCCCGATGGACAGACACAGATTTGTACACAATTAGACATTATTGATAGCCTGCGCACATCGTTTCAGGGTGCATTTTCACCTTATCGGGATGTGGTTATCTATGAATTAATACTTCTTTACAAAGGAAGATTATCTTTCAAACAGTACATTCCATCAAAGAGAAGTAGATTTGGCCTGAAAACTTTTGTTATGTGTGACTGCAGTGCAGGATACATTTTAGATTTCATAGTGTACACTGGTGTCAACAGCGACATTACTGTGTCAGGTTTAGGGTAGGGGGCTGATACTGTGTCAGCTTTACTAGCCCCCTATCTACAGAAAGGCCACAGACTTTATGTAGATAACTGGCACACTAGTCCAGAACTATTTATGTGGTTCCATGGTCATGCTACAAATGCTTGTGGCACTGTGCGAAAAAAGAGGAAACATGCAAAAAATGGAGGAAAAGTTGAAGAAAGGAGAAATTAGCTCCAAGTCTGCTTCAAGTTTGCTAGCCATGAAATGGTCCGATCAACGTGAGGTATGGATGCTAACAACATGCCACTAGGGGAAAAGGATTGGAAAACTGAGCTAAATATTGTGAAGCCAAAGTGTGTTGTGGATTACAACAAATGCATGGTTTCAGTAGACAGTGCTGACATGCTTCTTAGTCCAATTGAGTCTTTTAGAAAAACTGTGAAATGGTACAAAAAGCTTTTTTTTCCACTTGTTAGATCTCTCGATTTTAAGTTGTATTGGAAAGATACTTTCCTTCCAAACATTAACATCTCGTCCTCCTTCTCTGCACCATCCTAGAAGGCACTCGACTCTTTTCAGCAAATTATTATTTTAATTTTATAAATTTGTTTTTTATATATTTTATCTAATTGCTTTTGTATTTATTTGATTTAGTATAAATTAGTGTTTAAATTACTTCCCTCGTAGAACCACATCAATGTATAATATGCTAAAAACACAATTATATTTTTTTTTCATTTAAACGAATTAATTATTCGCTATTTATTTCTAACGTGAAACGTGTCTGGTATACATTCTGTTTGGTATACGTCCTGTTTGGTATACGTCCAAGTATTATGAATTAATTATAGACGTATATCGAGGTACCCCTGTATTCAGTACATCGCAAACTGTGACCGGAAAACTCAACCGGTGAGATAACAGATTTAAAAAAATGATAATCACAACATTAGAAAACAAAACATTACACCTCAGTACTAAAAAACAAATTTATATCCTGAGTTGCGAATTTAAATAAAGGAGGCGCAGAGATTGGCATGGAAAATTTAATGAGTTAATATCGGTTCTGCAAAATGTTAACCGGCGGGGAAAGGAAATGTTTTCGCGATTGGAGCTAGCAGCTGCTACATAAATCACCCGAGACAAAATGTTTCGCTATGAGGATATCCTCCTGGCCTCAATGCAGCTAAAGGTGAAGGTTTTCCCATTGCAGACAGCGGCAAAAATGTTGAAGATGTGTGTGTGTGTGCGCGCGCTCGTGAGTTTGTGTGTGTGTATGCGCGCGTGTGTGTGTGTAAACAAAGAAAAGGGGGAGGGGGGTATGTTTGCAAGGGCGCTGATATAAAATTATTACGGAGAGAGTGGCCAGTCCAACCCCCTCTTAGAACGTTGTAAAAAGAGTTGGGGGAGGGGGCATTCAAAGGACCTTAGTCTTGTTTGAATGCCCAAGCTTACACACATCCTCGTAGTCCTAGAATGTTTTTTTTTTTCGTGGGGACGGGCGCTCAAAGGCACCAAATTCACAGCTTCAGGCGCCTTGTGTGTATGTGTGTGTGTGTGTGTGTGTGTGTGTGTGTGTGTGTGTGTGAGTGTATAGATGCGAGTTTGTTAAATATTTTAAAGTTCACTTTTTTGCACAATGCTATCTTCATAAGCAGACCGGTATCCTCATGTAGTTCTTTCTGACTTGTCTCTGTGAAGACGGTGTCATCAGCCACGCTGTTCTGTATAAATAGAGTCGGCCGTGCATCAGCATAACGTAGGATGCTTATATCACGACCAGCAACTACAATTCCTAGCGAATCCAGGATAGATCTAATTATACAGTTACTGTACAATGAAAACAAATCAGGTGAGAGTAGTCATTCTTGTCGTACTGCCCTCTTTACGCTCTGAAAATGGTCGTTCGACCCCCCAAAGGGGTCGCGACCCCACAGGTTGAGAACCGCTGATATAGGCGATGGAATGACGACATGAAGAACTAACAGCCTTAAAGAAATGAAGCTCAACTCATACTATGCGTTGGAAAGAAGACGATTAAATCTCCTCCCTAGCACTTTGATGAAGTAACTGCAGAAAGTGAAGAATAAGAAGAGAGGATTCCAAGTGGTCTCAGTGTGTGTGTGTGGACTTTCTATCAATTTAGAGCACAGGATACTGTTACAAAGCGATTGTTGTTTTTTGTTTTTTCCTGGCTGCGTGGTCTCGAGATATGGCATCCGCCTCAGGTGCTGGAGATCCCGGGTTCAAACCACGGTGAAGGCTGTGATTTTTTCACGAGGACTTCTCTGGGTAGTAAGATCGGACGCCCGTGTGTAATGTTGCTCATGTCGAAAAAGCCCTTAGCAATTGGAAATCGAAAAGAATAGCTTAAGTGCGCTGACTGGGCAAAATTTAAAGTTAAAAATTTACCCAAAAGTATTCCAGGATCCTCGCCGGTGCAACGGAGTTCGTGCACGTCACTGCGATTCTTTAGACTCAGGCTTGAGTTTGAAGTAGAACGGAGCACTTATGAGTTTACACCCGTGTTCCATGATGTTGATCCGTCGATTAAACGAAACAAAACTATCTTTATGTTTTGAAATGTCCCCAACTGGTTGTTCAAATATAGATATAGTCGGTCTTTGCTAAAAATCTGGACTGGTTGCTGATATAAACATTCTTGCCCGGGAGACACCGTCAGTTATTTGTTTGTTTATTTCCTCTGGCTTGTTTGTGGTATAACTTGAACATTTATGTATATAATTGATTGTAGGAATGTACTTTTAAACATAAACTGTAATCACAGATGTATCTGCTACAGATAAATTGTGTGTAGTGCTTTAGAAGAAAACCAGCGACTGAGTCCTGGTTGTCAAGTGAAAATAAAACACAGATTTTTTTAGAAGTCCTAGAGGTGCCTTTATCTATAATAAACTAGGGATGCTAGTGACGTTTTATATATTGGGTTTTTACTTATGAAACCATCACAGCTATATAGAGATTAAAATTACAAATACAACGATACCTCAGTTAGTTAGTTAGTTAGCTGGGTTATCATCATTGCACTCCGGACATGGCCATAGGTGCCCAGATCCTCCCATCAGTATGAACCCCAACGTCCGATGACTAATAGTACCAGTTCTATGTTCTGGCGTGTCTGGTGTGCGTCTCGTTTTTTGCTATGCCGATCTTAATTACCTCAGTGAAGCCTTTAAGTCGATTCTAAGCGGAGATAATAAATGAATGGAAGAGCAGGACATCCACCAAGCGAAAAACACCTGGTGACACAAAGTGCCACCATGCGTATGAGGATCACCCGGGGAGAGGTCCCAGGAACTCCGTTTAACAATTATGTTATGTTAGAGCTCCCGACTACAGCCGGGGTGGGGCTTTAAAATAACAACAAACCGCATCCCGTATCGAGATGACAGATTAGTGTTATCGGAGATAACATTTTAGGGGCATATACCACCATAGACAAATTATAGAGGAACCTGACAAAAGATGGATTCAGGGCTGCATCCCAGTAAAATGTAGTGTGGAAAGACTAAATGTTTGCATTTTATGGCCATAACTGTTTTGTTTTTCCCACTTATCCCTTAGCAATTATATATCACTGCAATCAGGACAGTGAGGCCTAACTGTATATGATGTTTTTCTTAGCTCTTTCAGGACATGTTTTCTGGGGTTTGAACAGTATTAATTTTTAGTGGATAAGATTCCTGCAGCTGTAAACACAGAGGTTAGGGCACTGATTTATCAGCATTCACAACTGTAAGACATCATAAAATACACAGATGAATCTTTGAAGGGCGGATGAAAAAACAGCATGGGCATCCACAACAAAAAAGAGAGGGAAAACAATAGAAGAGGACATCGGCGTCTACCAGGCGACTACGTCAAGCACGACCATGGAACCACTGCTTCTAGAGCCCTGGCATGGGCAGCAGAGAAAACAGCCTCACGTGCAGTAATTCCATGAACATGATTCAGAAGACAGAAATAGGCAGTAGGGCTGTGAGTGGTTATAATGCAATCGGAAATCGTACTTTAATCTTCCTTACCTGGATCTACACACCTGGTCATGCAGGGGTAAAGGGTAATGAGAAAGCAAACCAACTGGCAAGCAGAGCCCAAACGCACGTAGAAAGAAGCATGGACAGAGCAGATAACGCTGTATGTACTTGGCTACTGGATAATGACGAATCTCTGACACTAATACGACTGCATGACATGGGTGTAAAGCATGGTGAAGCACGTCTATGCCGTCTTCGAGGTAACGAAAGGAATTTTTTTTTTACAGCAACATGACAAAGCTAAAACCTTCCTGAAGAAAAAGTATTTGCTGTATAGGGCGTAAAATATATCAAATTAAAGAGAAATGAGCGCAGAATAAATTTTTTAAATCACACACTATTCAAAGATGTTAGCCACAAATGAAGATTAGGCTATCCTCTGAATAACGGTCAAAAATTATAGAGGCCGAAAAAATGCCCTAACAGGGCCTCAGTCATATGTGAATTGCGGACTTCCGGCAACCACCGCCACCACCAAGAGTATCTCCTGCACCGCTACGTGCGGCGTTTAGTGGGGCTAAAGTAGATGTCTGGGACTCACAAGGAAATAAAATGAAGGAAGCTGCAGGAGATGCGGTCGCTGCTGCTCGTGAGTCCCAGCCATCTAGTTTATCTGCGCATAGCGGCGCTGGCGATACTCTCGGCGGTGGTCGCCGGAAGTCCGCAATTTAAGTAGCTGGAAGTGCGCAATTTATATGTGACTGAGGCCCTGTTAGGGTATATTTTCGGCCTCACTAATTTGGGATCGTTATTCGGAGGATAGCTGAAGATTATTTACACAAAAAGTATTGTGCTTACCTTACTTTTTACTTGTTCAACAACACTGCAGTCCAGGTCTAAGAATTCACATGCTTCTCTGTTCAATTATATATTAGCTGGTCTTAAGTTAAAGAAATAAAAGCACACCAAATTGCTCAATTATCACTAATTTAGAAGATATTTATGAACTTACTTACCGGTAAAATTTACTGCATGCTGCCAAAAAATCAGTTCATCATCTGCATGGCAAAACCATGTTATGTCACAGTCTGGCATCTCTACAATACCTCCTTATAATTGTCTCAATATTGGTTTTCCCATAAAGAGTGCAGAAACATAATTTCTCAATGAGGGTCAAAGCTCTCGTGCTTTCATGATCGCTAGACATTCTAATGTGCATGCTGAAAGAGGCAACTTTAATGGCCACCTAGAAACTGACTAAACACAGATGTTGACAACAGTGGTCCTGAAATCCCATACGATAATTGTGGAAGACTTTTCTTAATGTGGGCAGGTCTTGCTAGTCACACTCACCATCGCTATGGGCTGTGAGTCCTAAGCCTCCTCAAAGCGCAATATAACACTATCATCTGGAAAGACGGGAAGGTGCCAATGAATCTGTGTTCCTGTGAATCCAAAAAGTTATATCTCATGTTTATTTTTTTCGCACAGATAAGTAGAGGCTTAATATGGAGCAGTACAACATTCTTGGGAGGATTGGAGAAGGGGCTCATGGGATTGTACAGAAAGCAAAACACATTGAGGTAAACATTTCTTTCTTCTGTTCTGTTATGTTGTTTATTATAGATCCAGCACAGTCTGGCTTTTGTCTTTAGCCCACTGAATGGTAGAAAGGAATACATACATAGGTTCGTCAGCTCTTTCTTGGTTCTGTAAAAAAGTGTTTCACTTTTCTGTATTTGATAGATCCCTTACAGTTTAAAACCGTCTGGTGTAGAAGTTTTTTCTTGTTTTCTGTGGAATCCAGTCGACAGTGTGCAGAACATAAGAGTAATCATTGCAGAGAGACTGATTCTGTGGAGACTAAGCAGAGGGTCTAGATGGCATACAGTGTGCAGACATGCAGGTTATGTCTTGCACAATCAGTACGGCAACCAGTTTTTTTTCTGGCAGTACAAACACCTTTTTTTAAAGCATCATTTTTGTGACACTCTGGGGTGAGTACTGTCACCTTTTTAAGACATTGTTTATTGAGTACCAACACCTTTTCTTTCTAGAAAAAAGCCCTGATGGCAACTCTTCATGAACTACTGAGGAATGGGGCAAGTTTGTTTGGGAATGGGGCGAGTTTGTTTGGGAATGGGGCAAGTTTGGTTGGGAATGGGGCAAGCTTGTTTGGGAATGGGGCTAGTTTGGGAATGACCTGAGTGCAGCGATTACAGCTCTTGATTCATTCATTCATTCTTTCATGCCCTTAACCCCATCTTAGAAGTCATTAGGAAGGATTGTTTTTAACAAAGAGGTGAAGACAGACTGTTAACAAATTTGTTCTTTTCTTCCATAGAGTGGAGACATAGTTGCCCTGAAGAAAGTTTTACTGAGAAATCCAGAAGAAGGGATTCCAAACACAGCACTGAGGTAAATATTGTATTCTTGGGTATAGAATTCTGTAAAAGCTCAAGTTTGTTTTACAAATTTTGTCTTCTTTACTTTTCAACTACACATGAAATTGAATGGGGAAGTTGTTAATCTCATTGTTTATAAACACACAGTGGCTCTGTGTTTGATTTTCAGTGGTGGAAGGGTTCCATATTTTCTTACCAGTGGATTCCTGAATTTTTTTTTTTTCTCTTTCTGCTGGTGATTGCAGCTCCAGAAAACAGGTTTCTGGTTTTGGGTTAAGATGATGGGGCATGTTTCCTTTTAGCTTGGCTTAACCTTTGGCAACCCCACAATAAAAATTCAAAATTATTTCCCTTGCCTCCCACCTTATTTTTTCACATTTTGCGTTTTTTATGGAGGAAACATGGAAAACACAATAACTTTTTGGTTTATGAATAATTTTGCATAATTATTTAAACTGAAATAAACAAATGATTTCTGCATACATTGATATGAGTTTTGTTGGTGTATGTTTGATAGGTGATGTGTGAGGACAGAGTGAAATGGGGAAAATGTAAAAAAAAACAGTACAAACATAAAGACTCACCAATTAGTCATGCATCTCCTCGTAATCCGTATCCTAAGAATCTGACACACTGTAAACAGAACTACCTTCACTTACGTCTCCAGACATTACAACTTCGCGACTGATATCGGCTGCAGTAAAACACAACATCTCATCGTCAGAGTCAGAATCCATGAAGATTTCAGAAAAATTTAATTCCATTTCGAAGGATGGTGATGGATATCGAACCGGCTCATAAAAATTGAGCAAACAAACCTACTATCCACCATTACAGGAAGTTAAACCACTGTAGAATAGTTATTTATAGTTTTCAAGTAACGTCAAACGCGTAGCTCCGCTTAATCCATGTATTTTTGAACCATATATAGATGTCGACTATACTCGACTGTGGGAGGCAACGGGGTGAACGGCGGAAGTCCAGTATACTCGACTGTGGGGTGCTAAAGGTTAAGAATGTTGTTCGACAACTCGACAGGTTGCCATCGTAAAACATCATTTGTTTTAGAATCAGATTTCTAGCACCGGATAGGGCAAGAAAACAAGGAAGCCTAAGAGTGTCTCTGCATAGAACCATTGTCAAGGAAGGCCCGTCCATGGTCTAAAAAACATCTAAGGCCTAAAGCAGATCGAAGAATCACCAGATACGGAGAGCTATGACCTCTGCTTATGCGCCACCCTAGGTCCAGGAGGAAAAACTAACTAATTGCAGCTTGAAAGACACTTCTGTTATTTGTAACTTTTTTGAGAGTGTGTCAGTTTTATAACTGTTTTTTTTTCTGTTATCTAGTATATATTTGTTTGTGTATTTTTAAAAGAGTTCTTTAATTTATTAAATATGATTAATCGGGGTCTGCATTATTTGTTTGTTATGTTTCAACCTTTATTATTACAGAGAAATCAAGGCACTTCAAGAAATTGAAAGTAATCCTTATGTGAGTATTTATTTATCTGAGGCCCGGCTCGCTAGCGCAGTTGGCTAAACTGGACTGCACAGCGACCGGCTGACGAACTTGTGGTCTGGGTTCACACCCGGGGGTAGGCAGAAAAGCCACATTCCTCCCAGATGCTAGCTTGAGTATCCAGTTCCCTTCCTTTCACCTTTTCTTCTAAAAAAAAATCCTCAGAACTGTCTGTCGTCACCCGTCCCCACACACAGCTTCCTGAAGGTTTGAGCACCCCTGGTAGTCAGAGACCCACTCCTGAAGGTTTGAGCACCCCTGGTAGTCAGAGACCCACTCCTGAAGGTTTGAGCACCCCTGGTAGTCAGAGACTCAACTTTGTAATGTAACCTACAGGGCGGTTCCAAGACACCATGTTTAACCCTCAGAAATTATAATAGCCCCCAAGAAGTTATAATTAGGCCACCTGAATTGTCTACACCGAGTATTACCCTGGCATACCATTCTGTCCGGTGTGGGTAAGGATTATGAGCAAGCTCAAAATTGTCTTGTTACTAATTGTTTCTATCCACATGGCAGCACATGGATCCAACCTATTTATGCTCCATCCTCTGATGCCGCAGCCAGCTCAGGGTCTGCATGCTCACCGTAGCAAGTAGGAATTAACTTGCAAATCTTCTCACCGCTAACCAGTTTCTACAGACTGGTACTTATTTAGGTGCTTTATTTATATCCTACCCTAGATGACGTCACACGACAGTTTAACATTTTAAAGGGTGGTAAGACTGGGTTTCCAGGCTTTCTGATGCTTTAAACCAGCCCAGAACATCTAAAACTGGCCCTAACCCCGACCCACCTAGGTCCCACAAGAAAGTGCAGCCTAGGTCCCCCGACTGCATGCAGCCTATCTAGCACCCTCTGAAATAGTAGACTGTCCTATGACCTGCAGATTTTCCCTATTTGGGGTAGGATATAAATAAAGCACCCTTATTTAATACCTATTTTAAACAGGGGGTTCATTATTTCTGACTCATTTGTCTGTGGATTGCAGCACATTGAGTATGTCTGCCCTGTCCATACTTCTTCCTCCACTAACTACTGCAGACACAGCCAATCTGTCAGCTCTTTCATTTCCTTTCACTCCATTTTTTACACTCATTTCTATAAGGGTGGGTGCACCCCGTAGCAGTACCATTCAAAAAAACAATATTCCTGCCTGTGATAGGAATTGGGAGCTCCAGTAGCATAGATTTCTCAGAATACCATTGACAAAGAAGATGCATCCTGACTAGTGAACAGCATCTTGTCCCAGAAACTGAAATATTTTGGCAGTTTCCGCCATCACAGTGAATTGGAGAGAATAAAAGCAGAAGGCAGGGTACCATGAAAGAGGGGCAGGGGCCAAATATCACGAAGATGGGCACAGGATATAAGTGACATCTTGGGTAGGAAAGTGCAGGAAATGGGACAGCTGGCTAGAGATGGAGTTTCAGTCAGGTTATGATGAGAGCGACGTTCTGCAAAGGACGTGCTACATGATGATAGTGGTGTGGCCAGATGCCCGCTTTCCGACCCAAAGGCCCTGGATTCCCTTCTGCATCGAGGCAGATTTCTGTCAAAATTGACTTTGGCTTGAGGTTGACTCAGCCTAAGATGGTTATCAGGAAATGTCCTGGAAAGTAAAGGTGGCTGGTGAGATGTTGATCACATGACCCTCAAAGTATTAAATGGCATATAAAACATAAGTCTAACATTGTATGCCTTATGTGTCACTGGCATAAAAAGGTCCTTAATTTTTACTTTTCTGGTAAAGATAAAACAGTTGGTTGTAACTTTGTCATAACTCGAAAAGATTATTTGTTTATGTAAGTTGCCAGATGTATTTATTTATTTATTTATTTTTAAACATTTCAGGTTGTAAAACTTCGTGAAGTATTTCCTCATGGGTCACTAATTGTGTTTGTATTCGAGTTCATGCCATCTGACCTTTCTGAAGTCATACGCAGGGTAGACAACCCACTGACAGAAGCCCAGGTCAAATCATACATGCTGATGTTGCTCAAAGGAATTGCCTACTGCCATGAAAATAACATCATGCATCGGGTTAGATAACATGCCAGATTTTTTTAAAACTGTTGATTTGTTGTTGCTGTCTCCAAACAGTTGCATTTTTTTTTTCTGCAGCTCAGGGATATACTAATGAAGAAACTTGAAGAAACTATTTTAAGTTTGCTGGTCCTAAGTTTAAAAGTTTCAAGTCAAGGGAATCTGCTGAACTCACTTCCCATCCCGAGATGTGATAAGACTTTTTTTTATATTACAGCCCCACATCTGCTAGACTTTTAGTTACTTCATAACCGTCGGGGGCCCAAATATAATCCTGCACTTGAAGACGGTTTCTGGAATTTGTACCTGGTTTTCTGATCTGAATAGTGCCACTTTGTGTCACTGGGTGTTTCTTATTCATCAAACAGAAGACAGAGAAAGATGAGGGTTCTATATGCTAGTGCTTCAATCAATACATCTTCACGACCTTAATGGGTTAAGGGTTATGTTAGGTAATCGCTCGTTGTGGGGCACTAGGTTTTATCCTATGTCCTGACCTATGGGGGTGAGTCATAGGCAATGACAACAGCTCGCAGAAGCCAGCTTCAGGCCTCAAAAATTAGATATATGAGAAAGGTGGTCCAAGTCACAAAAAGGGACAAAGTCCGCAGTCAGACAATATGTCAAGATCTTGATACCTAGGTCTTACAAACCCGGGTGGATCAGTCACAGTTACGATGGAGACTGAGCCTTTTTAGAGTTTCGGTGCCAAGAAGACGGAGCTTTCAGGAGGGTATTCTCATAGTTTATACACAAAAAATTACAACAAATAAAGTGTTTAATTAACATATACACAATTATATATATATATATATATATATATATATATATATATATATATATATATATATATATATATATATATATATATATATATATATATATATATATATACATATATATATACATATATATATACATATATATATACATATATATATATATATATATATATATATATATATATATATATATATATATATATATATATATATATATATATATATTTATAAAATTTTTATAAAACTTGGAAACAAACATAACTAACCTGAAGAATTTGGGTGAAGTTTTGTATGGATGAAGCTTGAAAAGTCCTAACACCTGTATTTTGGAAAGTAAGGCCCTTAGAGGCCTTTCAGACATGTATTGCACATAGTTCTCCTCATTTTCCTGCATCCAGTCATGTTTTAGTTGCTATGATGCAACAGTCCTTTTTGCTTTTTTTTTTTGGCACAGGTAACCCAAGAAACAAATTGATGTAAAATCACAGAACACATCAGACTTTCTCGAAAGCCGTCAGGGAACAATGCTTGACCCAGTATGTTTACATACACATAAAATAAGATCATTTTAACTGTGTTAAAAACAATTATCATTTGTCTTCTTGCCTTTTTTCTTCTCAGTCTGTTTCTCCTCCCCTCC
Organism: Candidula unifasciata; assembly: GCA_905116865.2. Classification (NCBI taxonomy): domain Eukaryota; kingdom Metazoa; phylum Mollusca; class Gastropoda; order Stylommatophora; family Geomitridae; genus Candidula; species Candidula unifasciata. The sequence continues at coordinate 313,721 of CAJHNH020002391.1, read as the reverse complement.
CCCAATCCCTTGACCACAAAAGGAGGCCCCGTCACCCACATGGGGAGTAGAGCCATAACCCACATGGGAAGTAGAGCCATAACCCACATGGGGTGTAGACCCATAACCCACATGGGGAGTAGACCCATAACCCACATGGGGAGTAGACCAATAACCCACATGGGGAGTAGACCCATAACCCACATTGGGAGTAGACCCATAACCCACATAGGGGGTAGAGCCATAACCCACTAGGGAGTAGAGCCATAACGCATATGAGCAGTACAACCATAACCCACATGGGGAGTGGACCCATAACCCACATGGGGAGTAGACCCATAACCCACATGGGGAGTAGACCAATAACCCACATGGGGAGTAGACCCATAACCCACATGGGGAGTAGACCAATAACCCACATGGGGAGTAGACCAATAACCCACATAGGGGGTAGAGCCATAACCCACTAGGGAGTAGAGCCATAACCCACATGAGCAGTACAACCATAACCCACATGAGCAGTACAACCATAACCCACATGAGCAGTACAACCATGACCCACATGAGCAGTACAACCATGACCCACATGGGCAGTACAACCATGACCCACATGGGCAGTACAACCATAACCCACATGGGGAGTAGACCCCTGAGCCTGAGAATTGCTGTGCAGGTTATGATGTTATTTCTTGCTCCAGACAAAAGTAATCTCCATCCCTTGTGGGAGATCAAACCTGGGTGTCAGGGACCTATTCTACTCTACTTATTTTATATGGCTCGCTAGGAAGGCCAGCTGACAGACTCTACTACCCAAACACACTTAAGACGACATTCCGGCTGAGTACAACCATTATCTTTAATGTACAATGAACATTAGACGTACAACACTTCAACTGGGCTAAGCAGCTCCCATCCGAAACTGCCTTGGCGATGACAGCTTTACACTCACTAGTCACCCCAGGCCAGCTTCCATGGATCTAGGGGAGCACGATTCTTAGCTAGCAGTGTCTCAGTGCCAATCAATCCGCCGTCGATTGCCAAACGGGACTTCAGCGATACACGGAAAGTGTATGGCCTAAGCTCGCCCGGGCAGTGTAATCGCCATTACCAGGCGCGTCACCTATGATTAACTGCTTAAACAAATACTACCTGTAATATCTACTACACAAAGACCTTAACTCTCTCTACCATCTAGCCGACAACAATAAATACAAATACCGCCTATCACAGACACTAAATACGAATATCCTATTTGTACCTAACCGTCACTAACCTAACGTTACCTCGTCGTAAACTTTTGTCCTGTCTCTCTCTCTCGACCAGCACACAACCGTCGTCCACAACTGTCCGCTCACCACTCCCCTCAAACCCGCTTGGGCCAAGCCTTTTGTATTTCCGCCGAGTTCATGGCCAAATCCGCAGCACTCCGTGTCAGGCTGAGTGAACTCGACCTGGCCTCTAAACTGGGCACGGCTTATTGTGTGAACGAGCTGATCGTTCACACACTGAGTTTGCACTGAAGGTCAACTAGTACAAGCGTGATGATTCACTATAAGACATCTGTTGTGCTTCTCAAAGCCGAACTGGCCTCTGACACTGGGTCTTCCACATTTGAGCCCAACACTATAACCCCTTGGCCAGCCACACATATCTCCCTGAAAGTCTCTCAGAGATCACACGAGGAGTTATCTGCCCAGTACATGAATTCCTACAACCACCAGCTGTCCAATGAGGGTGAGATATTCACATTTAAGATGCTTGTCTTGAGAAATGATGTGAACAAAGATTTATGTAATTCTCATATTTCTGTGAAATTTTGATTTAATGTTTGGTATTCTTTGCGTCATTTGACCAAATTTAGGACTTAAAACCTGCAAACTTGCTGATAAGCTCGACTGGACATTTGAAAATTGCTGATTTTGGCTTAGCCAGGGTGTTTCAGAACAACGGAGATCGACAGTACAGTCATCAAGTTGCCACAAGGTGAGTGTTCTTAGAATAATATCTGCAACAGCTAGTACCAGCCAGAGCCAGCATATTTTCCTGTTGTGAATTAAAATAATGAGGCAAAAATAAAATGCGCTTTTTCCTCAGTTCTTGACCATCTGCACTTAACGACCACAAAAATTAAATAAATAAAAAAAATAAATAAGGAACAATTAATACACTGATGGAGTCAAAACGTTTCCATAACTAATGCAGTACATACTATGTATGTTTCAAATTAACTACAATAATTCTTTGTACATTAATTAAACTTTTGTGTTTGATATACAAAGTTTACAACCCGTTTCAATGAAAATAGTAATAATAATTATAAATTCCACCTATGTCAAGTTCGATTAATGACCTGTTAGAACGGTACTCGGTCATGAGTGAGGGAGATCCTGTATTGCCTATTTGGCTATATCTCCCCAGGTGCACCATCATTTTTCTGCCTTGTATCCTCTAATAAAGCATAGACCACTGGCCGTCACATCAAGACCTCCTGTCTTTTGTCATTTTCTTGAGCCCCTAATGTATCCTCCTCATATTACTCATTTCTGTAACACTCTTTGGATTTTGTAAGACCCCTTCTGTTTCTTTTGCTGTGTGCGTACCAGATTAAGGACTTTCTAGTTGACATGTTAACTGGTTCTCTTCAATGCCAGCATCTTTTCCTTGCCTCTTAATTTCTTGAAGTTTATTTAATTCTCTCTAAATACTCCACATTAGTGATTCTGTGAGACCATTTTAATCTAGTGCCAGTCTGCAGAAATATCCAGGTCTACCGAACATTACCATCCAATCATTTACTGGCTAATTTTTCCTCTTCTTCACATTACTGGCCATTAATTCTAGCAACAAGTTATGGTTATTCATCCACTTCTGAACTTTGGTCTTGTTCCAAAACTGGAGTTTTGCATGCACATATAATCTAGATTATTTGTTTCCAGACTGCTGGTTCCTCACCTCAGAGGTAGATGCACTCTGACTCAAAGGAAACACCCCTGGTTGGTCACCTCCTACAACACACTTTGTTGGGATTGGGAAAGGAAGAAGGGGGTGGAGGGGGGGAGGGTAGTGGGAGGCAGTTGGTCTATTCTTTTCTGCTAAAAAAAAAATGAAGAAGACTTATGTAAGAAAGAGAAAAAAAACTGTGTACACCTTCTCCTTGACTGATGAACATCCACACTTACAACCACACAAAATAAATAAATATATATATATATATAAGTAGTAAGTAAAGAAAGATGACTACACTGGTGGGGTCAAAAAGAGTACATATTGTGTATTTTCAGGTTATGTACAATGATTATATGTACACTGATCGAATTTGTGTGTTCTGTGTAGAGTTGTTTAATCTTTTTGTATGAAATTGTGTTAAAAAAATATAAATTTGACTTATGACCTGTTAGTCAGAACAGAACTCACTCAGAAGTCCAGCAGACGCTGTTCTTTCATCATGCTGTGAGAAGAGAAGCACTGAAGAACATTATGACAACTGGAGAGATCATGGTAGAAGAGACAGATACAGGCTCACAGAAATTATGCTCAAAGATGATTGCATGGAAGAATGTCATCAACTGAATTGATTTAGGTCACCAGGCCAAGATCTGCGGCAAGACATGAACACCTAAGCCAATTGGCAAAGCACATGATAGTTGTGGTGATATAATTGTCTGCTACATCTTCAGCATCCTTGATCTTTGGGTTCATTACACAGCTATTACTTGCCTACATTCATCTTTGTGATTGGCTAACTCCTTCCATTTAGTGACTCCAAGTCTTTGTAAATCTGCCTGTAAATTAGCTCTAATTTCTAATTGATTTGCTTCATAGTCTACTCCAGGGCTATTCAGCTGGTGGCCCGCAAGCCAAACCTGGCCCACAGAGGCCTTTCAAGTGGCCCCCGGATCATTGCCAGTTGATATGTAATAATGCTTTTTCTAAGCTGGGGCTCCGCTTCTGACCCTAGAAATTTGGCCGCTAAGTTGCTAGTTGAATAGCCCTGGTCTCCTGTCATTGAAGTCTGTTGTGTGTGTAGTTTTTGTCTCTCTGTTATCTGCCATTCTCTCTTTATGCCCCAAACCTTTTGGTCTATAGGCCCTCAAAAGGCCAGTAATTGGGGGTGATTTAAACAGATGAAATATAATTGTCTAGTTATTCTAAAAATGGAAGACTTATCCTCTATTGCCAGTTAAGCATTTACAATTTGTCTATAGATGGTATCGTGCACCCGAACTGCTCTATGGTGCTAGAAAATATGACGAAGGAGTTGATTTATGGTAAGATTTGTGATTTTGATTATCCAGATTAATTGTAATATATGAAATAGTTACCTGTTTTTTTTTTAAACATCTGAGCTGTAATTGTAATTTGTAGCAGTTTTTATTATTTCTATTTATTTTGTTTCTAAAAAAAGTAACGTTGATTTATTTTTAAAAAGTTTATATTTAAAAAAAATGATATTAATGTTTACTGTGTGTCTTCTTATGACCTAAAGTGGATACTGCCATTAATAAGTTATTAACTCTAATGCTTTACGGTAAATTAATAATTAGAGAAATAATTATGCATCAGACTGTCACAAAGAGTTAAGAGTTAAATCCAGTAGTTTTGGTGTTCTCTTGCAGGGCTGTTGGATGTATTTTTGGGGAACTGTTGAACAACTCTCCCATTTTTCCTGTGAGTACACATAATTTTCTTCACAGTATCTTGTCTTGAAAACATAAGGTTTCTAAAACCACCAGATTTTATACAAATGTTACAGATTTGCAGAATTTCTTGGCAGCGATGAAACGTCGCAAGCTAGCTTGATTTGGGCACTTGGTGAGACAGGATTCGATTGCAAAGACTGTACTTCAACGAACATTGGGGGGGGTAGTCGAAGAAGAGGAGGGCAAAGAAAAACCTGAAATGATAACATCAAGAAATAGACAGGAGTAAGTTATCATACACTTATACTTCAAGCGGAAGACAGAGAAAGATTTTTTTGGGTATTGCTTCCATAGATACACCTCCACGACCCTTTTAGGTCAAGGGTTATGTTATGTTTATGTTATATTATTTTACACAAATACAAACACATAGTACAGATTTGTCAAGCTTTCTGCCAGCGCAACTTCTAGAGATTCAGCCCCAACACCCATGGCAATGACCGGTATTACTCTCAGGTGGGATCTGCTTCTTTCAACAATGCCAGCAGCAGAAGAGCCACAGAGAAACAGAAGACCAAGACAGTAGGCTATATAATATCTATGTCTCCTCTCTTGTGGCCCCATGAAATTGTAATATAATTGTTTGAATATTTATGTCTCCTCTCTTGTGCCCCCATGAAATTGTAATATAATTGTTTGAATATTTATGTCTCCTCTCTTGTGCCCCCATGAAATTGTAATATAATTGTTTGAATATTTATGTCTCCTCTCTTGTGGCCCCATGAAATTGTAATATAATTGTTTGAATATTTATGTCTCCTCTCTTGTGCCCCCATGAAATTGTAATATAATTGTTTGAATATCTATGTCTCCTCTCTTGTGGCCCCATGAAATTGTAATATAATTGTTTGAATATTTATGTCTCCTCTCTTGTGCCCCCGTGAAATTGTAATATAATTGTTTGAATATTTATGTCTCCTCTTTTGTGCCCCCGTGAAATTGTAATATAATTGTTTGAATATTTATGTCTCCTCTCTTGTGCCCCCATGAAATTGTAATATAATTGTTTGAATATTTATGTCTCCTCTCTTGTGCCCCCATGAAATTGTAATATAATTGTTTGAATATTTATGTCTCCTCTCTTGTGCCCCCATGAAATTGTAATATAATTGTTTGAATATTTATGTCTTCTCTCTTTTGCTCCATGAAATTGCAATATAATTGTTTGCTTCCATGATTCAAGACAAGAGAAGCATTATAACAACATCCTGACCCCAACAGATGCACACTTTTTTCAGATCCCTTATTATCTGAACACAGAAACATCCGACTTCAGAGCCAGAACATACAGACATCCAGATGACCAAGAGAGAGAGAGAGAAGGGGGAAAGGAAGAGAGGAGGAGGAAGGGAGAGAAAGAATGTGAGAGGGAAGAGAGAAAAGGAAGGAAAGTTGAGAGAGGGGTGAGGGAGAAAGTAGGCTAAAGAGAGTCAGGGGCAAGGCAAGGCTGATCAGAATGAAATACCTGTCCACCTGTAGAACTCTAGGCCTTATGTTTCTCAGAGCAGTGCAACCTAGTTGTAAGGGAACAATTGTATGATTTTTCAAACAGGACATTTTAGCTTGTTTTAACATTTGGCTGTAAATACTCCAGCTTTGATATTCTTATGATGTGATCTTGATTCTTGTCTCCTATCTCAAACAGGGAGAAACTGATATTGAGCAGTTGTGTCTTGTAGTCAAGGTACTGGGAACACCAAATGAGAATACTTGGCCGGTTTGTATATTTCCACTTTAACATGTTTACCATTGCTGTCTTATAGAGCAGCATCCAAGGCTTAGGCATTTCGAGTCCGAGTTGTAATTCCAATGTACAGCGATCAAAACCCACTGCTGGCTGCATGGATTTTTATCATGGTATGGGGCGTCGCAGGTCAACCCAGCCTAAAATGGGTACCAGGATGTATGTCCTGGAGTAGTAAAGACAGCTGGCGTAATGCTGACCATATTACCTATCTAGTGCCGATTGGTCTGTAAAAATATGGGCGCTCTTCCCATATACCCGATGTGCCTAAAAGCGTGAAAAGGGACCTTTACTTTTTATTGTCTTATAGAAGAGTTACTTCAGATCAGGGCAGCCAGAAAACTGGGAGGCTTAGGTTCTTTTAAAACCCCCCCCCCCCCCCCCTCCCCCCTAATTTATAAAGCTTCCCCCTTGAAAAAAATGTTTATTGAGGCACCCCTCACATCATGTGAAGAAGTCTTTTTTTTTTTAGTATTGGTATATACATTTCATATTTCAAGTATGTTATTGTAGTTATATACCATTTGGTGTATTATTATTCCCTTAAGCTAGACTTAGGCCCGCCCTGACCCCTCCTCACTGTTTTCTCTGCGTCGGTACCCCCTCATTGTGAATGACAGAGATTGCTCAAGATCAACTGCATCCAGGTTTCATCGACAGCATGGCAACTAACCTTATCTAACAACCTCCACTTTGTGTTGTTCAAGTTTTATAAATAATCATTCCCATTTAAATATGTCCTGAGTAGCATAAAGCTTAGCAGTAGCAGCAGAAGTAGTAGTAGTAGTAGCAGCAGCAGTAGTAGTAGTAGCAGCAATAGTAGTAGTAAAAGCAGTAGTAGTAGCAGTAGTAGTAGTAGTAGTAGCAGCAGCAGTAGTTGTAGCAGCAGCAGTAGTAACAGAAGTAGTAGTAGTAGCAGTAGTAGTAGTAGTAGTAGTAGCAGCAGTAGTAGAAGCAGTACCAGTAATTTTTCACATAAATATCCTGTTAAACCCTCAGGGTTATAATTAGGATATATATATAAAGTGGTCATCAAGTTCTTAGAGTATATATTTATTTCATTTATAGTGTAATTATTTAGAATAATTACATAATTTGCATTATTAACTCAAATATTGCTTTAACACCTTCCTGGGTTTTGATTATGATATAAATTGTTCTATGAATATTTTGATAATCTCACAAGCATTATTTCTTTACAATAATTTTATCCTCGTCAGTTGTATCTTTAGGAAACATCATCTTCAAAGATGACATGAACATTCCTTTCTGGTGTAAACATGAAATTTAGTTCTAGCAAACAAGCTTGTATTGTTTTTCCCAGGGGATGTCTGAACTTGATCTACCAGACTTCCATAAGATCTCCTTCTCCAACAAAGCTCCGATTCCCCTAGAGGAGATTGTTCCTGATGCTTCCAGAGAGGCTCTAGACCTTCTCAAGCATTTCCTTGTGTACCCAAGCAGAGCCAGAATATCAGCAAACAAGGTGGGTCTGTGTAGTACAATGTTAGCTTTGTTTTGTAAGGTTTATTATCAATATTTATTCAATTTTGTAAAGTTTATAAGTGTTCTATTTTGTAAAGTCTATAAAGTTTATAAGTGTTATGTTTGGTGAAGTAGTGTTTTCTGAAATTTATAAGTAATAAAATAATGGTATGGAAGATCATCTGTGTCAGAACTGATTAAAGTACACAAGACAGAAGGTTGTGGGCGGACATGGTTATCAACGCAACATGGTGTGGACTATAAAGAGAATGTTAAGTTTTTGAAAAATTAAAGATAGTTGTGAAAATTATGTGTTAAATGTTTTGTGAAGTTTAATTTTTCTTTTAATGTTTTCAATACTTTTCTAACCTCACCAGCCAGTATCTATTTTTTTTATTATTGAAAATAGTCTTACGACAGATGCCTCTGTTCAGAGTGTGAAGGGCTTCTTCAACTAATCATATAACTTGAAGTTGTGTTTACATTAGCTGTGTATTTTGTACTTTGTCTATAAATAATTGTTGATCCTGATCACTTTCAGGCCCTATTGCATCCATATTTCTTCACTGAGCCGCTTCCAGCCCATCACTCAGAGTTGCCCATCCCACAGCGGACAAGAGAACGAAGAGTCCATCAGTACAACCTGGACTTGCCGTTGTCAGAATCTCTAGTAGATCCAGAACTTTTAGCCCATGGACACATCCACAGTTGAAACTGATCTGTTTCTCGGACATTAGAATGACCAGAGTATTTAGGTTTAAGATCTGACTGCTGCAGAAAACACTTACTGTCTACTAAATATAGACTTCACCAGTCTGTGAGAGAGCATTTGTTAGCTCTCCACCTTATATTTTTGGCGGTTGGCATCTCAACACGGTACAGTAGGCTGAGAGAAACAGACAGAAAGGAATACCTGCATAGTATGATGGGTTGAGAGAAAGAGACGGAAAAGAATATTTGTAGAAGACTGGGGAATAAGGATGAGATAACCTGTAGAAAAAGTCACCTCAGTTCATAAGAGACAGTTAGGTAGAGAGGACAGAGACATGATGCAAGATGTCTTAAATAGGGAATGGATGCCAAACAGAAGCTCACATGTTCTCAAAAACTGTCATTTCCTGAGACTGAAGGTCAAGTAGACAGACATGCACAGCCAACAAATGCCAATTTGCAGTTCCCTGTTGTCTGCTTGTATTGTTAAGCACAATAGATCTACTGCTCATGTAGACATCGTTCATGGCATCTTCATTAGACAGAAGAGGTATCTGACAAGTATGAATTCTTATAGTTGCCAGTGGGCACTTTTTTGTTTGTGTTGTACTTCTGGCGGTATCGGTTTTCCAATTTCTGCAAGTGGCGTAGTGATTTATGTCACTGATATTAATGTTGTTAAAACAGGAGTTACCCTGTCATTACCTGCCGATTAAACTAGCTTGGTATGCCATTATGGTTTATAATTTATTTGGATATTGAACATGTTATCCGAGATTTGTCTTTTTGGCTTGTCATTCACATGGAGATATTATAATCTCAGGGAGGTCAAACCTTCAGACAAGAAAAAAAATGAAAGGAGAGGAGAGAAGGAGTTACTTAGTAACTGCAGTACTATTTATAACTACTGCTAAAATAACTAATTCTGAAAGGCAAGAATTTTAAGTCAACTGAATAGAAGGATCTCTTCAAATTTGATTTTGCACCAACCAGGTAGTGGTCACTATGGCACTCAGCTTATCTTAACTTTTCACTTGTATGTGTTGATGCATTTCTGTTATTTATTAAAATGTGATCTATATGATAAGTTAACTGGTCATATGATTGCCATGTTTGTTTATGTATACCTTGTCTTTGAAATCTGGTGCTGCTAACCTGCAGTCCTATGCAGGACTGTGTGTTTGAGTAATCTCCATCAGTTATCGTTTGAATTTGTATATAGGCTCACCGTGTCTGCTACATTTTGATAGGTGTTCTCTGTTCCTATTTTTGCATTGCAATCTCCTAAGACTATCAAAATATCTAGTTTTGGCGTTTCCTCTATATTCTCAAGATTATAGAAATCTTCAATCGCATCATCTTTTGTCTTCGGTGGGTGCATGCACATTAATCATATTTTTCCTTTTTTTTTATAGTAACTTACTGATTATCATAAATAGCTTCAAAATTTACTTTTCCCCCCACACTTTTTTTTCCTAATGACAAATCCCGTCCCTAGTCTATATTAATTCTTCTTCTTCAGCATTCAGAGCTCTTGAGATACATCACCCACCTTCACTCATCTCTCTGGTTGGCCTTCTCATTCCAGTTGGTGACACCAAGTGTTTGAAGGTCTGTATATTATCTCTCCATTGTCTTCTTGGCCTGCCTCGTGGTCTATGAACATAATTATACCTTTCTTAAGTGAGCTGTGAATCCCCTTTAGGAGAAAAGAGTTGAAACTTCTTGGTCTGCCTCGTGGTCTATGAACATAATTATACCTTTCTCAAGTGAGCTGTGAATCCCCTTTAGGAGAAAAGAGTTGAAACTTCTTGGTCTGCCTCGTGGTCTATGAACATAATTATACCTTTCTCAAGTGAGCTGTGAATCCCCTTTAGGAGAAAAGAGTTGAAACTTCTTGGTCTGCCTCGTGGTCTATGAACATAATTATACCTTTCTCAAGTGAGCTGTGAATCCCCTTTAGGAGAAAAGAGTTGAAACTTCTTGGTCCGGGACATTAATGTTAACTTTGCCTGCGCTCTAGAAAGGAATATCTGTTGGTGTGAGGCTGGTACAGATTTGTCTCCTGGGTCAGTAGCACACTGACATCTCTATCGTGACCACTCTGTTGCAGTCTTCTGTCCCCTCTCCAAACCCAGCGATGTATTGCAAGACCAGTACTAGACTTCCATTTCCGCAAAGACTTCGGAGGCAATCAATGTGTGTTCTGAAAACAAGGTTTAGGGTGTAGCAAACTGCACATTTTTAATATGCACAGTTCATGGCGAATGCAATCGCAATGCTGTTCATTTTTTAAATATTTGAGGACTTGCCATACCGCACCCTAATGACTGTAACCTACCCTAGGTCTACCTTTTGTCTTTCCTGAGATACATTCTCTCTTAATGTGAACAATGGAAGACAAAGCGGGGAACTGCAAAGCATTATTATTTTATTACATAAAAGACAAAAACAGTAACATGCAGTTTCATAGTCCAGTAACAAACAACCCAAAACCACAGATAACCAGAAACTGCGGTCGCCAAATCTTTGATCCTGCTGGTTAAACGTGTGTGCGGACAACCTCACTTACATGGGAATCTGGGTGTTTTGTTTATAATGACCCACAACCAGGTTGGTAATTTGGCCTATGGAAACAAAAAAGGTTGCCCACTCCTGCTTGTAGCATTTACCGAGGGGATATGCACTGAATGGTTTGATGTGCCATGAGGATGACCTGTCGACTAAAATGTCCACACAAAAATCTGGTCTCTATTGATCAGTTTAGTTTTCATCTATTCTCTGAAAGATTGTCGTATTCACTTTTATGACTGTCCAGGTATTTTTATCATTTATCATTTTCCTCAGAAATGTCCATTCTGGCAGCTTAGAAATAGTCTACGTCTTCACTTCCTAATAGCAGCAGCAGCTGTTTTGGGAATCATAATTTCCTCAAAACCTTCCCGGAGATCAACTCTGAGCTATTCAGTGTTTTCCAAATTCTCTAATGCATGGTATATTTAAATCCATGAACACAATACATCAACATATGAATCATCAGAACATCTTATCTTCCCCTCACTTCCAGTATAAAGGTATTTCAACATCTGTTTCACCCACTTCCAACCTAAAGGTTTCTCAGCATCTCATTTTTTCTCTCACATCCAGCATAAAGGTATCTCATCATCTCACCTTTTCCTCACCACTATCATTAAGGTATCTAAGTATATTTACCTTGCCACAAACACATCTGGCATCTGAACATATTAGCTTCATCATCACTATCAACATATCAGCCAACGCCGTCTTTACAAATCAAACATGTTTTCCCTTCACCACACACAATTTATCTTTCATCTCTTCAGCCATACTTTCAGTCTTTAAACACAATCCATAAAAGCAACAGAAATCTCTATAACCATATTTACTCAAGTGACAGAAACATGCCTCAAAATGTGTTTATCCAGCTTCTACTTTTAATTATTAAAACAAAAAACATTACTAATCACAAATCATATTTAGAACATTTTAATTGCTACTAGGTTCAGATACATTGGTTCCTTGACTTAAAATTCACACAATAATTATAAACTATATGATATTGGTGTTGATACATTGCAGTCTCAGTGTAATTACACAAATGAATGACAAAGGTGATCATATAAAAACTTGTTTAAAAACTGAACAATGAACTTCAGGTTATTTTATGTTTGTCAATGGCTGGTAGTTGTCACGTCCTTGGCTAGGGTCAGCTTATGCAGTTGAGGTCAAGTAGCTACTCGCTGTCTTCAAACTTGATCGAGTGTACGCCAGTGTCGATCTGTCCACCCCTGTAGCTGCCTCTCTTCTTCTTGGTTTTCTCGTGTTTGAACCCTTTGCCTCGAGTCACAATCAGATCCCTGCTGGCTTTTTCGCCCCAGGATCCCCTGGCTCCGCTCTATGATAATAAAAGATTGTCACAATGATTAAAACCAGACTCATTTAAAATTAATTAGGTTCACAATAGAGTGCATATGAAAAAAATGTGTACGGAAGTTCTGGGTGATCGTCCACTTCTGGACTTTAGGTATTTTCATGTGTATGCTGCTCTGGTATTTGTATATGACATGTTTTATAATATACATTTGAACAGTTCATCATCATCGTTCATCCAAGTGATGTAACTGTGTCGTGTCTGTTTACAGCACAGCTGTGATGTTTGCACCTTTTGGCCAACACATACACTTCATCAAGCACATTGGTTTATGTTGGACATGGCATCGCTTTATTAGTGTGGTGTCCTCTGTCCCTTCATCTTTAAGTGCTGCCCCTAGAGAACCCATCCAATGCAACTGTGTATAACAGAATATGTACATCCCCCTCCATATAGGAAGGCTTCCATTAATACAGAGTTGGCACATGATGCTCTGATTCTAGGCTCACCCAAGGACATGCTGCTTATCCTCACATGCAGTGAAAAATTCTGGCTGTTCATCCATGTTTGGACTTTGGTCTTGTTCCAGAAGTGAGTTTTGCGCACACATTCATTTTACAGATCCAGTTTATTTGTATGAAGATGGTTCGTTGCCTATCAGGCAGATGCGCTCCGACTTTATAGAAAATATCCCACTCAGTCGACTTTTAAGACATGCTTTGTGGGGAAGCAGGGGAGTGGGTCTATACCACAACTACTCAAAATTATTAACGTGTCGTCTTGTATTTCCACTGCAGTGACATTTCTGCCCACACTGGTCTTACATCTGAACGTCTAAATCTTTCACCACAATTCATTCAGTTGCATGCTAAATACAAGTTATGGCAACAATGGTCCTGTGGAAGACTGTTCTCAGCATGAATGAGACTTACTGGTCACATGCAACAAGCCAAGGGCTAGGATTACTACGTCTTCTTACAGCACAATATAACACTATCGTTTAAAGAGGTGCCAATACGCCCTCACCCCACCAAAGTTCATTCAGTTGTGTCCTACTCCCGCCTGAACTGTCTAAAATTACTCAACAGGTTGTGCCTGTCTAACTAAAACCCCTCCAGACACCCATTGCCAATATCTGTTTAGTGCAGCTAGGCATCCCAGTTAACAGCTGATAGGTAACAGAATCAGTGTGCACTCAGCTGCTTGGTATACCAAGCGCGGTCAGTTACATACATCTCTCTATTTTTTTTTATTAAATTACAACATTCCACTCATAGTATCCGGCGCTCTTACCTTCCCGTCAAAGGAATTATCGCGCAGTCTTGGATCCACGAACACGTTTTCTGACTTCACGCGTCGAAATGGTTCGTTTGGAGTTCTCTGTGAATAGAGAGACCATTAGGAAATGACATGAATTTTTTATGTAAAGTGCTGCACGAAACAATTTGATAAAAAATCAACACAGAATTGTTTGTGATATAAACTCTGATCATGAGTGACCTGCAGGCATTAATGAAACAAGATTCAACCAAAATCTCCTTGGTTGCTTTATCCTGTTTCAACAGCTCATTCAAATCTATCTATAGTAAGATAGGCCCTGTTACATATACTGATATCCGTACTGGTGGCTTGGGCACGTATGATTTATAACCGTGTGCAATGACGCTGGTTCACATCCCCCGACTTTACCTTTACTGATGTGGCTAGTAAAGACAATAAAACAAAGAAAATTGAAATATTTTGGTCACTTGAAACGTCATGGAAGTCTAGAGAGAACAATAATGGAGGGGTATATGCCTGGGAAGAGAGGAAGAGGAAGGCCAAGGAGAAGATGGGTGCAGGATGTGGCAGATGATCTCCAGATGAGTGTATCAGACGCAGGACATCTTGCTCAGGATAGGAAGGTTTTCTGGAGGGTTGTTATGGCAGCGAGGTTCCGCGAGGGACATGCTACTGAATGAATGAATGATGTGACACATATGTAGCAAAGAGTCTCAGCCGGTAGTACACACTGGTATGAAGTGATAAGGAGTGGCCAGCTGAATAGTTAGTAATGTCACTCTTATGCGAGAGACCCAGGTCCAAATCCTCTACGGTTGTTTTTATCTGGTGTGGGGGGAGGGGGGTGAAATCCTAACCTGCAGTCCGTGGCAACATCACCAGCCCTGTGGTACTAAATCCCTAGTCGCAAAGACGCCCCCCCCCCCCCCACAAAAGTGGTTCTAAGGGCAGTTTTCATGAAGTGACAGGTATTCACAAATTCTGAGCCATGACAATCATTTGAGGGGACCAGCTGGTTAACACAATGTATGTATGTATGTATGTGTTGTATCTTTGCTGATCTGCAACAGCCATGTTTTAACATTTCTTAATACTGATAAGAACTGAAACATCCCAGCTAGCTGTACTATTCCATTATTCAGATAGGTCTGGTCTTGTCTGTAGCTTCACTTCCTGTCTGCAAGATTATTCTCTTCACACGGCAATTCAGGATAATAAAAAATAATTGGCTAGTCAATATTTATCACAAATGTTACTGGAACCTGATGACTGCCAGCTAATTGGTCAGTACATTGTAATCACAGAGAAAAGACAAAATATAATACCAAATGTCTTGAGAGAAGAAATGAAGAAACTCAATATTTACCTTGCCATTGACTTTAGGTGTGTTTTCTGTCTGAGATTTATTCAGCTGTGGGGTGCCATTGTGTGAAGTGAATGAAGCATTTGGAGTGCTGAAGCTATTTGTTATGTGTGACGAATTAGCATCTGTAAATGATTTTGCTTTGGATGACACGTTTGTAACTTCATTTTCATCAGAATCTGATGAGCTGCCTGAATCTGACGATGCCTTTTTGTTAGAATTGGTAATAGCTATACTTGGTGTAGATGCCTGCATGGGTTTAGACGATTTTGAAGGCATGCTTGGGGTGGACACTGAAATGTTCGTCTTTTTTGTTTCCGTTCCTTCATCACTAGAACTAGATTCAGAGCTGGAAGCTTTCGTATTATTTACTGTTTGTGGGGGTTTTCCAGCCAGCGAAAGATTTGATGCTGTTGCCTGAGAGGGTGGTATAACACTGGCTGAGGAATCGCTATCAGAAATGTCATGTTTTTTCGGGGCAGGTTTAACAGTTTTTGTGGCTGCTGGAGTTGTCTTACCTTTAGCATCGTCAGAATCCGAGCTGGAATCACTATCAGATGACTGTTTCTTTGCTGCAGCTTTGGGTGTCACTACTGGAGTAGCAGCTGTTTTAACATTTTTGGGCGTAGTTGTTGCCTTGGCTTTGGCATCGTCAGAATCAGAGCTGGAGTCGCTATCTGATGATTCTTCTTTCTTAGCTGCAGCTTTGGGTGTGGCTACAGGAGTAGCGGCTGCTTTCACATTTTTAGGTGTAGCTGCTTTCACATTTTTGGGTGTAGCTGCTGACTTAGCTTTGGCATCATCAGAATCGGAGCTGGAATCACTATCGGATGATGACTTTTTCTTTGTTGCAGTTTTAGCTTTAGGTGTGGCTACAGGTGTAGCAACTGCTTTTACACTTTTAGGCGTAGTTGGTGCCTTGGCTTTAGCATCGTCAGAATCGGAGCTGGAGTCGCTATCAGATGATTCTTCTTTCTTTGGCGCAGTTTTTGGTGTGGCTACAGGAGTAGCGGCTGCTTTTGGCGTGGCAACATTTTTAGGTGTAGTAGTTGTCTTACGTTTGGCATCAGAATCTGAACTGGAATCACTGTCAGAGGATGACTCTTTCTTGGTTGCAGTTTTAGCTTTATGTGTGGCTACGGGTGTTGCAACAGCTTTAACATTTTTGGGTGTAGCAGCCGGCTTAGCTTTATCATCATCATCAGAGCTGGAATCACTGTCAGAGGATGACTCTTTCTTGGCTGGAGTTTTAACTTTTGATGTAGCTGCAGGGGTGGCCGCTGCTTTTACATTGTTTGGTGTGGCAGTCGGCTTAGCTTTAGCATCATCATCAGAGCTGGAATCACTGTCGGAGGATGATTCTTTCTTTGCAGCAGTTTTAGGTGTGGCTACTGGAGTAACAGCAGCCTTCACATTTTTGGGTGTGGCAGCCGGCTTAGCCTTAGCATCATCAGAGCTGGAATCACTGTCGGAGGATGACTCTTTCTTGGCTGGAGTTTTAGCTTTAGGTGTGGCAACCGGGGTCGCGGCAGCTTTAACATTTTTGGGTGTAGCAGCCGGTTTAGCTTTAGCATCATCAGAATCTGAACTGGAATCACTATCGGAAGATGATTCTTCTTTCTTTGCAACAGCTTTGGTAGTTTTAGCAGCTGATGATGGTGTAATGGTCTTCTTGACAGGTGTTGCAGGGGCCTTGACTGCTGGTTTCTTTTTTGCTTCATCTGATTCTGAGCTTGAGCTGCTGTCTGAAGATGATTCTTTCTTTGAAGCAGTTTTGGCAGCAGCTGCAGCAGCTTTTGGTGTAACATTTTTGGGTGTGGTGGCTACTGGTTTCTTTGTTGTGGAGTCCTCAGAATCTGAGCTACTATCGCTGCTCGAGCTCTCCTTCTTCTGGGCAACTGGCTTTGTCACCACAGGTCCAGCATTCTTTTGTGCAGGCTTGACTTTCTTGTCATCTTCAGAAGAAGAATCACTTGAACTTGTGGCCGTTTTCTTGGCAGTAGCTTTGGGTGCCGGTTCGGCCTTTTTAGATGCTCCTTTAGCTGCTGGCTTAGCATCACCAGATGCATCAACCTTTTTAGAAGCAGGGGCTTTGGCAGCGCTCTTGGCATTGTTCTGAGCTGGACGGGTTTCATCCTCACTGGAACTGGAATCAGAACTACTATCAGAGGTTTCTGCTTGCTTAGCTGCTTTGCCTGGAGCCTTGGCTGCAGCAACAGAGTTTGCTGCTTTGCTTGTAGCCTTAGGAGCAGTAACTGAGTTCGATCTCTTGCCTGCAGCCTTAGCAGTGACTTTCTTGTTGTCCTCGGAACTGGAATCGCTGCTAGAACTGCTCTCTTCCTTTTTACCAGAGGCCGGCTTCCCTTTTTCTGCAGCAGCCTTTTTGGGTTCCTCCTTAAAACTGACATTTCTATTGGCAGCTTCAGGTTTACCAGCAGCCACGTTTTTAGCTGCCGATTTCTTAGCCTGAGAATTGTCAACGCTGCTGTCAGAATCTGTATCACTGCTGGAACTTGCCTTTTTATTTGCATTCTGAGCTTTCACAACTGCCGTCTTAGGCTTTGGCGACAGCTTCTTCTTGCTGTCCTCCTCCGAGCTAGAGGATTCTGAGTCGCTGTCTGATGACCCGGTTTTCTTTGCTGTTGGTGGTGCCACAATCTTAGAAGCAGCTGCTGTGGCTAGAGCTTTCTTCTTCGTATCTTCCTCTGAACTAGAATCTGAATCACTGCTGGATTCCTTTGCTTTTTTTGCAGGTGCCACTGACTTACTAACTGTCGCAGGTTTAACTGTCGCATTTTTAGTAGTCTTGGCTGCCGGTTCTTCGTCTGAACTAGATTCTGAAGAGCTGGAATCTTTGGTCACCTTGGCAATTTTGTTGGGAGGATGAGAAGATTTCTGTGGTGTCTTTTTGTCATGTTCGCTGTCACTGCTAGAACTGTCTTCCTTTGCACGCTTTTTCCTAATAATAAAAAAAATAAAAAGACTGAGTTGAGAAGCATACATCTAACATATTAAAAGCTGAAGACAAAATATTCCAAAAATGTAGCAGCGTGTTTATTTACATCTACAAATAAATCTCTGACATGGATCAGCAAGCATCCATATGAACTGGCCACCATCACACCCTTTAACGATTTCACAATGTGAAAGCTAAACAAATGAGGTCACAAACCCACAGGAATTCCCTGGGGACAAATCTTTTTTGAAGGGTCATCACATTACAAAGGTCCATTAAATTGGTAAACTAATATTTTATATTTTTTTCTTCAAAAAATATATACAGACAAGAAGGTTAACAGTAAAACACTAACAGGGTGAAGCATTAAATGGACACTACCTGGGGCATAAACAAAAAATTTTCATTGTGTGGCTGGTGTCTGGACTCTGTGACCTCTATCACTGAGACTTACAGACAAATCTGACACAACAACAAAAATGGTCAGAAAACCTCCGTAAATTCTATTTTTGTAACTATATTTATATCAACATAATGCAGCAGGTCCTTTGCAGAACGTCACTCTCATCAGTCTGCCTGAAAGAAACTCAGTCTCTAGCCAGTTCTCCCACCTCGTGTACTTTCATACTCAAGAAGTCATATCCTGTGCCCATCTTCGTGTCGGTCGGCCCCTGCTTTTCCCTGGTACCATGCTTTCTGCTATACTTTTTTTTCCAATCCGTCACGGGGCTTGATATGACCAAAACATTTCAGCTTCCGCAACAGGATATTCATTTCAGGGCCTAGTAAATACTGCGCAGGCAAATGAAAAACTTTTCAAAAACAGCAGACATGGCCATATATCCGCATTTAGAGAGATATTTTACAAGCCGAAGTAATTAGATTTAGTCAACTTGAGATAAGCTTAAATCGTCTTATTCTTTATCCTTAAATGAAACACAGGCACCTAAATTAAGAAGGGAAAGAAACACCGTCTACCTATGTTTCAATACTGGATTTGCTGTGTCCTAGTGCAACAACATTCTAGTTGTCAGGTTTTCTCACATTGTGTCCTATTTAATGCAGCTTCTTAACTCTTGATTGATTGTAATTTGTTTAGTTTTCAGTAGAAGTTCTACATTTGTGATTTGTTTTACCATTTAATTTCTTTGTGTGTGTGTGTGTGCGTGCGTGCATATGCATGCAGTAGTTAAATGTTTGCAGTTTCTTCTTTTTTGCATTCAATAGCTTTAAACTGGCGGGAAGTTCTGATTGTTCATCCACTTCTGGACTTTGGTCCTTTTTCCAGAACTTGGATGTTGCGTACACATTCATTTTTCAGATCTGGCTTTTTTGTCAGCAGAATGTTGGCGCCTCACCTCTCCGGCAGATGCACTCTGACAAAGATAACACGCCTAATTAGTATACTTTTATGTCATGCTGGGACAGAGGTAGGTCCCAAACTGGGGTCCTGGTACCCCCACAGGGATGTAGTTTATTGGTAACTGTTTTAGATTCATGCCCTATAAAACTACAATCAAAGAGCAATGGACTTACTTACTTATTTAGTCACTCCTCTTCTACCTTGGTGTATAGAGGTTTGCTAGAGAGATCGCCAGAAGTCTCTATCAGCAGTTTTCTTTCTGGCTTTGTTCCATTTCAGTCCTCTGTCAGTTAATGACTGCCGAATGTTGTCTTCCCAGCGCACCCTGGGTCGTCCCGAAAGGTCTGGTTTCCTGGTCCCTAGCCTCCCATGCTTGCCATGGTGGCCGATTTTCTTCCATTCTGCATACATGTCCAAACCATCGTAACTGTGACTGATCTACTTGGGTTAGTAAGGGCTGGGTACCAAGATCTTGATGTATTGTCCGATTGCGGACTTTGTCCCTTCTTGTCACTTGGACCACCATTCTCAGGTATCTCATTTCCGAGGCCTGCAGCTGGCTTCTGTGAGCTGTTGTCATTGCCCATGACTCACAACCATAGGTCAGGACTGGTACATAGGTAGAGCGGTAAACAGCCATTTTCGTCCTCTTGCCAATTTCTCTTTTGCTAAGAAACCCTCGATTTATGGCCTGGAAGAGTCTCCCAGCAGCTGCTTTTCGTGTGGCCAGCTCAGTCTTAATGCCTCCGTTTTGGTCTAATACAACTCCAAGGTATCTGAACTGGTTAACCTGATCCAATGCATACTATCCCATCATGATCTGGTGTTTCTTCTCCTCTCTTGAGATCACCATGGTTTTAGTTTTGGAGATACTGATGATCATCCCTTTCTTTTCAAGCTCTTCCTTCCAGAAAAGTAAGTTGGAGCAATGGAGTTGTAACTTTAAATTAGCCAGATTCTGGCCAGGCCAGTTTCAAACACTGTCTCGTTAACATTTACTATCGAAATATAACTAGTTTTTGTTGTCTTCACCAGCTGCAAACTCCTGGTTGTCCATTTCCAGGTTTTGTTTCAGACTCGAGCTTTGCATGTGCATCTGTTGTACAGCTCTGCACAGTCTGTTTTCTCCTTGCCTATCAAGCATAAGCACAACTGCAAAGAAAATCTTACTGACAAAAAAGTTCATATTTTTTTTTTTAAAGCCATGATGTCACACTTGCTGCTAGATAATGCCTCAAATGCTCGGCCCCTTATGACCTAGATTACTGCCAGCAATTTATCAGGGTCCAAACCATTCATGTCAGTTACTCTTACAGTTTGGCCACCTCTGTACCAAAAGGAAACAAACTAGATGCACACACTGACTGTATCAACACAAAGAAAACTTGCCAACATACCCTTTTTCTAATTTTTGTTGTTTAGTCGGTAGCGAACTTGCAGAATCACCATTGATCTTTCTTTTCCTCTCTGAAGATGACCTGAATCAGACCCAAATAAAACATCAAAGTTAAGCAGACCACATTTGCATGCATGTGTGTGTGTGTAAATAACACACCAGCTACAAGTTTCTCATATCTTAAACAAGTAATAACAGAGGATTGTAGAGGTGAAACAAAACAAACACACAGAAGAATGGCCAAACATATCTTATACAAGATATGAAAACTACCGACACATCTAGAGAGAGAGAGAGATATACATTTACAAATGAGAATTGTTGAATGCTATGAAAACCCAGCCCTACTGTGCTGATGCAGAGACCAGGATAATGAACAGGCAGCTAGTTAGAAAATGAGCTGAATCTCTGAAGATGTGGATATATAGAAGACGAGATCCATGGAAACAAAAATTATCAAATACAGGGGTTGTGGAGAGACTATGGTGAAAAGAAAGTTGCTGAAAGAAAAAGAAAAGTCAGGTAAAATATTTTGATCATATCAGAAAACAAATATGTAAAAAAAAAACACTAATTCATGTTTAAAAAAAAAGCAAACCAAGAGGCAGACAATGATACAAGTGGTAAAAAAAAAAATCAAGAGATGGACGAATAGCAGTCACAGAGAGTGCACAAAAAAGATATGGGACAGCACATGTTGGAGATTCATTGCCGCCAAACTTCACTCTGGTGACGGTTTTCTTCTTTCGCCTCAAACAAGTTGTCTATATCGGCAATTTTGTTTCTTGTATAAATTTCATTGTTGTTAATTCATTCAGTGGTCCATAGAGTTTACGCTCCACTGTTGTTCCTTCTGGCCAAAAGGTTTGCCTTAATGTGTCAAATTTAGTGCAGTCCTGGAGTACATGCTCTGCTGTCTGGGGCACCTTTCCACAGGTGCACATGGCTGATACACCTATCTTGAATTCTGTGTACATGTGGTTACGTAAACGGCTGTGTCCTGTTCTGAGGCGGATAATGACTTGTTCTGATCTGTCCAAAAAAAAATAGTCCTCTTGTGCTGGGGCTGGTGGTTTCCTGATTGATTTAATGATTCTTTTCTTTTGGAGGTATGTGACTGGTACATCCGGCTGCACTTTTGTCGCACCTTCTCCTGCCAGTTGATCAGCTTTCTCATTTCCAGGCACTCCACAATTTGATGGTATCCTTTCTTCTTCTTCTTGTTCACCGGCTGTGAATTCCGGCGGTAAGTCGCGGTTGTTCACCCAAAATGGACTTTTGGCTTTCACCTTGACCTAAGTTTTGCGTGTACATCCGTTTTACTGGCTTATTTGTTTGCAGTTCTCGTTCCCTGCCTCTCCGGCAGATGTACTCCGACTTCGGAGGATGATGGTATCCACTGCATTACAACTCTTTGCTGAAGGCTGAGTTGTGTCAGCAGTGTTTGCAATTCTGGTAGTTTTCTAGACTGGAGTGCTTCAAGTACTGATTTTGCATCTGTCAGCTTTACTACATACTGGGAGCCAAGATTGGTATTTAGCAGTTTCTCTGTTGCTACTTTGATAGCCTGAGTTTCTGCATCATAGTTATAGCAGTACTTTCCGGTTGGTACGCTGGACTTATCCCTAGTACCATCTGTGAATTCTATGTACACTCCAGCACCACCATTTCTAACTGCACTTTCTGCGGGCCCATCTGTATAGACTCTGACCCATTGTTCTTGTGGGTATTCTTCATCAATATAACTGAGGGTGGCCATTCTGTGTTGTACACTATCTTGTTCTTTCTTGTCAAATATTCCTTTCACATTTGTCTGGATTGTGACGGTATTTGATCATCCATGATCTATGGATCCATTTGTCGGGGGTGGTACTTCTCTGCAAACTTGTTTGATATCCAGGGAAACAAGGGGCTTCCTCTGTCCCCTCCACTTCTGAGGCTGAAGAGAGTGCATCCATCTTTCCACTCATAAGAGATCCAGCACACAGGTCATACACCAAGCAAAATGGTAAGCGCATGAACAAGAGTTTGCCTAGTTAAACTTATTTTAAAAACTGACATATACTGAGGTGCCACTGTTTTAAACAAATAAGAGTTCACAAAACAACACAAGTGTGGACTTACTGAATCCATTCCGAGTATTTCTTTTGTAGCTCAGATGCATTTTTCTGTTGATGATAAAATAAAAGTTGTAGAATAAGAGATTTCTTACCAATAAACATTTGATACATGAATAGTAGTTTATTGACATCTCAGTCTGACAGTGCTGTGCCTACTCACAAAATCTAGAAATGTATGCCTTTAATACAATACAGAATACTCAATGCAATCTCTCTTTTCAAATCTAGATGTGGAATAGTTCTAAACCCTTGCTGCCCTCTATTCTCTCCCCCCCCCCCCCCTTCGTTCTGACATTTAAATTTGTTTCTAAGTGACATGGCATCTTTAGGCAGTGGCCAGTATGACAAGTGTACAGCGTGTTGAAGACATGGTGCATGTGATTATATTTACCAACAAAATGTAGATATTTTTGGGGGGTAAAAATTGCTCTTGTGTCGTTTTACCCTCATGTCATATAAAAACTGACAAGACTGCAAATTTCTTCTGCTTCTTCTTCTCACACTCTTCTATCTTTGGGTAAAGTTTGCATAAGGTTTGTTTCTTTTGAACAAAATTTTGAAGAAGAGAAAGTCTACTTTTTTAAGAACTTGACATGAGTGGAAAGGGTTAAGACATAATAGAGCTAATCTTTTCCAACAGAAGAAACAAAACTGCAGCTATCCTCCGAATAACTCCTAAATTATTGAGGCGGAAAATATACCATAACAGGGCCTCAGTCACATGTGAATTGCGCATTTCGTCACCGCCAAGAGTATCCCCCACGCCACGTGGATTGGGGCTTAACTAGATGGCTGGGGCTTACAAGCAGCTTCTACCGCATCTCCTGCAGCTTCCTTCATTTTATTTGCTCGTGAGTTCTAGCCATCTAGTTTAGCCCCAATCATCGCCGCGTGGGGGATACTCTCTGAGATGACAAAAGTCGCCAAAAGTTCGCAATTCAGCGGTGGCGTTATAGTCCTCGGAAGTGCGCAACGGACACGTGAATGAGGCCCTGTTAGGGTATATTTTCCGCCTCAATAATTTATACAGTTATTCGGAGGATAGTCAGTTATTCTGATAGCCGAAAAGTGGTCCGACTTCAGCTGAGACTCTGCAGGCATGAGCAGACAAACTTATCAAGGCCGAACTGAGAGGCCCTATTTTATTATTATGAAATGGAATATAATAGCGACTACAGTTTCGGAAATTTGCGATCTTTTTGGCAATTTCCGTTACCATGGAAACCGTTTGAAACTTGTTTTGGAAATGTCGGCTGTGGTTTCTGGATGGGTCCTAATCTCTCATGAAATTTTGCGGTTGGTGTGATTTTCACCCACTATAAAAAGCTAAAAACGGCGGGAAGGAACCTGATTAACAGCGCATGTCTACGACAGTCAGACGTCCTGTTTTTCTGTTACATCAGTTTGATTGAAAATAGCGATAAGGATTCATGGTTGGCTTTAGGCTTTAAAAATTACTGGTCCTGGTAATGCTAGTTATAACTGAATTCTCCGTCCAATTTTACATGTGTGTATAAAATTTCTTTCTGAACAGTGGCTTTTTAAATTTACAGTGACATTTTTTTAGGCAATCGCTATGTGGCTGTGTCTCATTGTCTGCCATCTTGTCCAGTGAACTGTGACAGTCCAATGTCAATAAAGCCAAAACAGAAGTGCGCATGCGCAGAGAAAACCTTGTTTATGTTTCTGGGAGACAAGTTTTAGCAGCTGCTTTCTACATCTCATCTCCACACAAAACCTACATATCTCAGCTCAGAAATGACATACAAGCCTAAATGAGGTACCATTGGAAAGATTGTTTACAGCTATCTAACTGTGCTGGTTTTATTGGTGTGGAGGGCATTTTGAAAATTTGACTAAGTACCTAGAATATAACATTTTTAGCAGGCGATTTGAGTGTAAAGTACCAGAGACAAAAGGAAAATGACGACCACTAACTCACCATATAGAGCCACATGGCAAGTCAACACCAAAAAAAAAAAAAAAGGAAACAAAACATATTTTCGTTTGAACTGTAAAAAAAAAAAAAAAAAAAAAAGAGTTCAAAGACAAAGAAAACTATATCATCAAACTGAAACCCATCGCTTTCAATAGTTTAAGTTTAATACAATTACTGTAGAAGAACAAGATTTTGAATATATCAACATTAGAATCGTTCCCCACGTCTTGCACGTGGTGACAGCGACTGCCTGCCGGTGTTTGTCGCATCACAAAATTCGCAATAAAATTATTTTAAAAAAATGTCCACCAAACAAACACACGTCATCTTACCACCCCAGCTTCTTTGAGTAAGGTGGCCGCTGTTTTCGGTGCTACTGAATTCACAAAACCGTAGAAAGAAGTCGCAAGGTTGCCGTCAGCCGAGTCGCCCATGTTTCCCTCTTGTTTTCGGTGCTGACACTTCCAGTTGCCAGTCAGGCCTTTAGGACGGGTAATCGTGCTGGTATATATTCTATATCCGGTACTCTAGTATAAATACATTAGATCGATACTAGTTTTTTTTTAAAGTGGTGTGGCCTGTCTCTTTAGTGAAGGTTGGCTTCACTATTTCTACTGCTAATATAGAAATATTACGTGGTGATGGCCCAGTCATTAACAGATCTCCAACTTTAAGTATCGTCTTTCATCATCCGCTGGGTAGCCGCGGCACTGTTTCAGAGACGGGTGATACTCCGGTGTGGTTGTCGGTCCTCACCAGAACCGATAACCACCTGTCCAGGATTGCCTCAAGGTTCTCCGTTGCCTCCAGTTCTGTTCAGTGTGTATTGGTACTAACAACTGAGCAGCTGTTGCATGCGAGTGACAGGACTCCGTCTTTTGCTGATGACATCTCGATGAATCGACAATGTAGAGACCGCCAGAAGATGGCCTTTGCAATGCGGAGCAAACTTGATCGCAACACTTCCTGGTGTGTTGATTCCAATGCACATGTCAACCCGTCGGAAGCCTCAGTAACGTGGTTTTCCTTGAACGTGGATATAGTCAGCGCAGACTTACCATCAGTTAAAAGCAGTGACGAAGTCTTGACAAGAACAAACCTGATGACATATCTTGGAGTGGAGTTTGATCGCAGTTTTTCCTTTAAAGAACACATTCACTATGTCATAGCCAAAGCACGCAAAGGACTGTCAGCAATGAGGGTCCTGGTCGCCGCGAATACTGAGGAAAGACTGCTTCTGCTCCAGGGACTGGTTCTTACTCCCATCGAATACACTTTAGCCATTCTCACTGTCAGCCATACTCCAAATGAAAGACTCAATAAGGTCAAAATGAAGCCAAGCGAATTATTTTGGCATGAATATGGGACACCTCTTATGTATCCGTGAGATACCTTTTTGAATTTCCAACCATGAACTACAGGATCAAGATTTTGAGGGCTAGCGCACATCTAAAGAAAAGCTCCACTCTGATACTCGGTTTGCATCAAATGTTCTTTAGAAAATAAAAAGAAGCAACATGGCTAGATAGGGCAGAGTTGTTGCATTAGTCGACGTCCATTCACTTTTGTGAGAGTTGGAAATCATCAGTATCAATCGATAAGAAACTAGTCGCTTTCGAGAATAGATGCCTCCGAAAGCTATTGAATGTTCACTGGTCGGACTTTAGGTCCAATACATCTATAAGACAGGAAACAAAACAAAAATATGTGTCTGATTTTATTAGAAAGCGTCGCTGGAAT
This sequence comes from Candidula unifasciata, assembly GCA_905116865.2. Lineage (NCBI taxonomy): Eukaryota > Metazoa > Mollusca > Gastropoda > Stylommatophora > Geomitridae > Candidula > Candidula unifasciata. The sequence continues at coordinate 287,052 of CAJHNH020002391.1, read as the reverse complement.
TACATCGGTCACGTACTCAGAATGGACATACAGAGACTTAACCACCAAGCCTTCGTATGGTCACCAGAGGGTAAAAGAAAACAGGGAAGACCAAAAGAAACTCTCCGTAGAACCATCACAAGGGAGAGCTCAACCATAGGTCTGTCGCACTCAAGACCTACATCAAGTGGCAAAGAACCGACAGACGTGGAAAGCTATGACCTCTGCCCTATGCGCCATCTTTGGCACAAGAGGTATAACTAACTAACTAACTAATTCACTTTTGCTAAGAATCCACAGGAGCTTCGTCTGCCTCTCAACACAGATCCGTCTGTAGAGATTTCCACAATGCCTGAGCGAGAACTGACATGAATCTTTTGTCGAACTCTGCAACGCCCGCTGGCCATTTCCTGCTCTAACAGCTCTGCGTGGTAAAAACCCTCCACAAGTTTGACCTTTGCTGGGACATTTTGAGCCACTCCACTCCTCAAACAATGTTATCACGCCTACAGACATGTCTTATTGTGTCTTCAGCTTGTGCCATCATAGACCTTCCTCTTTCAAGTTGTGACCCTTAGCGCTGTCTAGGGAATCGCGCAGGAGGTGCTTCTTACTTGCGGCTAGTCTGAGAACTGACTTAGTTTGCAGAACTTTGAGCCTATCTATAATGGTAGTCTGGTCTGGTAGTCTGGTAGTCTTAGTTTCAGCTTCATAGCAAACGGGTCGCCCCATCCTTGCTCCGCTCCTGTGCCAACGAAAAAACACTCAGAATGTTTATCACAGTCCCTTAGGGAAAGATTGGCAGACTGCTGTCTCAGCATATGTAGCATACACTCGCATTAAAGCACACGGTAGCCATCCGAAGTGCTAGCACAAACAGTCCAACATTAGATCTATAATAGTCGGATGTGCAAGTATATATCACATACATATTACTGGGATATCTCTTGTGCATCACATATTTACTCGCATGGCTTCATTCTGTATGCGCTCAAATTTCAACAGCTGACAATTGGTTATGGTAAGCATTCCAAGTCAATAATCTATCACCGACAGGATCAAATGTTGGAACATTGTGAACAACATTCTTTGTTCCCTATCCATTGCTGCCATAACTTTAAGTGCATTGAATCCTGAGGTGTGTATGGGTGTGCTCGGGCGTTTGGCACTGCAGCCAGCAGTGTAAAGGTTGGCTAGCTTCTCTTTGGAAATTCAAGTCACCTGCCAACGACATGTAGAACACTCAGGTCAATCCTGCCTCTTTACCCCTTTAGGTTCAGGAGTCCCACTTTGGGGAAAACAAGAACAGAGCTACTGCCTCCCTAACAAGCATGTCGAAGGTGTCGACTTATTGGGTGCTTCCTTCAAAGTTGAAGTGCATCTGCCTGAGTGGCAAGAACCACCAGTCTGCCTACAGATAAGCAAGAACTGTAACAACAACCCTACCTACTCGTGTTGCACGTCGGAAAACTGAAGCCGTGAGGTTTCAGGCTAGCGAGGCAATGGCTCACTTGGAAGAGGAAGGACCACAACCATGTCAGATTTGTTCCTGCCATACGACGGGCCTAGCAAGCCGGCAGTTGCGTAGTTGATTGCTAGTGCAGCAGAATACAATTCTGTTATCCAGAGAGCACCATTTCTGCACACCAGTCAGTAACTTTATCTGCAAGTGCCTAGCTCTTGGGCTGCCTGTTGTTTTCCTGTCTATATTAAAGAACATCATCTGCAAATGTCCATGTCCTTCCAACACTTGGGGCCTCAAGTTCTGCAATCCTGCTTGTATACACATGGAAGATCACTGGTGAAATTGCAGAACCCCGGAGCGATATTGAATTTTTATGATTTCCATGTGCCCAGGTGAAAGGCAACCATACGCAAATGCAGGACAGCTGCTATCCAGTTCACCAGCCAGGGACACAAACCTTTCTCCATGAGCGTAGATATAAAAATATAATATCTGACTATTGCAGGCATCTTCAAGACCAAGCGTCACCACCATCACGGGCAACTGTGGCCCCCTTTGACCAGGTATCTTGCCATGGGAAATACTTTTGTTTTAAATCAAAATAAACATTAACAGTATCGATTCCTCGTAACATTTTCTTTCAACAAGATATTAACCACATCCGGCTTGCCGGGATAATTTGCACATTAGAAGCTAAACAACTTAATATTGAAATGTAACAGGTGAATCGAGGAGGAAATTGCGTTGTTATTTAATTAATCACATTGTATGTGATGAAACAGAAAATTTAATCTAAATAAATTACAAGAAGGAGTAGCAGTACATGTCATTGCTTCAAAATTCCAATCATTCAGGCTGAAACATATAGGACACATCATCAGTCACACAGAACAACATCCACTAACATTTTATTAAAAATCCTTAAGATTACACCGCCTCAGGAAAATCGACAACAATTCCCCACATTATTCAGGAACTTAACCCTCTTTCTGTAGAACTTTTATAAAATACCTAAAAGGAAATGAACAGCTTGTGAGATAGGCAACAAAACAAATTTACACACACTAAGTAACAAAACAAGCAACCATTCTACACACCCGAATCAAAAGAGGGAAGTTATATCCTAGCAGCAATCAGTACTTGTCATTTATAACATATACCAACTATACAGACAAACCAGTAGCCAATTAAATAACTTACAGATTTATTTTTTATAAAACACCCACCAAAGCAAACGTAGCAAAAAGACATACATGGAAAATATCATAAAAACTATGCGCACAAAACATACAAGAAACAGAAGAACACGTATATTATACAGATCTAACAATACAAACAACACTCGCAAATTTAAAAAAAAAAAAAACCACCCTTTTCAAATGCACATCAACACTAGCGGATATCTATAAAGCCATTTTCTTAAACAATCCCAAAAACAAACCACCGAAAATCAAACCAGAATTTTGTCAACACTGGCTAAATTTCGATTTTTAATTTGGCAGTATAAATGCAACGTTGTGTATGAAGGGAACAGATATACTTAAAATCACTTGCTGCATCACTACCAATACCTATTGGTACACATTTTTAAATAACAGTGTCCAGTTTAAAACAAAATTATTTGAATTATTTTTGTTGTCGCCGTTATTATGGCTAAATATTATTACACATGTGAAAGTGAGACAAGGAGAGAGGAAGTGAAATGAAAAAGAGTGGTGGTTGGGGGGGGGGGGGGGTATGTTCTGCATACAATACACATAGAATACCATTGATGTATCATTTATTGGTTCATGTAACTTATGGATACATAAGTAATATCTTGAATGGAAAAAAAAAAGTTTAAAAAAAAATTGAGAACACATTGTAAATTTTCCAACTCAGGCTAATGGAATATGTGTCCAGAATGGGGAATGTCAACCTGAAGCCCATCTTGAATACACATTACCGACCCATTATTTGGTGGAAAACCCGGGTTTGAAAGTTTGTTTTCCAGTCACCCAGTAATGTGGCACCGGATCCTTTACAGCCCTTTCACCTGGACACTGCCTAAAAACTAAGTATGTAACTTTTTTTTTAACTTTAAATAGGTGGCAAAGTGATAAGGGAAAAAGAATGATTTTGGGAGAGAAGGAAGAAGTGACAAAGATGGTCAGAGAGAGAGAAGGAAAGAGGAGAAATGAATCTTCTGCATGCATGCATGTCTTGTAAATAGAATGCTTTTGTGCATCATGAAACTTTGGAATATGTCAATTAATTTGGAATCCAAATCGTTCCAATACGGTTTTAAAGTCCGCCCGGCTGTTGCCAGAAGCCCTAATATAACCCTTATATAACCCTTACAGGTTGAACTGGGCTTGTGGTACCTGTCCGAGGGTGATCATTATCCGAATGGTGGCACTTTGTGTCACCGGGTCTTTTATCACTCGTTGTGATGTCCTGGTAGGGCTGTACGTCAATCAGTCAATCATGCAAATAAAAGGTTGGAAAACAAAAATAAATCGTGGTCCACCCTTCCTCATTCCCACCCCGGTCCTTTTTTGCCTCCCCTTCTCCTGCCCTCTGTGAATTGTTGGTAAAACAAGAGTTTATGTTAACCAAACATCATCATCATCAACACTAATAACATTTCTAAAATCTGTAAAATTCTTGTGTAAACATAAAATACATACGTGCTATCACCAGTACCATCATCTGAAGGTGAAATTTGTCAGGATACCAACACCATCAACAAAATTAATGAATGGTCCCTTCTTTCCTCACCTTCTAAACTTTTCTGTCTCCCCTTTAGTTCTACTCTATTCTCTGGTTGGGGGAACAAAGTTATCTGTCATCATCATTTTTAACATATTATTTTTGCTTTTGTTAATGTGAGTCTGTTTTGTGCTCACTTTGCTATTCAGTTGTACCAGAGGTCAGAGGCGTGATTGCCTACGCCAGTCATTAAGGCGCTAGATGACGATGATAATTATGGCAGAGATGAGTGCAAAAGGTCCACGCTTCTTGACATGTGAGTCTAGGATTTCTTGAGATTAACGGCTAACAGCTGTCTCCACGGGTATTGCAAGACCCAAGCGTGATCAGCCGTTGAGCTGAAGGTTAACCCGTGTCCAGTCAGTGTCTCTCTGTCGTTGAGATAGTGCAGACGTCTGTACAGATGTTTGTGACCGATATTTGTAATTATGGGTACTATTTTATTATGTTGGAGAGTTCGGACTTTTCATAAGGATTTCGTGTATAATTCAGAATTCTCCAGTTGAGTGAATTTAGTGGAGACAAGACAGTGAGTCCAATACTTTATCTGCCACAGTTGAGAGGAGATTGCCTTCTGCGAGGATGTGTGAAGTCCTTAGCTAGTCGAGCAAGCAATCAATCATTCTACAGCAGGGGAGTGATCGTTCCTGGTCAGTGTTCTGGCTCTTGACTGTGTGTTGAGGAGACTCTGTGATTGGAGTCTCTAGCCAGTTCGTTGAGTAGGATTCCTCGCTCTCGCGACTGTGTGTCGTGGAGACGAAGGAAGTGATTAATGTCTCTGGCCAGTTCAATATCTACGTGCCCATTTATTGCAATGTATTATTCGCGGCAAGACCGAGCAGGTTAACTGGAAATGGTCCATTACTACTGCTAGCCATAGTGAGAGTGGCTAGCCGGTTGTCGTAGTCACCGAGGCGGTGATAGCGCATGCATCCAGGGACAGCAGCAAGGTTGGACCACGTTCCAGAGCGCCGCTTGGAATTCAGGTTAAGGATGCAGAGCATATTATGTTATGTTTCTAAAATCTGTAAAATTCTTGTGTAAACATAAAATACACACATGATATCACCAATACCATCATCTAGAGGTGAAATTTGTCAGGATACCAACACCATCAACAAAATTAATGAATGGTCCCTTCTTTCCTCAGCCCTTAAACTTTTCTGTCTCCCCTTTTGTTCTACTCTATTCTGTGGTTGGGATGCACTGTTGCATCCTTATGTGTGCGGGCCATTAGGCACGAATGTTCTGTCGAATATATACTATCCATGATTAGTGTGTTGTGTCGTGCTGAACTGTGTTACACCTCTTGTCGTGAACGTTAATCATGACCACCTGGATACTTTGTCAAGTATGCGAGAGATAACTCCCCTTCTACATACAACAGGGTCAGATTATTGTAAACTATGCTCTTCACTCAGTAAAGTTTTTTTTTAAAAAAAAGGTCCCATCCTGGCTGTAGTCAGGGGCCCTAAGATAACATAACGGCTGAACAGGATTTCTAGTATTTGTGTCAGAGTGATACTCATCCGAATGGTGGCACTTTGTTTCACTGGGTGTTGGTGGCTCGTTGTACTGTGCTGGTGGGGTTAAGCAGCATATACACATTACAGAAGATGAAGATAGTAAGGCTTCACACTAATACTTTAAGCATTTTCAAGTAACAATATATAACAACAAATAAAAGCAAAGAAAGTAACAAGACTGCTATGATTGTAATATATCCTGCAAAGCTGACACATAAATTGGTTGTTTGTTTCTTTCTCTCTAGGTTTTTAAAAATAAACACCTTCAAAGCTTTAAAGCAGCAATCTCATTTCCAAATTAAATTTAGGATGAGAAATGCTGTTAATTTACAAATATCCATAAAATTATTAGACCCTTTTTATTTGGCAGCACTTCGTATCTCACGAATGACTACAAGAAGAAGATTCTTAAGAAAAAAAATCGTACTGTCCTCTATTTAAGAGATTTGACATGACTTCAACCTCAGACTTATGACGTAAGTACAATTGCAGATAACAGATCAGCTTGTCTTTACATATATTTGTGTATAGGAAGACTGAAAGACTATAGGATGAGGAAGATCAGTAAATGGCATTGAATACAAATATCAGGGAATCTTCGCTATGTAAATAAAATACTACAGTAAAACATCATTAACACAAACTGGCTTTAAAAAAAAAAAAAACTTGATTAACGTGAACAAAACAGAGGAGGGATGTGTAATTTTTATGAGTCCTGGTTAGCACGTTTTTTTTTTTTTAACACACTCGTTCCCTTGGAATTTGTTAACAAAGTTTTCCTGTATTACCAATATATATTTTTTTAATCGTTACTATCTTCCCCAGTTTTGAATCCAGTTACTATCTTTGCTATCACCACGTTATTATCACTACCTTTACAATTTGTAATCGTGGCTATCACTGTAATGATCACCGCCTTTTTTATCATCACATGTGTAATATTTTTTAAAACTATTAGTCTTTTTTATAAAAGCCATCGTTATCACTGCAGTTATTTGGTCTAGAAAAGCCCACTGACACAACAGGGTTTATATGTTTACACTACCACAAACATCGCTGTTATCGTCGTCAACTCGGACACATACAAGAGCTCATGTAACTTAAAAAGAGACTATGTGTAGTGACCTCATCACTTCCAAAGATAATAACCACTACATTTACCAACAGTCAGGAAGACAAGACTTGATGTTGAATTTGACCATTTAAAAATATCTGGTCTATAATTTTCCTTATTTTGATTCTAGTTTTGACATCGTTTAGCAACATCTGATGTATACCTGTTTGTTGGTGCACCATTCTTAAATCTGTTAGGTAAAGTAAAGATTCAATTTTCACGCCTTTAGGCGCATCGGGCATATGGGAAGAGCTGTCATATTTTACAGACCAATCGGCACTGGGTGGGTAGTGTGGTCAGCATTTTGCCGGCCATCTTTGCTTCCCCATGACATACATCTTGGTACCCATTTTTGACTGGGTCGACCTGCGACGCCCCAAACAATGATAAAAATCCACGCAGCCAGCAGTTGGTTTCGATCGCAGTACGTTAGAATTACGAGTCGGACTTGCAACGCCTAAGACATGGACGCCGATTTTAGTCGTGTAAAAAAAGTAAAATAAAGGTCCCTTTTCCACGCCTTTGGCAGATAGGACTAGACCTATGTTTATAGACCAATCGGCACAAGATGGAGGATGTGGTAAGCCTCACCCCGGCCGCCTTTACCCCACGGGACTGAACCCTGTACTCACTTAAGGCTGAGTTGACATGGGAGTCAAGGTCATTAACCAAAAAAAAGTTGACACCATTTATTGAACGTTCCTATATTGCCTACAGTTTAACCGTGTATTTCTGTTTGTTACATATCTCTTGTACCGGTAATGAGTTGTATAGTGCATTTGATATTCACAGTTGAACATTTATCAATAAACCCAGTGTTTGATATTCTATAAGTGATTTCTGAGTTCTCGTATTTTAGTTATCAGTATCTCTAGTTATCTTAGTTATCAGCATCTCAAGTTATCTTAGTTATCAGTATCTCTAGTTATCTTAGTTATCAGTATATCTAGTGTTGTTTGTTGTCCTTGTTGTTTGCGTTCAGCAGCTGTAAACCCCGGCGGAAAGACCTGGTTGTTCGTCCATTTCTGGATTTTGGCTTTGTTCCAGGACCTGAATTGTGCGTGAGCATCCATTTTACAGATCTTGCTTATTTGCACGGCCATCTTTAGCTATAAATCTAGAGTTGGCGGTGCTTATTTGTATGAAGACTTGATTTCTTGCTTCTCAGGCAGATTGACTCCGACTTTGAAGGAAGCCTTCAGTTAGTGGACTCTTGCGGTCATGCTTGTTGGGAAGGCAGTGGGTTTGTTCTTGTTTTCCCTAAAATGGGACCCCGGGACCCACATGGGGAAATTATGTGTCTAGTGATTGTCACCATCATCTAAACCTTCATTTAGATGACTGGAGCGAAAGCAAGAAGGAACTGAAGAAGAACCATCAGACAACACTGATACCCTCTGGTGCAAGTTCAGGAACATCCTTGCAGCAACTGCAGTAGAAGTCTGATGAAGTCAGAAGTGGAAGAAAAGGAAATACGACACCGTGTTGGAGGGTAAAGTTTAACTGAAAATAGGAAGGGAAAAAAAAAGCACTGAAGCAGTATATGGCAACTAGGACCACAGCTGGAGAAACAGAAATATACATTAAATATGACACTCGGAACAGATGCCCCCCCCCCCCCCCCCCCCCCCACCTCCCCCCCCCCCCCCCAAAAAAAAAATGCTGAATACGAAATAGAAATAATGGTAACATTTTCTAGAAAAGCTGGAAACAAAAATGCAAGAGAAATTAAACACTGTTGTACAAGACCCTCAAAACAATGAGGTAGGGGAAAAAAGAGTTCTCGCTGAAATTGATAAAGACAAGGAAGGTGCTCTGTTTACTACCACAGATGATAGGGGCAGATGGAAAGAACAGTTCAAAGAGTTTCTCGGGGTTGATAAAGTGATATCCTAGAAAAAAGGGACCTTGCTACAGAGTAGGAAACCAATCGTGGGACTGACAGCAGGATGGAAGAAATAAAGGCAGCTATTGAGAAGATTAAGATGGCATCACACCAGAAATTGTCCAAAATATGGAAGTCGCAGGTGAGGGATTTCTCCTGAAGGTTTTCCGGGCAGCCTTGTGTGATAAGACTTTACGAATAGACTGAGAGATTTTCATCATTATATCTGTGTTTAAAAGGTGTGATTACAGACAATGTGAAAACCACAGAGGCATATCTCTCCTCAGCGTTCCTGTGAAAAGTTACTCTAGAATTCTTGAACAGAGACTGAGATGTCTGGTAAAACTACAGCCGGATCAGGCCCAGTGCGGTTTCAGAGTAAACCGAAGTACTCAATACCTTATCGTCGCACTCAGACAGATGAATGACCAAGTCACAGAATACAGGGTTACCTGGGGTAAGGACTGGGGCTGCTTGGCAGGTAACAACAATCAAGAGCCCCCCCCCCCCCCACCTGATGAGCGCAGTAGGGAGTTTCTACAACACCTGTAGAAATTACGCCAGAACACCCCTGTGTGGGTTTTGGGGGCCAGCTGGGTGGGGGTGGGGGGGGGGGGCAAGAATATACCCACTGCCTCTCTAACAACCAAGTCATAGGAGTAGATTCACTAGGAGATTCCATCGAAGCCGCAGTGAATCTGTCCAGAAGGCACAGAACCAACTCTCTGCATACAATTAGGTCAGATCTGTAAAACAGGTGCACACGCAAAACTCAGGCCCTTGAACAAAGCCAAAGTCTAGACGTGGACGAACAGCCAAGACTTTCCGCAGGGGTTTACAATCGGTGAATGCAAAATAAAAAAACAAATAAATAAAAACCAACATGTAAGTGCAGTAAACTAAAGTGTAAAGGAATTGAAGGTGTTTGACGTTTTCATCCTTCTGATGGATGATGTCATCGACAACTTATAAGGAGAAGACAAAGTTTCCAGTAGAACATTGGAAGATGAGACCAGTCTGTGGCTCTGATTGTGAAATTAGAGGTACACCTTCAATTCAACTTTAACTTGTTTGGAAGGAAGAACTCAAGAAGAGAGGAGTCGCCATCAGTATCTCTAAAAACTAAAACCATGATCACAAGAGAGGAGAAGAAACACCAGATCGTGATGGGACAATATGCTTTGGAGAGGTCAAACACGTAAAATACTTTGGCAGATTGGCCATAAGCCGAGAGTTTCTCAAGAAGAGGAATTGGCAAACGGATGAAAATAGCTGAATACCTCTCTACCTGTGTGCCAGTCCTGGCCTACCGGCGTGAGTCATGGGCAATGACAACAGCTCACAGAAGCCAGCTTAAGGCCTCAGAAATGAGGTATCCGAGAAAGGTAGCCAAGGGACAAAGTTCTCAACCAAACAATATTCCAGGATCTTGAAATACAGGTCTTACAAACCCGAGTGGATCAGTTACATGTATTATGGTCTAGATATGTACGCAGAATGGGAGAGAATCGGCTACCATGGGAGGCCAGGATCCAGGAAACCAGACGATCAGGACGACCCAGGGTTCGCTGCGAAAACAACATAAGAAGTATCTGATAGAGGACTCTGTGGAAAAAGACAGAAAGAAGACGGTTGACAGAGAAGTCTGGCTATGTCTCTGGCAAACCTTTACACCCCACTGTAGAAGAGCATCGACTTAGTCGTCAAATGACTGGATTGTCTGAACTGTTTAACGTCACCCGGTAGAAAATGGCCGATTTCTCTTTCTTATATAATTCATATACCCCCCTTTAACCCTTTTGTATATCCACTTTTATCTGGGGCACGTTCAAGGATTAAAACTTAAGGTGTAGCCTTGAGTAGCAATCTTTATTTCTTTTACAATTTTCCTTTATTTCTTAAAAAAAAAAAAAAAAACTCTTCAAGTGATTTTACATCCATCGTGGCTTTTAGGAAAATTGTTTTTATCAGAAACAGTCTTCTGCTTCGCTTCTACAATCCGCATCAACAAAACGCACTCAGGTAGTCGGAAGCCAGAAACAAAAAAGTACCGGTACTAACTAAAAAATGTTTTAGAAAAAAAAAAAGGGCCCACACTCACCAAAAAATATCTATTACAGTTGTGTCGTCTTAATGACAGGTTAAACCCCCATATTGAATTTGATTAAATCTGTTGAGAAAAAAATGCTTTCTGTGGGTACATACTAGTCAAAGATTGAAGGAAAATTAATTTTTGACCTAAAATCAACATATTTCCACTGATATTGATAGAAAATTTCAAATTTTATGCGGAAAATAGCCAAATTTGAACTCAACATTTACTAATGTATTTCAAAAACTAATAACGATGGTTGAATGAAAAATTTGCACATATATTTAGCATTATATTTCAAATTGATTGTGCTAAATACTATTCATTGAAAGCAACGGTTTAAAATTCATGTTCGTTTATGTGGTATAATACTATTTCCTCCCAAAAAATTAGGGGTAAGGGTTACCATATATAACAAAAATGCAAACAAATATTCAGGCTGTTGTATTTATGTTAGTTCAGTCCGATTCGCTAATCATTTCTTGTGTGTGTGCCAAGTATAAAGACAATATGTAGTCTGTATTCAAGAGAATGAGATCTGTAAAACTGATGCACACGCAACACTCAGGTTCTGGAGCAGGACTGCAGTTCAGTAGTGGACGAGCAACTTGAAGATTCCGCCAGAATGTACAGCTGGTGAACGCGAAGAAGAAGAAGAAAAGAAGAAGAAGAAGAAGAAGAAGAAGAAGAAGAAGAAGAAGAAGACAATATGTTAGTAAATTTTTGAGATAGTGTATGCAATGTAATTAAGAAAAAAGTCAAAAAGGGGGAATTTGAGAAAATCACTAAAAAGTATCCGACTAAGCTGGTCTTTTTACAATAATCCGCTACCTTATGAGTCCCTGCTGCATGAGTCATCCTCAGGGTATTCCTCATCTGTCTGAATACTTTACATTGCTCTTTTTATCTTCTTATCCATTTTATTAGATTTTTCAGCTGCTCTTTCACGTGCCTGATCAAATCTACAAAACATGGAAACACTGTGCCTCAGCTTAGCCCTAACTAGTTCTCTTTCGTTATATGTAATAACAGCACCATTCACAGCTATTTCTAGCCTATGTCTTCCAACATGGATTACATAGATTACGCCAGGGTTGCCAGATAAAAAACTTCATTTTATGCCAAACCATTACCCAAAATATGCCAGGAAAATGCCAAATAAAGTATAACATTGTACCCACTTCACATTTAAAGCTCTAGATTGAATTCTTTACTGTCATCCTCACTGGAACCAGCAGAAGATACAGCGTAAACCTTTTCGGATGTAAAATTTAAGCATTTTCTCAGTAGTGATGAAATCTTTGCAACTTATCTACAATGATGACATATTTTTTTTTTTTTTTTCGAAAAATTATCAGCAAGGTCATCCTTAAGTGCAGGGGATATACTATTTTTTTTTATTAGGCATGAACATTTTGTTCTATGCAACTGTATGTGATCCAATGTACTCCCCCTACCATGCGCCCTCAAGATTTTACTTAGATGATCAACTGTGCAGATTGCACAATGGCAGGTCATGCTTACAGCAAGTTGCAACTGTGCTGCCTTTAACGTTATCATTACTTTGCCTAGGAGTCATTGTTGTAATAAGCTGTGACTGGCTTTTTGACAGTTTTCATCCTGTGTTTTGGGGATTTTTCATGATCTGATATGCTACTAATTCTTGGTGCAACAGTGCACTGACACAGTTTGCAATATGCTGCCTCTGATCCGTCTGAAGATCTTTTGAGCCGTGGGTATGTTTTCTTCCCGTTACTATTATACTTGAAATGTCATAGGATGCTTTCCATTTATTTGGTGACGTGGCCATTGTGTAAAAGTAATAAAATCGATTACAGATAGAACTAGGTATACATCCTATCTATTTTCTGTCTTCAAGTAGTTTCTGAACAGTCTGAATCACTTGGTATCAGTGGATGGTTTTCGTTTTATATCTGACATTTATTCTAGTAAATTAACATAAATTACAGAGGTTTATAGCAGTCACGGTCCGTTTAGGAAGACAATAAGAAATGGCGCGAATCTCCGTTAGTCCGTACCAGGACATCACAACAAAGTCAAACTGAAATAAAGATTTTTAACTGTAGGTCTACATTGCTTTTAGTAAATTTGCGTGTTTATAACAGAGTAACCATAAAGAAAATGTGAGCACAACTTGATAAGAAATGCCAGGAAAAACCCAAATATGCCAGAATATGCCAGTTCATTATCTTATGCCAGTTCAATTTCAAATATGCCATTTTTGAGGAATCTGGCATAAAAAATGCCAATATGGCAACCCTGGATCACGCTATCCCAGTTATTATACAATTTCTAACAAATGGGCGAAATAATTATTAAAAAGGGTTGAATAACTGAGTTATGACAGTTTGAAAATATTTGGCGCTCCTTTGACTTGTTCCCCAAAATGGCGTCTTTAATATGATGGCGTTCGAAAGAGAGCTAAATTGGCCAATTTCTTGCCATTAAATATCCAAAAATATCCGAATGCGGGTCAGTTCTATTAAAAATATATGTGCCGGCTCCGGATAACGAAACAAATGCTCTGACAGGGTCTCGGCGATACGGTGCTTGCCGACCTGCTTCTGCGAGTGTGCCTCACCGCCGAGCGTATCCCACTAGATGGGGGCTAAACTAGATGGCTGGGACTCACGAGTGGCAGCTACCGCATCTCCTGCAACTTCCTCCAATTACTGTACTCGTGAGTCCCAGGCACCTAGATACGCTCGGCGATGAGTTTAATCGCGTTTGGCGCATGCCGACAAGTCTGACATCTATCGCTGCTAAATCCTCCAATCGGAAAAAAACACAGTATTGCTAATCGCTTTCATCGTCTGTAATGTCTCGAAATTGGTCAACGGTCGCTAATATCGTCTGCTAGTATCGTCGTCTGCAGAAACGCTCGACATTGTTGTCAACGGTCGGTATTTATCGTCTGCTACTAGTACCGTGTGCAATGTTGATAACGCAATCCTAGTGGTGCCGCGATTATTTGTCCCTTAGCGGACAGTCCGTATTTTAGATATACGGGAACACCGTCGTTCGGATATATTTGGATATTTTATGGCCAACATGTGGCATGCCGCCATTTTGGGGAACAAGTCAGAGGAGTGCCGAATATTTTGCCTATATAATTAAGTAAATAAACACCTAACATGCCATTGTAAAAAAAAAAAAATTACTTTCAGTTTGAATTTTGCAGCAAGAGTTGCATTATTATCTGCAGAAATGAATATACTTTCATGTAGTGTAAAAATGTAAAATTCAACAATTTTGTAAAAAAAACAAATATTCAGTTTGAATGGTTAAACCAATCCTGAATGTATGGGCACTTAACGGGGGCCCAGCGCGTACTGGGCACCATGCTCATCTGTGTGTGTCACGTGACTTGCAATGTTTCATTCACCGCCAACTATAGATTTATAGCTAAAGATGGCCGTGGTTTCATTCATATAAGTGGTTGTCGTAGGTGCCCAGTCAACTGGTTTGCCCGGGGCCCCATAAAGACCGTTAATGATGCTTAAAAGAAATAAAAGGCCTGGTACTGCCTACCGCCGGCGGGAAAAAAGTCAGGAAAGCACTGAGCCATGACCGTCTCCAGTAACAATCATTGAGCTGTTAACTAGAGGTACAGATAATTATTTTTTTTTTGCGGTGACGTCAAATGTGATCAGGTGACTGCACACGCCTACCTGTCTGACGCATGATGATGACGACCATTAGTAACTCTTCTGTGTGAAAGAGCAGATTAAGAAAACGACGATCGAGGAGACAAGGAGGTCGGCCATCATCGGCTTGTCTGCTAGTTGCAGGAGATCTTGCGTCAGGCTGGGAGATTAAAACAGCCGATTTAAGTTTTTTTTTGGGAGATACCTCACTGATACAACTCTTTTTCATTCATTTCAATCAACAAACAATTATATTAGATTCCTTTATATCAACCTGCTGGGAGGGCCCTAGTAACATTGTTAATTTGGATCCGGAATGGTAAGTAAGTGGAACAAGTACAAGATTTTAAAAGTAAGAAAATTAAAATTATGTGTACTCTACGAAATATTAAGCAAATTGATTGACAATTATTGAGTAATTAGTAAGAAGTAGATGTAATTATTTTACCAATTTCATAAAATTAAATCAGCCAAGCCTAATTTACGCTTATGTGTGATGTAATTTCGCTGTCTCTCATTTAGCATAGCTTAGGAGGGCACAAGACTTGAGGACGTAACAGTTAAAACATTATTTGTTACTGGCCAAAAGTGTACAAGAACAAAGGGGTTTTCCAGTACCCGTGACACTTATTCTTAAGAAAAATAATGAATTAAATCAAACGAAAGCAATAAAGCTAGCCAGAGTTCGGTGGGTTGGGCTGACCTTTGGCACAGAACCAGTTCAGTGGCCACTGACCGAGTGACACACTAACATAGTTCTGGGAATTCGGTCAGAAGCCGGGACAGTTGTCAGTGACAGTCGGTAGTCAAGGCATACATTCAGGACATCACTGTCCAGCTGAACCTCTGACAACAGCCAGAGATTGTTAACTTGTCTACTGTAAGTAGTAGCAGTTTTCATATAAATATTCTACTGCTCTCTGAGCCCTTCAGGTTGATTGCTGCTGATATTCGCCTCTAGTGGGATCTAACTAACTTCCTTTTCTTCCTTTGGAGACACCAGGAGTAATCTTTCCACATTCCTCTTGGTCTGTCTCTCTGTCTGCTGTCATTCAGCTCTTTTGTGTAATGTCCTTTTATATTATAATTGAGATTTATTTATGATATCCAATATTATAGTGTGTTGTTTTAAGGGGAGGGAACAAGCTGGAAAATCATAAATTATGCAAGTTTTTCCTGATGGTTTAAATCGTATGATGTCTTTCAGTATTTATTTAATTTATATGGTTGTTATTTGAAATGTTTTTTTTTAACACCTGAGATAGGATTAGGGCAGACACTATATAATGATTGTAAGGATTGAGTAAGAATAGGGAAGTTTATAATACATTATTTCACGTTCCTACAGTAATTTTTGTTAACTCTTTGAGTCCCAATGAACGCATTATACGTTCATAGGTTACTGTCTAGAAGCCCAATGAACGCATGATGCGCCAATTGTACGTGTCTCTTGAGTTCCCCTTGGGCCTGTGATGCTAAACCCTCTGGGACTCAAAGAGTTAAGTACAGTTTCTTCTTCTTCTTCATGTTCACCAGCTGTACACTCTGGCGTAAAGTTCTGGTTGTTCGTCCACTTTAGGACTGCAGTCCTGCCCCAGAACCTGAGTGTTGCATGTGCATCAGTTTTACAGATTTGATTCAACTGAATGCAGACTGCTGGTTCCTTGCCTCTCAGACAGATGCACTCCGACTTCAAAGGCAGCTTCCCAGTTAGTCGACTCTTCTGACATGCTTTTGGGTCTATTCTTGTTTTCCCTACAATAGGGCCCCGGAACCCACACAGGGGGAGGGGGGGGGGGGAATAGTACAGTTTTAAACTTCCTGCTTCATATTTAAACTTTCACAGTTGCAGTTTGTTAGTGAAGCATTCAACTGTAGCCTGTCCCTGCATATAGAACTGAGCGTACAGGTTTTAGCATGTTGTGTTCTGCCCATACTATGCTATGTTTTAAATCATGGACCTGAAGTTAAAGAAAATTCATTTATTCTCTGCTGTACACACTCAGATTTGAGTCATTGAACCCATTTTAGTTCTGGGGCCTTGTTGTTAGGGAGGGAGGGGGGGAGTACATCTGTCATAAAGTCAACTAACTGAGGTGTTTCCTGTGAAGTCGGAGTGCATCTGCCTGAGAGGCAAGGAAAAAACAGTCTGCATGCAAATAAGCCAGATCTGTAAACGGATGTGGCGTGGTGATTTCGGTCACAGGCATGAGGGGAAGTTAAGTCTGATGTGATGTGTATAAGGAGATATTCCGTACCCCACTCGGGCGCCAGTCCTTTACTGTTCTGGTTTTACGGAACCTCATGCAAGACTCCTGTTGCACGTCCCCGTCGTGCGCCACGGATAATGTCTCAAATGAGCATTAACAGAGTTGGCAGGGGATCTCGGAACTGGCGGCCCCTAGAGGTGTAGAGTCCTTTCTGGCTCTCACCAGCCCGCCCCCAAACGCATGGGTGAAAAGTAACAAAACTCAAGGACTGCTTGCTAAATGTACCATCAAATAACAACTCTTGGTTAAAATTCGGGAGCAAATGGAAAACTGTGCTGCTAAGACTCAACCCTGACCGAGAGATTTACCCGCAGCCAAGACGAGTAACATCTCTTGTGGGCGACTTCTTGCAGCAAGATCCCACCTACGTACATCCTCTGTCAATCCTCAGTGTCGTCGTCACCGCGCTGAGGTACACCATGGCAGCAACTATTCATATGCTGGCTTGAAAACAATGTCCGACAACGTTACACCCCACGGCACACATGCCAGCTCAAAGTCCGACGATCATAACTCGTACCGATTAGGAAAAGTCTGAATGTCCGTATCCACTGGTCCAACTCGCCCGAGTGTTGGGACCAAACAGGTGAAGCCACACCTGACGCTTTTTGCCTCCCCATTCTGTCGCGCTAAGGGCACAGCTGAAACAACGTTAAAGGTGTCTAACGTAAGATGAAAAAGAATGTACCTATTTGTGTGGCCACAAACGTCCTAGACCTGCGGGCTGCTCCCCGCTGATCTCCGGAGAGCGCAGCCTTGTAGTGCGGGAAGCTCAATACACGGTTGTGAGGTTAAGCAGTCGTGGGCAGGACATGACGATTCCTTGGGTGAGCCCAGAACCAGAGCATCATGTGTCGGCTCTGCATTTATGGAAGCCTCCTTGGATGGTGGGGAATGCCCATGATCTGCCCCTGCCTTCCCTTGAGGGCTGAAAACTCTACATAGAGCTGCCTTGAGGACTACATGCCGGGGGCCACACTTGTTAAAAGTCAAAGAGGACACCACACAAATAAGGCAACATCTCGACCCACACAAAACAATGGCCACAGTCAACCTAGAAATAGGCTTGACGTCTTCCTCCGAAGTCGGAGTACATCTGCCGGAGAGGTGGGGAACGAGTACTGCAAACAAATAAGCCAGTAAAACGGATGTACACGCAAAACTCAGGTCAAGGTAAAAGCCAAAAGTCAATTTTGGACGAACAACCGTGACTTACCGCCGGAATTCACAGCCGGTGAACAAGAAGAAGAAGAAGAAGTAAATGGATGTGCATTCAAAATGGAAGTTCTCGAACAAAACAAAAGTCTCAAAGTAGACAACAACCATAACTTTCCGCCAGAGTTTACAGCCACTGAATGCTGCAGGTTTATGAAGTACAGGGAAGGAGGAAAGGAGCTTATCACCCCAGCTCCTAGAATATGAAAGGCCTAACCCTCGACATCCCTCTAACAGTAGCAGCTGTGAGACACCTTTACATTTACTGTCATTGTTTGGTGAGACCCCTTTACATTTACTGTCACTGTTTGGTGAGACACCTTTACATTTACTGTCACTGTTTGGTGAGACCCCTTCACATTTACTGTCATTGTTTGGTGGGACCCCTTTACATTTGCTGTCAGTGTTTGCAGTTTATTCTCCTGAAATGGTTTTACAATGTATTTTGTTTTAATTTACATAATTTTTTCCTTCTTGGACTTGCTCAAGATACACGACTGAGTTTGTAAATAGGATATTAATAATATCACCAAGGTGTTACTTAGAAACGTATGTTAGGTGAATAGAAATTTTTGTGGATTTTCTAGCTGCTGTGAACAATAAGTGTGGATAACTGCACTAGTCCTGATACGTTACATAATCAAAATATCAAACAAGACTTGTATAACTACGTGATTACTAGCTGTTAAAGATAAAAGACATTACAGAACAGATCTTTCGGGTTATTCCAAAACTTGAGGCCGTTATTGCAGAAGGTTTTGAAAATACTTTAAGTTTGTTGCACTTTGGCCTGCTTGCACAACAGCTATAGCCTGTATGACATTTGTGTTCACATTTTAACAAAACACATTCATTGCTGACTTTGTTATAAAAGACAAACCAAAGTCAATTGTCAAGACTCAGGATATTCCACAAGTCAACAACTCTGTGTCAATTGTGCTCTTCAGACATTAGAGGAAGGATTTCCATCTTCAGATCCATTTATATAGCAGGAATAGAAGATGGCACAAGGAGTTAGAAGTTTAGCCATGTTTATGGACTTACATAATGATGTCTCTAAACAAACTGCCACATTCTGCAAGTGTGTGCCAAAACAACCAACAGGGGACTGTCGCTGTGGAGAAGATGACAAACGTAAGTACTGCACTTTCATGTGTGGGTTCCGGGGTCCCATTGTGGGGAAAACAAGAATAGAGCCACTGCCTGCCTAAAAGCATGTCATATGAGTCGACTCTTTCTTCAAAGTTAGAGTACATCTGCCTGAGAGGCAAGGAACCAACAGTCTGTGTGCAAATGAGTAGGTCTGTGAAACGGATGTACATGCAATACTCATTTCCTCGAACAGGACCATGAGTCTAGAAGTGCATGAACAACCAGGGCTTTCTGCCAGAGTTTACAGCCGGTGAACGTGAAGAAGAAGAAGTATTGCAGTTTGTTTCACATTGCTTTTTTTGTTAGAGCCTGCAAGTTCAAATTTTCCCTATGTGAGTTCCGGGGTCCCATTGTGAGGAAAACAAGAATAGACCCACTGTCTTCCTAACAAGCATGTTGTAAGAGTCGACTAACTGGGGCCTCCTTCGAAGTCTGAATGCATCTGCCTGAGAGGCAAGGAACCAACAGTCTGCATACAAATAAGTTAGATCTGTAAAATGGATGTGCATGCAACACTCAGGTTCTGGAACAAGACTAAAGTCCAGAGGTGTATGAACAATAAGAAATGTCTGCCAGAGTTTACAACCGCTCAACGCAAAAACTAGTTCATATCTGCCTCTAGATTCTCATCTGCCAACCCAAAAGGTCAAGAGTTCAAATCTGCAGTGAGGCAGAATTTGTCAAAATTGACTTTAGCTCCGTGGTTGACCCAGCCTGAAATGGGTGTCAGGTAATGTCCTGGGAGGTAAAGATGGCCGACAGGATGTTGGCCACACCACCCGTCGAATGCCAGGTGTTCTGTAAAAATGTTGGTCCTACACCATATCTAACAGTAATGTCGTTTCAGTCAACTGATTGGGAACTTTCTTCGAATTCGGAGTACATCTGCCTGAGAGACAATGAACCAACAGTCTGCATGCAGATGAGGATCTGTGAAACAGATGTGCACACAACACTCAGGTTTTGGAACAGTTCTAAAGTCTAGAAGTGGACAATCAACCAGGGCTTTAACACTAACACTAATCAAACACTAAATGTTAGTGTGCCATTTTACTTGATATCTGCCTCTGGCTTCAACGGATCTGATTTTATTCATGGTTGTATGGGGTTTGTTTCAAGATTTAAAGAAATGAAAAAAAGATCATGGGGTAATGCCTTCTTCGGCAAGGAAAACAACTCCAAGAACCCATGATCATACTTTGCCTGACAACTAAATCCTGCAGTTGAAGGAAAAAGAAAAGAATATGTTGAAATTATTGTCAAGACTAACTTTTCAAAATATGAAAACTTACTTACCAAAGCATGTCTTCCCACCCAGATTCAAGCTAATGATGTCCTTTAGAAGAAGTGGGTTCTCTTTTCTTGGTTGATCTTTATGCAGGATCTCCACTCATGTGTGTGTGGAGCCAGAATGTCAGAATACACCTCTAAATGGCTCCACACGCAACTGAGACCCTGCATCAAGAAAAGAGAACCCAGTTCTTCTATAGGACGTCATTCCCTCTCTTTTCAGTTGGCAACTCAGGGTCATTTTCTGTCTCTCGGGAAGACAGAATCTCATCAGCAGGGCACTGCGACTGACTAGAGAGCAAACTTGATAAAAGCTGTCCCCAAAAACGGAATGTGTCAACCATATATTTGGTGGGGAGGAATCGACACATACAGTTAACTCAATGGCCATAGCCATGGCCATTTTTTGTCTAAACTCTGGTCCTCCATGTTGGAGTTTTAAGGATAGGACTGACACCCCACATTCCTGAAACCTCGCTTCATCCCAAAACTAATATTTAGGCCTCAAGAACATAATACATCATGTTTATTCACTATAAAGTCATTTGTCTTTTTTTTTTTTTTCCCAGATCTCTTTACTTTTAATCATGTACTGATACACTTGATGAATCTGTGTCTATTCGTGTATTTTATTGCAACAGATTTTGAGTGGGTATGGGATCATATACAACGTGGAGAGGCAACAAGCCTGCAGGAGCAAGGCTCCCATGTCACATTTCATAAAGACTTCAGCTGTGGAACAACGGCCATCCGGGGTCTACAGGCCATGGACAGGGACCAGCATTTCTGGGAGATCAAGATGACCACACCAGTTTACGGTACAGACATGGTAGGCTCCATTTCCTAGTGATTTATTCTTGAGTTGAATTAGAAACATACATCAAAACACTGAGGACTTTCTGGTAAGCGTTCTGTCCATATCTTCAGCAGCCACCACAGAGTTCAAATTATGATACCAGTCTAATAGTCGTGAATTAAGCTAATCATCATTAAGTGTCTTGCCAACAGGGTGATCATGCTTCTCCACATCCTGCAGTCTCTAACAGTGTGTATCAGTTCATCGGCGCCCTGTGGAGTCCTATTTTAGATAGAACAAGAATAGAGCCACTGTCCTGCCAACAAACGTGCTGTAAATGTCTACTTACTGGGGTGTTTTCTACAAAGTTGGAGTACATCTGTCTGAGAGGCAAGAACCAACAGTCTGCATACAAATGAGCTACACCTGTTTAGAAAAAAAATATGCAGACAAAACTAAAGTTCTAGACAAGACCAAAGTCCAGAAAGGGGATGGGCAACCGTAACATGTAGCAGGTGTTTACAGCTTGTGAATGCTAAGAAGAAAGAGTTTATGTGCTGATATCCTTCCATGCCACAGCGAAAGGCCATCAAGAATCTTCTGTCACTGTCTTCCTCTATCTCTCTGTCCATACATTTTTCAGTATTCACGTGTTCCAGTTGTTATTTTCCTGGCCAGAAAGTAATGACTCATACTTTTTACAAATCAGAATCCGCTAGCAACTAGAAAAGGTTGATATTTGAAATATTTGTGTATTCTCTATGCCCTATTTCAACGGTTCAGTGTCAAGAAGCAAAAGAAGTGCTTGCGGCTTCTTAGCAAAAGGTAATGGTGGATGTTTGGTGCAGAAGAGCCTAGCATATGATACCACAACGTCCAGCCTAAGAATTGAGGTGGAGGTGGTCACTGCAGCTTTCCACTTGTTAGAGAACACGACACACACTTTATTGTAACTGACTCAGAAAGCATGCTGAGGAAGATCAGTACAGGATTGCTTCGTGCAGAGTGGCATGCTTTGCTGGGGAGGACATGGGTGAGGAGTATTGTCTGGATTTTTTAATTGCGGTACACCAGTGTGTTGGGAAAGGAACAGGGTGACACACTGGCTGGCTCTGCACAACTTGGTGGAATACTCATACATGATAAGGCAGACGTGGTTAGTGCCTTGTGGGAGAGCGTGTACAGTTCCGAGGAGCAGATGGATCACCACAGTCTGGGGAGATTGATGCAGGAGGGAGTGACGAGAGGTTCTGGCAGATGCTCGAGGCTCAGAGTAAAGACAAGACGGAGGTTTAATCAGAATGCTACTGGCTCTAATGGTATCGGAACTCTTCTCTGGCTACTGAAGATGGGGACAGAGCACTTAGGGAATGCCCCGAGTTCTGTAATGTCAGTTCTTGAATCAAATCAAATCAAATCAATGCCCTACGACTATTTCATTCTGTCACATGAGCTAGTTTATGATAAAGCGGACATGATGAAGGTTCTCTGGAATCATTGGACTTTGCAGTAGAACAGACATAGAATCCGTACATTGAAAGACTTATTGCTGAAAAGAGAGGTGGGGGTTCTAGAAATACTGGCTTACCCAGGGGCCCATAATGCTGTTGATTTGTCTCTGCTCCCAAGAGTTAACATGGTAAATTTAACTTAACCTGTGAACATGGGCTGCAGAACATTGTCTTGTTATGTTAAACAGAATAATACTGATCACATCCATCTTTTATTGAAGTTTGATTAAACAGTCTTTTGCTTTGAAATTATTAAGATTATTTATCATCATTATAATGAGAAATGCAAATATCTCTGTTCAGATGATTGGAGTTGGGACTGACAACGTGGAACTCAACAAATTCCACAACACATTCTGCAGCATGTTGGGAAGTGATGTGAACAGCTGGGGAATATCTTACGATGGACACATCCAGCACGCGGGCAAGAAACAGAAGTACTGTGGCAAGTTTGGCCAGGGCACAATCATCGGTGTTCACCTGGACATGTGGCATGGCACCATGACCTACTTTAAAGACAGAGAATGCTTAGGTAACTAACTATCCGAAATCCTGTTCAGTCTCTGTATTGGTGATTGTTTTTGCTTCAGAAGCCACAGTTTGTTTACTTTTGGCAGCTCAGTACATGGTTTGGCCATGTAACAAGATTGGCATCAGACAGGGTACCACAGAGAGAAGTGTTGTACAGATTCAGTAGAAACAGAGCCAGAGGTCGACCAGGCAGAAGATGGACTGTAGAAATATGAGAGACGTAGTTTCGTCTCCCAGCTTCTGAGTTGAGTGCATGTCGTGACACTGTGAGCTGCGTTTGTTTTTTGTTGGCACAGGAGCGGAGCATCTGTGGGGTGACCCGTTTGCTATGAAGCTGAAACTAGGATTACCAGATTACCAAAAATGAGAGACACTGAAAAGTACTTGATATAAAGTGAACAGAAGGACCTGTTCCAGAGATCTCTTCTTGCCCTGATGCCGCGAGCCATTCCAGGAGTCGAGAAAAGAAAGAAGAAGTATCATTCTTATGAAAGTATAGTCCTATCTCACTCTCCTTCTCTATGACCTCTACATGTCACTGTTGTCACATAAGGCGTTCACAAGTGATCTCCCCTGCTGCCGGCTGATTTTCTGGTATTCCTTGTAATTTTATACTTTTTTGTTTCACTTTCTATTGTCCATCTCCAGGTTTCCTTAGGTGGTCCATGTCTGCCTATTCTCTCTGCTGCCCATTGGAGAGTTGTCCTTGTCAAAGTATTCCATGTCTACCCTTTCATTCTGCTGTCTGTTGGACAAAATATGGGGTTGATTACAGTCAAGCTAAAAACCTAACAGGTCCGTTGGAGAGCTGTCTTTGCCAAAATATTCCATATTTGCCTTTTCCCTCTGCTGTCCATTGGAGAGCTGTCATTGGCAAAGTATTCCATGTCTGCCTTTTCCCTCTGCTGTCCATTGGAGAGCTGTCGTTGGCAAAGTATTCCATGTCTGCCTTTTCCCTCTGCTGTCCATTGGAGAGCTGTCATTGGCAAAGTATTCCATGTCTGCCTTTTCCCTCTGCTGTCCATTGGAGAGCTGACGTTGGCAAAGTATTCCATGTCTGCCTTTACCCTCTGCTGTCCATTGGAGAGCTGACGTTGGCAAAGTATTCCATGTCTGCCTTTACCCTCTGCTGTCCATTGGAGAGCTGTTGTTGGCAAATTATTCCATGTCTGCCTTTTCCCTCTGCTGTCCATTGGAGAGCTGTCGTTGGCAAAATATTCCATGTCTGCCTTTTCCCTCTGCTGTCCATTGGAGAGCTGTCATTGGCAAAGTATTCCATGTCTGCTTTTTCCCTCTGCTGTCCATTGGAGAGCTGTCATTGGCAAAGTATTCCATGTCTGCCTTTTCCCTCTGCTGTCCATTGGAGAGCTGTCATTGGCAAAGTATTCCATGTCTGCCTTTTCCCTCTGCTGTCCATTGGAGAGCTGTCGTTGGCAAAGTATTCCATGTCTGCCTTTTCCCTCTGCTGTCCATTGGAGAGCTGTCGTTGGCAAAATATTCCATGTCTGCCTTTTCCCTCTGCTGTCCATTGGAGAGCTGTCATTGGCAAAGTATTCCATGTCTGCCTTTTCCTTCTGCTGTCAATTGGAGAGCTGTCATTGGCAAAGTATTCCATGTCTGCCTTTTCCCTCTGCTGTCCATTGGAGAGCTGTCGTTAGCAAAGTATCACTAGGGATTCTGAAATCATATCCGAGCCATCTCCCTCTTTTCCTTTGATAATGTTTGTTAATGATGAATGTTCAATTTCTCAGTACTTCATTTAAGATCTTTTTTGACCAACATTATTGCATAATTCTACTTAGAAATGTATTTTGAAACATCTGTAGTTTATTAGTTATTCCTGCAGTCATTTTCCAACACAAACTGTTGTATAATAGTATTCCTAAAACGTTTGCTGCTATGTGATCTGTGTTTTATCGTTATAACAAGTCCCTTTAACTTCCGTAGATTGTTATAGTATTCCTAAAATGTTGCTGCTGTGTTTTATCTTTATACCAAGTCCCTTTAACTTCTGTAGATTGTTATAGTATTCCTAAAATGTTGCTGCTTTGTGATCTATGTTTTATCTTTATACCAAGTCCCTTTAACTTCCGTAGATTGTTATAGTATTCCTAAAATGATGCTGCTGTGTGATCTGTGTTTTATCTTTATACCAAGTCCCTTTAACTTCTGTAGATTGTTATAGTATTCCTAAAATGTTGCTGCTGTGTTTTATCTTTATACCAAGTCTCTTTAACTTCCATAGATTGTTATAGTATTCCTAAAATGTTGCTGCTGTGTGATCTGTTTTATCTTTACCTTTAACTTCTGTAGATTGTTAGGTCCTCTGTGGCAGTGTATTTATAAGTTTATTTTATGTTAAGTTATGCAAGGTAAGACATAGGGTCGGCGTCGGTGGCCTAAGCCTTACAAACATGTGTCATAATGTCGAGATTTTAGGTTCAGTTCCCACTGCAGGCAGTTTGGCTTTGCATTGTTTTAACCAGTGGTTATCAAGTGCTGGCCGTTCAGAAAGCAATGACAAACTGGTCATAGTAGAATTGCCAGGTAGTTGCAGCTTTAACTCTATAGCAAAGAAGTCACCTTATAGCTGCTCCTCCAATAAAAACCACACAAAATGTTGTGTTTGGTTCTGAACCCTGTAAAGGATTTGCAACTAACTTTTAAGACACAGGGTCACCTATGTATTATTAGAGCCCTTAGGGCAGGTATGAGAAATATCCAACCTCTTCCTGCTGAGGCAACCACTGGTGTCATTCAGTAAATCTCAGAGCTTTTCCAAAACAATATAAACTGATATTAAATCATAGAAGAAAATGACACCAGATATTTGTCTTATTCGATTGACACTCAAGCTGTAGTTGGTCAGCCCAGCTTATAATGTATTTGCTTAGTGTTGTCAGCAAAATATGGCTATATAAAGGGTTATGTCCCCCTGGAAGCATTGTCCTAGATTGTTTATATATAAATTTGTGTCTCTTGGAGTTCAGATTAAAACTTATAGTCCTAATATGTAAATGGAACCACCGTCCCAGTTGTCAGGATCACAAGGTCATGGACCTGTATAGCTGTGCAATGGGAGGAAACTGTGTAGTTCATGGATGAATGTGAATCACGGTTTACTTGCTAGGGATGCACATGGAGGTGGTGAACTGTGGGGAGTTCATGGATGAATGTGAATCACGGTTTACTTGCTAGGGATGCACATGGAGGTGGTGAACTGTGGGGAGTTCATTGATGAATGTGAATCACAGTCTACTTGCTAGGGATGCACATGGAGGTGGTGATCTCTGGGTTTGCTATTAGAGGCAGTTCACTCCATGAAGAGAGCTGACTCCACAACGTCACTTCACAACATTGGAGGACGCACTGCCAAGAGTCTTTGAGAGCTGATGCTGTTCTTCAGTGCACCACTGTAGGGCATTATCAAGGAGCTCTGTGGACGTATGTGAGTATAAGTTCTAGTTGGGTGTTGCCAGGCTAGACTTATACAGCTATGTGTCATGCTGGGTGACTGAACTGAGTGTTCATGTTGTCTGCGGGAATTGCTGCAGTAACCAGGTTCTTGATTGGGTTCATGATGTGAGACATTAGTGATATCTCAAAGTAATATGACAGGCGGCAGAAGGGAGGTCTGGACGGTTTTTCACAAGATATTTTACATCGGCCTGCATGGCCTCTAGTGAATCTCCAAGATAAGGGAGTTGTCCGGGAGACAGTCACGTTAATCATGAAATGTGGATTTGCGGGATTGAGCACTGATAGCCTGTAGCAGCCACTAAAACATAGTTGTGGGTTTGTTCCTAGCTAGGGACTATTTGTCTTGTGTTGGTTTCTACAGTGGTACCGAGCGCTGAGCATTCAGAAAGCAATGGCAAACTACTTAACGTAAAACTTTGGCTAGAAAAACCACAACAGCAAAAAAATGCTGGGGTTGGTTCTACAGCGTCCTGTAAAGAATACGCAACTAACTTTTTTTAACAGTTCTGAACTCTAACAGCAGTATCAACCATGTATCTACCTATATCTTGTAAATCCTCTTTGTTTCAGGTGTTGCCTTCAAGGGTCTCAGAGGCAGGACCTTGTACCCCATGGCAAGCTCCACAGCAGCCAGAAGTGGCATGAGGGTGATCTCAGCACGTTCTTTTCCCAGTTCTCTCCAGTTCATGTGCTGCCAGAAACTGAGGCAAGTGACCCCAGGTCATCTTAGAATGCTAGATGTTCTTCCCATGCCGCCAGGACTAAGGTTGTTTCTGGCCAATAACATGGCTTGGTTTTTGCATATACCCCCTTTGGAGTCCCTAAAACGAATTTCCCGCTACACCTGTCATATATGCAAGCCTTTGACAAGCATCCTGGAGAATACCTGTACACACTCTAAAGATCGGGGTTATGGTGAAAGGATCAGCTCAGCTTGGGATTTCTTCAGCGACATAGACACAGAAGATAAAGTGATCCCTGGTCTGAGTACCGAATCTGCTGACAGATCACTGCAGCATGAAACTCCTTCCATCTGCTGCAGAATGAGAAGCTCATCTAGCCATTCTGAAGCTTCATCTTCATCTTCTTCTTCAGGGTCTAATCCTGGCTGGGCACCAGCTACTACCAGGAAAAGGAAACTTTATGAGGACACACATGATGAAGATAAGGTTTCAGAGGAAGACAGTATAGATGAAAATATTAACGTGGATGTAGAAGAGGTGATGGAAGACAGAAAAGAAACTAAAAATTCTTATTATCTAGTGAAAAGGCAAAAGTTTGAGGTTATGTAATTCAGTGAGTTTGCTAAACAGAACAAAAACAACAGAACAGTTATACTCATAGAATTATAATCATTAGTTTCAGCATCATCATCTCGTCATCAGTTTCTTGTTTTTAATATAGAGGTGATAGAGATATCTTATGCTGAGGTGTATTGTCCCTACTAATCTGTGTTAAGATTATTCTGTTTACTAGATCTATGTTAATATCTCTTCTGTTTACTAGATCTATGTTAAGATCTATTTTGTTCGCTAACATGTATCTATTTTGTTTACTAGATCCATGGTAAGATCTATTATGTTTACTAGACCTCTGCTAAGATCTGCTCTGTTCACTAGCATGTATTCTGTTTATTAGATCTTTTATAAGATCTATTCTGTTTACTAGATCAATGTTTTGATCTATTCTGTTTACTAAATCCATGTTAAGGTCTACTATGTTCACTAACATGTATTCTGTTTACTGTATTCTGTTTACTAGATCCATGTATCAATCTATTCTGTTTACTAGATCTATCTCGTAAACTACATATCCTGATGCTGTCATGCATAGCTACATCCGTTCATATCCTAAATCCATCTATATTGTTGTCCTCCTCTTCTTCACTTCCCTGGAGGGTCTGCTGTATGATTATCTTCTCCACAGTGATAACATTTTACACACCCACAATAATCAATTTTTCCCGTTTTAGTAAGTAACATTCCCCCCTCATCTTTCCCTTTTCGACACTTCGCTGAGGTATAAGGTGGAAGACAAGAAGAAGAAAAAAAATAAGTAAGTAATCTGTTATACCGAATTCAGGTTAGATAAATCTGTTTTTTTCTATTTTCCTTCAATTCAGTTTGTTATCACTAAGATTAAGATTCTATCTGTGCTTTTCAATTAAATCTTCTTCTTCTTAGCGTTCACCAGCTGTAAACTCATATAATCTCAGATGAAGTATATAGGTTCTTAGTACTCCGATGTTTAGTACTTTATCTTATGTTAATATATATGTTTAGAGTAGATATGCTTAGAGTAGATATGTTTAGAGTAGATATGCTTAGAGTAGATATGCTTAGAGTAGATATGTTTAGAGTAGATATGCTTAGAGTAGATATGTTTAGAGTAGATATGTTTAGAGTAGATATGTTTAGAGTAGATATGCTTAGAGTAGATATGTTTAGAGTAGATATGTTTAGAGTAGATATGCTTAGAGTAGATATGTTTAGAGTAGATATGCTTAGAGTAGATATGTTTAGAGTAGATATGTTTAGAGTAGATATGCTTAGAGTAGATATGTTTAGAGTAGATATGTTTAGAGTAGATATGCTTAGAGTAGATATGTTTAGAGTAGATATGTTTAGAGTAGATATGCTTAGAGTAGATATGTTTAGAGTAGATATGTTTAGAGTAGATATGCTTAGAGTAGATATGCTTAGAGTAGATATGCTTAGAGTAGATATGCTTAGAGTAGATATGTTTAGAGTAGATATGTTTAGAGTAGATATGTTTAGAGTAGATATGTTTAGAGTAGATATGTTTAGAGTAGATATGTTTAGAGTAGATATGTTTAGAGTAGATATGCTTAGAGTAGATATGCTTAGAGTAGATATGCTTAGAGTAGATATGTTTAGAGTAGATATGTTTAGAGTAGATATGTTTAGAGTAGATATGTTTAGAGTAGATATGTTTAGAGTAGATATAAAGGGCAGTTATCTTAATAATAGTAATTTACTATTTTCCATCCATTGAATTGTTAGGACTGTAAGATTTCGATTTTAAGACACATAAATACTTTTCTGTTCATTTGGGAAATGTTCAAGTTTCACAACTCGTATAAACTCATCTGAAATATAAAGACTGTTCGTTTCACAGCTCTCTCTTCATTTCCTCTTTCCATAACCTCCGTATTTGATTGTTTTTGTTTCAATGAAATACAACCTATTCTTCTCTGTATTTGATTGTTTTTGTTTCCATGAAATACAACCTATTCTTTTCTATATTTGATTGTTTTTGTTTCCATGAAATACAACCTATTCTTCTCTGTAGTGATTGTTTTTGTTTCCATGAAATACAACCTATTCTTCTTCTCTATATCCACATCTCCAGAAAAAGAAAGCAGTTTTCTAATTGCTTACTCATTGTCCATGGTCTCTGTACGATTGTACGATATAGCAAGATTGAGAGTACGTATAACATTTGACAAGTCTTATTTTTCTTATGTATGTTTTCTCTAGATCTCATTAATATTTGCATGTTGTTGAAGATATTTATGAAACCATTACACATGTTTATATACACAGTTTTAATTTTTATAATTGTTTTGTGTGAATTTATTGTCCTTAAATTTGTGTTTCTGATTTACTTTAGTCTTTTTGTTTTGCCCCAACCAACACACAAAGTGTGACAAGTTATTTTTTATTTTTATTTTTGTGTGTGGCCAATTAGTTTGTAGTGTTTGGTAGCACTTCTCAATGTTTAGTCTGAGCATCATCATCATCATCAAGTGCCTTGCCAGCTGGTGTAGGTCTTCATGTGTCGCCACAGATCTCAGTCTTTGGTGTTCTGGATCAGTTCCACTGTTGATATTCCTCCATGCCATTGTCTTAAGCCATCGACCATAGTTTCTCTTAGTCTGCCTCTTCTACCAATGATCTTTCCAGTTGTCACGATATTTTCCAGTGCTCCTTTTCTCATCACATGACTAAAGAACTTTGTTTGTCTCTTCATCATTGTATATAATGTTCTACTTTTATCAGCCATTTCCAGGCACACAATCGGCTCCATGTAACATTTCAGTACAGTAGAACCTCGCTTAACGAGCACCTCGCATAACGAGTAATTCGCACAACAAGCAAAATAATTGTAAAAAAAAGACTTGCTTAACGAGCGACGTTTCGCATAACGAGAGGCGAGGAGAGGGGCAGTCCCGAATTGTGCGCATGTTACATCAGTCTGTGTTTAGCACTCGTTCCAGTAGCATCGTAGTGTCACTTGTGATCACATATTTTCTCAAACTTGTGTTATATTGCGATATATGTACAACAATCTTCCAGGCCTACAAGATCCAATTTCTGGCTTCCAACACCACTCTGTTACTCCAGCTCATGGACAAGCAAGTTATTTCTAACTTTAAGAAGCTCTACACTAAAGCACTCTTCGAGCATAGTTTTCATGTGACTGAAGGGACCAACCTCACTCTCAAAGAGTTTTGGAAAAATCACTTCCACATCGTTGCCTGCCTCAAGATGACCGACAAGGCGTGGGAAGGGGTTACCAAGAGAATCTTAACTTCTGCTTGGAAGAAGCTTTGGCCGGAGAGTGTTGTCTGTTTTGTGACTTTGAGGGGTTCGAGACAGTGAAACCTGTAGTCAACGAGATTGGGTCTTTGTCCACTATCAACAATTTTCTGGTGAAATAAGAGAAATGCTGAAAGCATTGCAAACTGTTGCATCTTACATTGAGAAGCATCGCCCTAATAAGGAAGTGACTATGTGCGTTGCAAATTTATTTAATGATAATGCTGTATCGCATTTTCACTAAATTTTGAAGCATCGGCAAAAACAAATCTCTGGACATCTTTCTAGTAAAAAAAAAATAATTAGCTGTGTATCATAATTATTTTGACTTTTTTTTTTTCTGCAAATCGAATTCGCATTCCTTGTGGGTTCGTTACGCGTTTGAAGAAAAGATGAAGGTGATCCACTCTCCTTAACAATATGTATACAATTTTCTTTGAATAAACAGTATACATAGCATTTTGTGAGTATCTTTTTCGACATGGAACGCATTATCGTATTTTACATTAATTTATATGAGAACAATTGAGCGAGGTTCCACTGTACTTGTTTTCTTATGTTTGATAAGACACAAAATACTTTTCTCTTCTGAAGAGCTGACTTTGCCTGGCCAATTCTGCTTTTAATTTCTGTCACACATCGTCCGTTGGATGTTCTGAATGTTCCCACAAACTTGAATGTATTGACTTGGTTAAGCACTTTCACTTCTGTTGCTATGTCACATTTTGGAGTTATCTTCTTCTTTGATATAACCATTGTTTCTGTTTTCTTGTCATTCAGGGAGAGTCCCTGTTTTTGCACTCTCTAGGACCACAATGTCTAATAGTTGTTACAGGTCTTCTGTGTTTTCAGCTATTAATACTGTATCATCTGCATAACGAAGATTGTTTCTATTATAACCTCCAACTAGTATTCCTGGTCTATCCTTGGCCATCTGATTATTATTTCACTATAGAGACAGAAGAGATCCGGTGCCCAAACACATCCTTGTCTCACTCCTTGATTTATCTGTTACAACTGCCTACTTTATTTCCCAATTTAATTGCTGCTGCTTGCTTCCTTGTGAATCTGAGAACACTAAAGAAATCTGACCACTTATTTATTTACTCTTGTTTTGGCTTCTTTGAAAGAAATACAGCTATGATTCTGTGATTGTTTGTTCAACCTTTGGACCGTGGCATTGCCTGTACAGAGTGAATTTGTGTTTTGTTTGTGAATATTTTACTATAGATTTAAATACACAATCTATTTGTATGTCATGCATATATATATTGTTTTCTTATTTCTTTTGTGGGTGTGCATGAGAGAGAGAGAGACAGAGAGAGAGAATGTGTGTTTGTGTGTGTGTTGGTCTTTGTGTTGAGAGACAAGTGACTTCGAAGCACTTCTCCAGCACAGTAACTTAGAACCAGTCGCCCTAAGAAGCCACAAACCTTGCATTACCGTATGTGACCCGTTCATGTAAATGTCATCTGCACTGTATTTCTGCTACAGCATGTCCCTGGGAACTCATACAAGTCTGGAAAACGACTTTCTCGGGACAAAAGGGTTAACTAATATGCAGTCGCAGCTTCTGACTTTAGAAAGAACAGTTGGAAATTGAAAACAGCAGCTCGAAGGTTTTTTTTTCTCTGTGTGTGTTCCGGGGCCCCATTTGGAGGCGGAAAAGGGGGAAGCTAGAGCTGTAAAATGGATGTGCACGCAGAGCTTGTGTTCTGCAATAAGACCAAAGCTCAGAAATGGACAAACAAGAAAAAGAACTTTTCAGCCTGTGGACGCAAATGGAAGAAGGAATCAAAGCTCATGTAGGTGACTTCAT
Source organism: Candidula unifasciata (assembly GCA_905116865.2). Classification (NCBI taxonomy): domain Eukaryota; kingdom Metazoa; phylum Mollusca; class Gastropoda; order Stylommatophora; family Geomitridae; genus Candidula; species Candidula unifasciata. The sequence continues at coordinate 253,946 of CAJHNH020002391.1, read as the reverse complement.
TTGTTAGTGTGCCTTTAACCAGTTGCCTTATATTTGTTTTTACTTTTAAGTAAAACTAGTATACTTAACTCTTTGGATCCCAGGCAATGCATGACATGTGAAGGTCTCTTCTCTTTAAATCCCAATCATAGCTTAATGTGTTATCCAACATTTTACACTTGGCCACAGCATACTAAAAATCTGACCTCAGCAGTGTGGACTTAAAATAATTTCAGCATTTTTATGACACATTCAGCCGTCATTTGTCAGTGTTTATCCCTCCTCCCCTCTCCTATCCCCCCCACGCTGACTATTTGCTGTGACACCTGATTGTACCGAAAGAGTTGAGCACACGTTAATAAAATGTCACTACCATGACCACCACCGTAATCATCATCATTGTCTGCCATGCCGACCTGCGTTGACTTTTTGCATTCCACACAATCACCAAGTCTTTTGTTTTTCCCTGATTATGCCTCCGAAGAATCTCAGCGCAATGCACGAACTCCGTAGCACCAGCGAGGATTATAAGAAGCAAAATTCCACGGACGGCGTTGAATGAAAAGGGAGGAAAAAAAAGGGGGGGGGGGGGAATCAGGAAGGGAATAGAAATAAAGGAACAAATTACTGCCGAAAAGTTAACAGATGAACGTCTGAGAAGATGCACATTAAAAACATGCAATAGCAACGATGTTCCTGAATGGCAGGCACTAATCCTTAACGCGAGTGTGTCTTGCTAGTTCCACTCGCCATCACCATGGACAGAATAACCAACATTGAATGCCTGGAAATGGCTCATGAAAGTAGAACATTATATACAACAATGAGAAGGAGACAAAGTTTTTTGGTCATGTGATGAGAATGCCTCCTTCCTATAGCGCAATATAACATGCAAGCAACACTATATACCAGTGACACCCCTTATAATTTTTTTGGGGAGGCTGACAGAAAATCACCCCATCCCACACACACAAAAATCATACTGAAATGGGAAACAAATGGATTGAGGTAGTGATGGCGTCCAAAGAGACGAACGTTGGCTAGAGAGGTCAAAGGTGCCAGACAGGACTACATGATATCGAAAAAGACTGTGCTGGATTGAACAGATAGATGAATCGACAACAAGTCCTGTGCGAATTATCGACACTATACAATGTTCTTCAAGTGAATTATCGACACTATACAATGTTCTTCAAGCGAATTATCGACACTATACAATGTTCTTCAAGCGAATTATCGACACTATACAATGTTCTTCAAGCGAATTATCGACACTATACAATGTTCTTCAAGCGAATTATCGACACTATACAATGTTCTTCAAGCAAATTATCGACACTATACAATGTTCTTCTTGAAATAAATTGTGCAGTTCTATACTTATGTACGGTGTGAATACAGTATTGATGGCTGTAGAAGACTCAATTAATGAATGTATGTAGGAACATTCATAACATCAGACAGACGATGTGTGACAAACATTAAGAGCAGAATTGGCCAGACAAAGGCAGCTTTTCAGAAGATGAAAAGTATTTTATGTAATAAATCACACTCATTAAACATTCGAAAACGAGTATTGAAATGTTATATCTAGCCTATTCTGTTGTATGGTAGTGAATCTTGAAACGTGAGCAAACAAACTGATAAAGAGTTTGGAGGCAACTGAGATGTGGTTCTTGAGAAGAATGTTGAGAATACCTTGGACTATCAGAATAACCAACACTGAGTGCCTGGAAATGGATCATGAAAGTAGAACATTATATACTACAATGAGAAGGAGACAAAGTACTTTGGTCATGTGACGACTGGAAAGATCACTGGTAGAAGAGACAGAGGCAGACCGAGAGAAATGATAGTGGGTGGCTTAAGACAGTGACATGGAGGAATATCATTAGTAGAATTGATCCAGAACACAAAGGGCCGAGATCTGTGGCAACGCATGAACGCCTACGCCAGCTAGCAAGGCACTTGAGGATGAATAGAAGACTCGATTGATTATGTTGTCATCGACCAATCGGTTTGTTCCATCGAGTATGCTGCCTAAAGGTTTACCACACTGTCAGTCTCAATCTCAGCCTTGAATGAAAACCAGTAAGGCAGATACCGGATACCCTGTTCAACCTCCAAAGGAGTTATTACAAGGGCTCCACTAACTGCTACTCCAACCAGATGTTATCTGCAGTCCTATTCGGGTGGGGAATGAAACTGTAATGACTGAATGACATTCAACGCCACCAGGACCGGGCAATTAAGGACAAACACTCGGTGACACAAGGTGCCACCCTTCGGACGAGAATCCCCCTGACACAAGTCCCGGAAAACCCGTTTAACCGTTAGGTTATATTATGAACACAGACGACAGTCCTGTGTAGTTAGCATCATTAGGATATTTTCTTCACGCGATGATGGTGTGTTGGGAAATGAGCAGGCAGATAGACTGGCCGGTTGTGCACCACTTGGTGGTAAATTGATGTATGACAAGCTAGATGTTGTAAGGCCCCTTTGGAAGTGAGTGAGCAGGGCGAAGACACAGTTAGATCATTACATTCTGCGTTTTATTTCAGCTACGACTCTCTAGGACTGACGGACGGACGGACTTTCTACCCCCCCCCCCCTTCTTCCCCCAAGGACATCACACAAGCGATAAACACCCGATGACACAATGTGCCACCACGTGGATGAGGATCACCCGTTGAAAGGTTCCAGAAACCGCGTTCAGCCATTAGGCCATATTTATGGCCTGGCTATATTGCAGCATCTGGCAAGAGCCAGGATGGGGCTTCAAATAACGAAAAATGTATTCGTAAAAAAGAGGGTGATTATCTAGGACTGACAAAAGTAATCACTCCAATGAAGCAACTGCCAAGGAAATAGACTTTGCAATTCAACTACTTTCACTTGTACAGTGCTATCGATTCCACGTAATGCCCCTAGCTTTAGTGCTCAGCTTTTGAGGCAGTATCCACGTTTCCTTGCATGTTCGTTGATACCTCAGCACTCTGTTTAATTTGTCGACATTAGATGTAGCAGGAAATGACATCAAGTACGCTAATCGCATAGACCTTTGTTCATGGATTGTTCCAGTTCAGGGCTGCAGGTAACACCGTGATTGCGTCAAGCTAATGGCGTACTAATAATTGTAACTTTATCTGGAAGGTTGAAGGGGTTGTCAGAGATCTGCCATCCGGATTGAGATTTCTTTATCTCTATGTGGGTAAACCTTCAGGTATCAACCTGGAGGGGACAGACCGATCTATTGGACTGGATATCACTTTGTTACACAATGTGAGCGTGGACGTAAGTTAGGAAGGTAGGATGTCCAGAACGCAGGTGGTAGGTTGTCAACGTATTTGGTACGTTGTAGTAGAAGTAGTTTTAGTAGTAGCAGTAGTAGTTGTTGTTGTTGTTGGGATAGTTAGTTGCGTATCCTTTACAGGACGTTGCAGAACCAACCCCAGCAGCCCTTGGCTGTTGTGTGGTTTCTCTAGGCAAATTTACGTCCAGTAGTTTGCCATTGGATCTGAACGGTCGGCCCCCTGATACCACTGTCGAAACCAACGCAAGGCGCATGACCCGCAGCTGGGATCGAATCCATCACCCCGGCATTACGAAGCGTTCACATCGACTTAGCCACAGAGCCGACTGTTGTGATAGTGGTGAACAATAATACTCTTTCCCCCCTCTTCTCCTACAACTAGCACCACAAATCTAACCTAGTGTCTCTGATTGATGTTTTTTCCCACTAGGACATCACATCAAGCGATGAACACCCATGCTACAAAGTTCCACCATGCGGATGAGGATCACCCGTGGAGAGATCCCAGAAACCCCTATCAACCCATAGGTTGGGTTATATTAGGGCACCCGGCAACAGCTGAGGTGGGGCTTCAAACTAATGAAAAATTTGCGTCCAAAATTGGGACGGTTACTCTTGTGGACCTAGCGTCTCTGTCTGCACTTCCTATTAACTCGCACATTCAATAAGTCAGCTATAATCACTATTCACAGGAGACTCCGGAATGAAAACATGGAGAGGCGCCTACACAAATGGACGGCCATAACGAAAATGACACGAAAACAAAAGCCGAAGCACGGGCAATTTATTATACTCCTGATTTCCTCAAAGTCTGCCACACTGCCAGACGGGCAGTCCGCCATTCTAATTCTCACCTCCTACCTCCTCCTCCTCTTTCTGCCAATCTCCTATAGCAAGTTAGAGCGATCGATAGTTAGCACTGTTCGTGTATTGCTTTCCCCAGCTCCGTGGGATAATTTAACAGAAAAATGGGTATATGCTTTGTGGAGAAGTGTGTGCATGCGCACCAGTGCCGTGTGCTACCATATCCAGTGATAGCTGCCACTATAGAGCTGTAACCAGCTAAGACAATTTTTAGCGTTGTATTGATGTTGTACTTCAGTCGTTTGAATTGTTGTTAATAAATTGCGTTGTAGTGATGTGCCGTGAGCGCCGTTGGATTACTGGAATCATCGAAAGCCTATCTGGATAGCACAAAGCTGGGACTTATGTGGGCTTCCTTGCATCTTGTAAGTATTAAAGTGAAATGTGTGTTTTATTTCTGTGTTGTTTTTGTTATAGAGGTAGAGGCCGTATGTACGTCGACCCAGCGTCGTGTAGAGAGTGATACATGGTCATCGGCTATTGGAGTTTTCTATGCCGAGTGTCCGCTGTATGTAATTTTCATGAAAGGATTGATGTCCTGTTATACGCAAGAGATAGATAGTAACAGATGCAGAGTTCGATCCACTTGAGAGAAGAGGTTTAAGTAAAGTGAGAGACCATTTTCCACGGCTTCAGCCGTACTGGGCATACAGAATTAGAGATCTATTTTATAGTCCAATTGGCAATCGGAGGGTGATATGGTCAACATGACACCCACCGCCTTTACTTCCCAAGACTTTACCTGATACTCTTTTAAGGCTTTGTTGACCTGGAGCCAAGGTCAGTTTGGAAAGAAGAAAAAAAGCGGACTCCGTCAAGACCTGAACCCAAGAGTTTCGAATCCGCAGGCGAGCGACTAGCCGCTACACCACGTGAGATCTCACTTAAAAGGATATCAAGCGTATACTGCATGGATACTTATGCGATCTCTGTGTGTGAGTATAGCATTCTTTCCCCGGTTATTGGTCGGCAATGTGTTGACTATAATTACCTAAACCCTGTGGGTGAAACATTTACCTTTCTAGGCTTATATCTTACATCAAACGATCCTAATCACCCTAAAGAGTAGCTACGCGTTCATAAAGTAATACTGCAAGACAAGTTCCTGCCTATATTATGGTGTTATTCTATACTGCTTCACAAACGCATTCTTTTCAGACATTTATTCACAAAATTCTTATCTGAAAATGTCCCAGATTACAAAAGATATAACAAATTCTAAACACATGACATATCCTTAAACCTAGGATAGACCTACGCATGTCCACAGCTCAACTTAGAAACCATCTTCCACGGCGAATGAAATCTGCCACTAATCCCTATACATATAATCGGAACTTATCTGAAGATCACCTCTAGTACAGACTAAGTGGCTTTTTAAAAGATAAAAGTATCTATCATAAAGGCCTGGAATAATTCTCATATAATTATTACGATTATCCTAAATATTGGTATAATTTAGAAATGAAGATATAATTCGAAATGTAGACTTTTATAACTAACTAATGTGTAGTTGTGGTTGATTATTTGTTAATATTTCATGTTGAACGGTGATTAAATGAAACAATATGTGAAAGAGGGGAGGTCAGAAGGGCAGATTGTGAAACGAGCCTGCGTGCCCAGTTCTTAACCTTTTGAAAATAAGGTTTGTTGGTTAGTTTGTACCTTTTTAGCCAATCTAGGTATACTGTGCTGTAAATTACCTGTCTACATCCTAATGACAGATGCAACGCTTCAGTACCTGTCTTATACACTCCACTTGTTTCTGAGACCGAGACTTCTGCAACAGGGTTCTGTGGATCTTTGCTACCCGGTTGAAGCATTAGTGTCTAAGCCAACATAACTCCGATATCTGCAAGACGTTTTCGGCGCTCTGACAACTAGAATTGCTAATGTTTGAGGGTATAGACGTGCCTTTTCAACTAGAGGCTCAGCAAACAATAAGAGAATGTATGTTCCTGTGTGATACTTATGGGTTTCATTTAGTTTATAAAGGGTACTTCGCTGCAATTGGCTTCATAATTCTCTTTACCAAGTGTTTTAGCTGTCTTCCTTTATGTGGTGGGCAGCCAAATTGTCTAGTCATGCAAAACCGCCATTTGGGTATTTTGCTTATAACCCTGTATTTTTAGACCAATCTACACACTGGCAAATACAAAACAAATCAAGTACTGGCATAAACAATAATACTTTTGAGCACGCCAAGTCACACCTGAAGATAACTGGTTTGTGTGTATGTGTGCCTACTTTGTGTTAGACGTGGACCCCTACTACAAATAATCAGCACAAAATAATAATAACAGAGAAGAAATGTTTTAAACGAGCTGCTGGAGAGAGATAACATTAACAATGAAGAAATTAGAAGAAGAAAAAAGCTGAAACAATGACACACTTAATTAAAGAGCAACAGGAGAGATGGTTCTGGTGTCTGCTGAGCATAGCCAGCTACCAACTGCCACATAAAGCAAAGCTGAAAATATATAATGAAAACCCAACAAAGAGGTTGATTAACACACAGTGACACAAAATATAGAATGAAAACCCAACAAAGAGGTTGAATTAGGGAGGTATAACCTCACCAACAAGGCACAATGAACGATTAACACACAGTGACACAAAGTTCCACCATTTCGTTAAAAAAACATTTCTGTTCAAAAGCTCTGATTTTCTTTTAATTGTGAGGTTGGCACATAAAATTAGCAGTCAGACGCTGTTGGTTTTAAAAAACTGCTTTCACTATTATGAACAGCCCCACCCTCCTTTGCCCTCTCCCTCCCCCTCCTCCTCTCCATTAAATGAACATTTTAGCATTAAAATAATGTGGTATCATTAGTGCATCATGTGTATCATTTTGATATTGCAGCACCCAGTTGACTTCAAAAGAGAAAAAACTTTACGTTGGTAGTCTGTAAGTGAAAGCGATGCTACAGTTTAGGTAAGGGAAAAAGAGACGTAAATTAAATAACTGTAAAGGTGCGTCATTATCCTAAACACAGTCCTGTATGTACCTATGTGATGGAAATGTAACTCTTTTGATCCCAAGCAAAGCCTGGTCTGTGGGTGACTCTATCCCTTGATTTTCCCCCATAGCAAATAGTGTTCTCTCACTTACAACATTTAGTGCGAAGGTACTAAAGAAATGTGGCATCCCATAAGTGATTACAATTGTGTAGTCCAGAATTGTCGGCGTCTGTGGCTTCGGCGTTGCAAACGAGCTTTGTAATGCCGGGGTACCGGGTTCGATCCCAGCTGCGGGCCTTGCGCCTTGCGTTGGTTTCAAGAGTGGTATCAAGCCGACAGTCCAGAAAGCAATGGCAAACTACTGGACGTTAATTTGCCCAGAAAAATCACAACAACCAAACAGTGCTATACTTGGTTCTGCAAAGTCCTGTAAGGGATACGCAACAAACTTTTAGTCCAGAATTATGGAAACAAAATGACATGCTCGTCACCTTGTTTACTCTGGTGAAACAGAAACTTTTTGAGTATAGTCGATTTAGCGTTTTAGTTCGAAGGATTCGTTTATTTGCTTCATTTTAATCAATTGATGCTGTAAATTGCACCTGACTAGATACAGCGAAATATGCCAGGCAATAAAACTGTGCAATCTATTGTTTGTGTCTTCTCTGTTCAAGGATGGAGACAGCAGTATTAGTAGTAAGGAGGAGGAGGAGAAGAAGTTATTGACTGTCGAACTTCAGTATTCGTCATTTAATCCGCTCCTGAGGGGAGGACGAATATTAAAAAGACCAGTTTTAAAAGTGTTTTCCCACTGGAATTAATTGTAATTGGTTTAATGCGTTAACAGACCCGGATTTTAATTAAAACAAAATTTCTCTCGGAAATCATTGAAAATACATATTAATTACTCATTAACCACTGTACTCATTATTGTCTTTTTATTGTGACAGAGATTTACTAGTCCCGATGACGTAAATATACTGTAGGCCTACATTAATAAAATTTCAAGACAAATTTATCTTTTGGATGAAACACAAATGGCTATTGGTTGGTAGAGGAGTCACCTTACCTCAAGATATCAGGTCATGTCAGTTCTGGTGATTCATGTCCTGATTATTCATGTCCTGGTGATTCATGTCCTAATGATTCATGTCCTAGTGATTCATGTCCTAGTGATTCATGTCCTAATGATTAATGTCCTAATGATTCATGTCCTAGTGATTCATGTCCTGGTGATTCATGTCCTGGTGATTGATGTCCTGGTGATTGATGTCCTGGTGATTCATGTCCTGATGATTCATGTCCTGATGATTCATGTCCTGGTGATTCATGTCCTGGTGATTCATGTCCTGATGATTCATGTCCTGATGATTCATGTCCTGATGATTCATGTCCTGGTGATTGATGTCCTGGTGATTGATGTCCTGGTGATTCATGTCCTGATGATTCATGTCCTGGTGATTCATGTCCTGGTGATTCATGTCCTGATGATTCATGTCCTGATGATTCATGTCATGGTGATTCATGTCCTGGTGATTCATGTCCTGGTGATTGATGTCCTGGTGATTCATGTCCTGGGGATTCATGTCCTGGGGATTCATGTCCTAGTGATTCATGTCCTGATGATTCATGTCCTGGTGATTCATTTCCTGGTTATTCATGTCCTGGTGATTCATGTCCTGGTAATTCATGTCCTGGTGATTCATGTCCTAGTGATTCATGTCCTGATGATTCATGTCCTGGGGATTCATGTCCTGATGATTCATGTCCTGGTGATTGATGTCCTAGTGATTCATGTCCTCATGATTCATGTCCTGGTGATTCATGTCCTGATGATTCATGTCCTGATGATTCATGTCCTGGTGATTGATGTCCTGTTGATTCATGTCCTGGTGATTCATGTCCTGGTGATTCATGTCCTGATGATTCATGTCCTGATGATTCATGTCCTGGTGATTCATGTCCTGGTGATTCATGTCCTGGTGATTCATGTCCTGGTGATTTATGTCCTGGTGATTCATTTCCTAGTGATTCATGTCCTGATGATTCATGTCCTGGTGATTCATGTCCTGTGGATTCATGTCCTGGTGATTTATGTCCTGGTGATTCATATCCTGGTGATTGATGTCCTGGTGATTGCTGTCCTGGTGATTCATGTCCTGATGATTCATGTCGTGATGATTCATGTACTGGTGATTCATGTCCTGATGATTCATGTCCAGGTGATTCATGTCCTGGTGATTCATGTCCTGATGATTCATGTCCTGGTGATTCATGTCCTGATGATTCATGTTCAGATGATTCATGTCCTGGTGATTTATGTCCTGATGATTCATGTCCTGGTGATTCATGTCCTGATGATTCATGTTCTGATGATTCATGTCCTGGTGATTTATGTCCTGATGATTCATGTCCTGGAGATTCATGTCCTGGTGATTGATGTCCTGGTGATTCATATCCTGGTGATTGATGTCCTGGTGATTGCTGTCCTGGTGATTCATGTCCTGATGATTCATGTCGTGATGATTCATGTCCTGGTGATTCATGTCCTGATGATTCATGTCCAGGTGATTCATGTCCTGGTGATTCATGTCCTGATGATTCATGTCCTGGTGATTCATGTCCTGATGATTCATGTTCAGATGATTCATGTTCAGATGATTCATGTCCTGGTGATTTATGTCCTGATGATTCATGTTCTGATGATTCATGTCCTGGTGATTTATGTCCTGATGATTTATGTCCTGAAGATTCATGTGCTGATGATTGATGTGCTGATGATTCATGTCATGGTGATTGATGTGCTGATGATTCATGTCCTGGTGATTGATGTGCTGATGGTTCATGTTCTGATGATTCATGTCCTGATGATTCATGTCCTGATGATTGATGTGCTGATGGTTCATGTTCTGATGATTCATGTCCTGGAGATTCATGTCCTGATGATTGATGTGCTGATGATTCATGTCCTGGTGATTGATGTGCTGATGGTTCATGTTCTGATGATTCATGTCCTGGTGATTCATGTCCTGGTGATTGATGTGCTGATGATTCATGTCCTGGCGATTGATGTCCTGATGATTCATGTCCTGGCGATTGATGTGCTGATGATTCATGTCCTGGTGATTGATGTCCTGATGATTCATGTCCTGATGATTCATGTCCTGGTGATTGATGTGCTGATGATTCATGTCCTGGTGATTGATGTGCTGATGATTCATGTCCTGTGTTCAAAGTGGTTCAGTCCTTAGTCTAGTATCTAGTCCTAGTTTGATCTCACACCCCCTCCCCCCCGTCCACCCAAATCCTTTTCCTACAACAACAACCCCATTCTTGTTTTGTTTTTAAAACCATCATGCATCAGCATTCAGGCCAGCGGCATTGTAAAGAGGCATAAGGCGGGTGTAGACCTTACGAACATTTCTTCAAGGTCTATCAAGGCGCCTTCTGGCTGGAATAGATTCCCAGTAGCTGGCCCTAATCGATACACGCGAACGCCATCACAGATTATCACATTCAACTAGGCGAACGCAGCGAAATAGGGGAAGGGGATTGTTTGAGGTAACACCGCCATGAACGGACATTGTCGTTGCCGCGGTGAATGGAGAAAAACTGGTCTAGGCTAATTTTCTCATGAAGAAATATGGCAGTCGTAATTGTTCAGCAATGTTTCCTTCGAGACACACTCAGCGATTAACCTGTACAGTTGAAAGGGAAAGTAGGTTTCAAGGCTGTGATGTTTGTCAATCAGATAAATGGGAGGGAGGGAAATAGATGGAGAGAGAAAAAAGAAAGAAAGAAAGAGAGAGACAGAGAGTGAGAAAGAGAGAGAAAGGGAGAGTGTGTAGGTAGGTTAGTTGCGTATCCTTTAAGGACGTTGCAGAACCAACCCCAACAGCCCCTGGCTGTTGTGTGATTTTCTAGGCAATTTTACCTCCAGTAGTTTGCCATTGCTTTCTGGAGGGTAAAAACCAACGCAAGGCGCATGGCCCGCTGCTGAGATCGAACCTGGTATCCCGGCATTACGAAGCGTTCGCATCGACTTAGCCACATAGCCGACGAGAGAGTGTGTAAGCGAGCGAAATAAAGAGAGAGGGAAAAAAGAGAGGGTCGCTTTATACATCATTACCAACATCATCATGTAGCAGGTCTTTTGCAAAACGTCGCTCCCACCACAGTCTGCCTGAAAGAAACTCGGTCTCTCGCCAGCTCTCCCGCCTCGTGTACTAAGAGTCGCTTATATCCCGTGTCCATCTTTGTGCTGCCCCTCATTCCTGGTACCATGCCTTCTTCTACTATTTTCACCCAAACCGCTATGACGCTTGATATGACCAAATATGTTGGCTTCCGAAACAAGATGCTGTTTAATATATGTCTGCTGTCTGGTCTGGTCTGGTCTGGTCTGTCCTGGTCTGGTCTGGTCTGGTCTGGTCTGTCCTGGTCTGGTCTGTCCTGGTCTGGTCTGGTCCTGGTCTGGTCTGGTCCTGGTCTGGTCTGGTCCTGGTCTGGTCTGGTCTGGTCTGGTCCTGGTCTGGTCTGGTCTGGTCCTGGTCTGGTCTGGTCTGGTCCTGGTCTGGTCTGGTCCTGGTCTGGTCTGGTCCTGGTCTGGTCTGGTCCTGATCTGGTCTGGTCCTGGTCTGGTCTGGTCCTGGTCTGGTCTGGTCTGGTCCTGGTCTGGTCTGGTCCTGGTCTGGTCTGGTCTGGTCCTGGTCTGGTCCTGGTCTGGTCCTGGTCTGGTCTGGTCCTGGTCTGGTCCTGGTCTGGTCTGGGTCTGGTCCTGGTCTGGTCTGGTCTGGTCCCTGGTCTGGTCTGTCCTGGTCTGGTCTGGTCCTGGTCCTGGTCTGTTGTCCTGGGTCTGGTCCTGGTCTGGTCTGGTGGTCTGGTCCGGTCCGGTCTGGTCCGGTCCGGTCCTGGTCCTGGTCTGGTCTGGTCTGGTCTGGTCTGGTCTGTCTGGTCTGGTCTGGTCTGGTCTGTCTGGTCTGGTCTGTCTGGTCTGTCTGGTCTGGTCTGTCTGTCTGGTCTGGTTCTGGTCCTGGTCTGTCTGGTCCTGTCTGTCTGGTCTGGTCTGGTCTGTCCTGTCCTGTCTGTCTGTCTGTCTGGTCTTGTCTGGTCTGGTCTTGTCTGGTCTGTCTGTCTGTCTGTCTGTCTGTCTGTCTGTCTGTCTGTCCTGTCTGTCTGTCTGTCTGTCTGTCTGTCTGTCTGCTGTCTGTCTGTCTGTCTGTCTGTCTGTCTGTCTGTACACACTGTCTGTCTGGCATCTGTCTGTCTGTCCTGCCTGCTCATGCCTGCCAGACAAGCCCACACGTAGACAAACATACACACAGTGTCAAACGTAAAGAATGTGAGACTAGCTACACACATATATACACAGATACAGGCATAAACACATAAACAGACACCTGCCCACATACTCATAGCCACAGACAAGCCCACACGTAGACAAACATACACACAGACTCAAGCGTAAAGACAAATCTCAGGTTACTGTGAAACCCACTAGCTCATTGCTTCGGTCTGCTGTAGTCACTGACGTCCGGGGGTAAGTAAGTAAGTAGGTAGGGTAAGTAAGTAAGTAGGTCGTCGACCTGGCTGATAAGTACATAAGTAGGTACGGTAAACAGTAGGGGCAAGTAGGTACGGTAAGCAAGTAAATAAGTAAGTAATAAGTAAGTGCTGAATAAGTAAGTAAGTAGGTACGGTAAGTAAGTAAGTAAGGTAGGGTAGTAGGTGTAGGTACAGTAGTAAGGATAAAGTAAGTAAGTAGGGTCTAAGTAAGTAGGTAGGGTAAGTAAGTAAGTAGGTACGGTAAGTAACCAGTGGCACGTAAGGTAATAAGTATAGACAAGTATATAAGTAGGTAGGGTAAGTAAGTAAGTAGGTAGGGTAAGTAAGTAAGTTAGGTAGGGTAAGTAGCTAGGGCATGGTAAGTAAAGGTAGGGTAAGTAAGTAAGTAGGTAGGGTAAGTAAGTAAGTAAGTAGGTAAGTAAGTAAGTAGTAGGTAGGGTAAGTAAGTAAGTAGGGTAAGTAAGTAAGTAGGTAGGGTAAGTAAGTAAGTAAGGTAGTAAGTAGGGTAAGTAAGTAAGTAGGTAGGGTAAGTAAGTAAGTAGGTAGGGTAAGTAAGTAAGTAGGTAGGGTAAGTAAGTAAGTAGGTAGGGTAAGTAAGTAGGTACGGTAAGTAAGTAGGTAGGGTAAGTAAGTAGGTAGGGTAAGTAAGTATGTAGGTAAGTAAGTAAGTAGGTAGGGTAAGTAAGTAAGTAGGTAGGGTAAGTAAGTAGGGTAAAGTAAGTAGGGTAGGTAAGTAAGTAGGTAGGGTAAGTAAGTAGGTAAGGGTAAGTAAGTAGTAGTAAGTAGGTAGGGTAAGTAGGTAGGTAAGTAGTAAGTAGGTAGGGTAAGTAAGTAGGTAGGTAGGGTAAGTAAGTAAGTAGGTAGTAAGGTAAGTAAGTAAGTAGGTAGGGTAAAGTAGGTAGGGTAAGTAAGTAGTAGTAAGGTAAGTAAGTAGGTAGGTAAGGTAAGTAAGTAGTACGGTAAGTAAGTAAGTAGGTAGGTAAGTAAAGTAGGTAGGTAGTAAGTAAGTAAGTACGGTAAGTAAGTAAGTAGGTACGGTAAGTAAGTAGGTACGGTAAGTAAGTAGGTACGGTAAGTAAGTAGATAGGGTAAGTAAGTAAGTAGGTAGGGTAAGTAAGTAGTACGGTAGTAAGTAGGTAAGTAAGTAAGTAGGTACGGTAAGTAAGGTAAAGTAAGTAAGTAGGTAAGTAAGTAAGTAGGTAGGGTAAGTAAGTAAGTAGGTAGGGTAAGTAAGTAAGTAGGTAGGGTAAGTAAGTAAGTAAGTAGGTAGGGTAAGTAAGTAAGTAGGTAGGTAAGTAAGTAAGTAGGTAGGGTAAGTAAGTAAGTAGGTAGGGTAAGTAAGTAAGTAGGTAGGGTAAGTAAGTAAGTAGGTAGGGTAAGTAAGTAGGTAGGGTAAGTAAGTAGGGTAAGTAAGTAAGGTAGGGTAAGTAAGTAAGTAGGTAGGGTAAGTAAGTAAGGTAAGTAGGTAGGTAGGGTAAGTAAGTAGGTAGGGTAAGTAAGTAAGTAGGTAGGGTAAGTAAGTAAGTAAGTAGGTAGGGTAAGTAAGTAAGTAGGTAGGGTAAGTAAGTAAGTAGGTAGGGTAAGTAAGTAAGTAAGTAGGTAGGGTAAGTAAGTAAGTAAGTAGGTAGGGTAAGTAAGTAAGTAAGTAGGTAGGGTAAGTAAGTAAGTAGGTAGGGTAAGTAAGTAGGTAGGTAGGTTAAGTAAGTAGGTAGGTAAGTAAGGGTAGGGTAGTAAGGTAAGTAGTAAGTAAGTAAGTAGGTAGGTAAGTAAGTAAGTAAGTAGGTAGGTAAAGTAGTAGTAGGTAGGTAGGGTAAGTAAGTAAGTAGGTACGGTAAGTAAGTAAGTAAGTAGGTAGGGTAAGTAAGTAAGTAGTAGGTAAGTAAGTAAGTAAGTAGGTAGGGTAAGTAAGTAAGTAGGTAGGGTAAGTAAGTAAGTAGGTAGGGTAAGTAAGTAAGTAGGTAGGTAGTAAGTAAGTAGGTAGGGTAAGTAAGTAGGTAGGGTAAGTAAGTAAGTAAGTAGGTAGGGTAAGTAAGTAAGTAGGTAGGGTAAGTAAGTAAGTAGGTAGGGTAAGTAAGTAAGTAGGTAGGGTAAGTAAGTAAGTAGGTAGGGTAAGTAAGTAAGTATGTAAACGACCCTCTTCCAAGCCTTTAGGCCAGTTAGACATATGGAACTAGACCTATAGAACTAGACCTATAGAACTAGACCTATATTTTATAGACAATCGGCACTCGGTAGGTGATGTGGTCAACATCACGCCGGCCACCTTTACTTCCCATGACTTTACCTGGTACTTTTTTGAAGTTGGGTCGATCTGGGAGTTAAGGGCATTTTCAAAGGAAAAAAAAAATTGTCCGGCTTTGTCACGACCTGAGCTCCCGAACTTCGGATCTGCAGCCTGGCGTGTAACCGCTGCACCACAGCGAAGCAAGGAAAAATTGCTACAGTTCCAAAAATGTCATCTTACGGACTGTAACAACTGGAGATGATTTACAATTATATCAGTATTGCCCAAGGCTGTAATGTAAAAATCATCATCATCATCATCATCATCCTGATCATTCTCTTCCTCATACCTATCCCCATCCTCCTCATCATCCTCCTCATCATCCTCATCGTCATCCTCCTAATCTTCATCATTGTCATTCTCATCATCCTCGTCGTCATCTTTATCATCGACCTTCTCATCGTCATCCATATCATCCTCGTCGTCATCTTTATTTTCGTCATTCTCATCATCCTCCTCATCCTCGTCGTCATCTTTATTTTCGTCATTCTCATCATCCTCCTCATCATCCTCGTCGTCATCTTTATCATCGTCATCCTCATCATCCTCGTTGTCATCCTTATCATTCTCATCGTCATCCTCATCGTCATCCTCATTGTCACCCTCAACATCCTTATCATCATGCTGATCACCATCATCGTCATTATCATTATTCTCGCCGTTATCATCATCATAATCAGGGGAGTGGATGTATCAAGCAATTTTGAAACTGAGAATATTTGTACTTGTAATAATCAGGCTTTTCAGCTTCAACAGTCATGAAAACAAAGCAGCTTTGCCAGCTTGAGGCGGAGAGTGATATCTTTTTAAAAAAAACAGTGTTAACCACAGCATTGATATTTGGGCACTAAATGGCCAGTTGATGGTGATTGTTTCTTGTGTTTTTTTTTTAAACACTTTATTTTATGTGGATGATTTTCTCCAAGTTCTTGTTGACAGTACTTTGATATTTTTTCCTTTGTCATATTCATTTTAATCACAATTTGTTAGGTTGGATGGGTCAGGAAAGGGGAGGGGCGGGGGTAGGGGTACACAATTATTATATATACTTCTTCCTGCTGTATGGTATAAAGACCTGGCCAATTGACAAACACCTCGAATATTAAACTTGAGTCTTTGAAGGTGTTGATTTACAGAAGCATAGGTGCAATTTCATGGGATTAAAGGAAAAGGGGGAGGGGGGCGCTAATCAAATACAGCGTCTCCTAAGACGCGCGTTTCTACGACGCCGTCAGACAAATTTGAAAATTAGTGATTTATACTTGTAATAATCCGTTATACTAACATTTTATATAAATTTAGTCATGAAAAAAAAATATTTTAAAACTAGTTATAGAACAAAACGACAAGGACACCGATATTTTCATGCGAAATTTGTATATCTACCATTCAAAATCTAATTAATATTATAATTTGCGCCTCAAATTACAGATTAGGAACACATTCTGACGAAAACGTATCTCCATACTTTCTATTTTTGGAAACTGGCCTCTGTTGACCTCTTTTTAAATCAAACTGCTACGTTGGGTGGGGAATCTTGCCATATACTTAAAAAACGTGGGGGGTGGGGGGGGGGGGGGGGGGGGGTTGTGGGGAGAGAGAGCCATAACTAAAAACGTGGGGGGGGGGGGGCTTGCCATACTTAAAAGAGGACGCTTTATTGAGAAAATTATTTATGTAATAAACAAACTATTGATCGACACTCATAGAAAGAAGCAGAAAGATAGAAGGACACACTAGACAACATAAAAATCGAAATCTATAGTTGCCATGCCGGTAACCTATTACCTACATATGGCGTGTGCGCCTCGCCATGGAAACAAATGTGGGACAAAGCATGCAGTCAACCTTCATTGTGGAGTCAGCACCTAGACTGATTGAATGTTTCTTCAAAAACAAAAACAAAAAAACAAAAGAACTGCACTTGCCACTTAAGCTTTTATTGCGAATGAAAAAGCCAAATCTTCCTTTCGATTTTTGTCGATAATATTGTGGCCAGATAAACTAGTTTTCTGCCACCAAAACAATTTTAAGAAGAATAGGAATTCAATGACTAGCCCTCGCTCTCAAACCACAGATTCCTTCCTCCTTCTGCTAACCCCCACTATTCCTCGAGGACAGAGACAGTCATAACAGGCGGGTACAGGAATATTTCGCGAAGCTTCGTTGAACTAATTCAATTCCCGAATTTATTCCAATTCGTTTTATCTCCATATTATATGTCTTCATCTTATGCTAGTGTTTCGATTTGACGATCGATTTTATTGGTCTCATGTCATCATCATAGAGGAGGTCCTTCGCAGAACATCGCTTTCTCTACGGTGTGACTGAAAGCAGCTCGGTCTCTCGCTAGCTCTCCCGCCATGTGTACTTTCCTACCCACGGTCTCATTTATAATCTGTGCCTATGTAATTGGTGATCGTTCCCTGCCCTTCTTTCGTGGCACCATCTCCCTCTGTTATACTTTCCAATTCGCAGTAGCGCTCGATGTAGCCATATATTTCGGTTTCCGAGACAGGGTGCTGTTTACTAGCCAATTTTCCTTGATATTCAGATCTTTTAGGATGTTAGTATTTCTTTTATCTAGTCCGTGGTATCGTGAGAATCTTTCTGTAACATTTCAATTCAGAAGTTGCTTTTTTCTTCTGGCACCATTTAAACAAGAAAACTGCTGATTTCACAATGGAAGTTTGTTGCAGTGTATCTACTCTTGAGGCCCCAGCCTCTTCCTCGGGGCGACGTTTGTACAACTGTCTGAAAGCCCCGAGAAAGGTCTTTCTTTGTTTTCGTTCACCAGCTGTAAACGTCGGCTAAAAGTTCTGGTTGTTCATCCACCTCTGGACTTTGTACTTGTTCCAGAATCTGAGTGTTGCGTGCACATCCATTTTACATATCTGAATGTGTTGGTTTCTTTTCTCTCAGACAGAAGCGCTCCGACTTCAAAGGAAACCCCCAATGAGTCAACTCTTACGACATTCTTGTCGGGAGACAGTGGTCTATCCCCACAATGGGGCCCCAGAACCCACACTGGGAAAAGTATTTCTGTAAACCGCTTTTTCCGTGTGGGTTCTAGGCCCTGTCACTGGGAAAAGGGGGGGGGGCATATACCCATTGACCCCTACCTAGCGTTTTGTAGAAGACGAGTAATTAGGGATGTTTTCTTTGGAAGACTGCATCTACTTGAGAGGCAAAGAACCAATAGTCTGCATACAAATCAGCCATGTCTGTAAAACATATGTGCACACAAAGAATCCAATTCTGGATAAAGACCAAAGAGGAGAAATGGACTAACAACCAAAACTTGACTCCAGAGATTACGGACGGTCAACGTTAAGAAGAAGAACAAGGAGTAAACCGACCACCTGAGATTTGAACCATGGTAAACTTCGAAGGCTAATTTATAAAATGGTAGCGCTAGCCTCTAAGCCACAGAGCCGCACACTGGCACAGTTAAGTAGAGTAAAGGAACCTTTTCCACGCCTTTAGGCGTATAGGGCATATAGGGCTAGACCTATATTTTTATAGACCAATCGGCACAAGATAGGTGATGTGGTCAGCATCACACCGGCCGCCTCTACTTCCCGGGACTGCACCCGGTACCCATTCAGGGCTGGGTCGACCTGGGAGCCAAGGTCATTTTTTGAAAAAAGTCTGGCTCCGCCAGGAAGCGAACCCACGACCTTCCGATCCGCACAGTGTATTCGCGCTCAAAGCAAATTGACATACACGAGTAGGTTGATTATTCAGAATTTAGTGTTTGTTATCCTATGTTGATTTGAGAGTTTATATGCCTGATCTACTTTAATGTTTTTTATCTTAGAAGAGAGAGAGAGAGAGAGAGAGAGAGAGAGAGAGAGAGAGAGAGAGAGAGAGAGAGAGAGAGAGAGGGAGAAGACGAGGGAATGGAGAGAGAAGAAGGCATAGAGCGGTAGCCCAGAGAGTCTGGCGAAAAACGGAGCGTCTAGCATTAAAGCATGTTAGAGTGGATTACCGGAATTGTGGTGCAAGGAAGAGAGTTCCTGTGCTGGAGAGGCTGATGTATTACTGATCTTATCATGGTTCAGGAAATAAACATAGACAGGTATTAGTGACATGGATACATTAGTTACATAAATTCTACCGGACAGGGAAGACATGGGCAATGTCTGCTGGTGAAGAATAGGGTGAAGTATGTGGTTCTTGACCTGGGCCAGTGGAATCATAGTACACTAGAGATTCAGGGTATACAGATAGATAATGCAGCAGAACCACCACCTCTGCTTTTGTGCAGCCTCCATGGCGGAACCAGGAAGTAGAACAAGCATGGAGAGCAAAGCGACAGCAGTTAAGTAATTACAGAAAGTGCGAAAGACACCTTACAGGTTACAAGAAGATGCAGAGAAGCTAGAAAGAGTTAGAACGAAAGAGTTAGAACAGAAAAAAAGTAGAAGAGTTCAAGCGGCGTGCAGCAGATGCAGAGAAGGCTAAATGGGAACATTTCAGGAGCGAAAATTGAGGGGATAAATTACCGGGTAGGTTTTGGGAAACTACACAGACAGATGCAACGGAAGGATCAGCCTATTACAGCCGGCATTATATACACTGATAATGATATGACAACAGACGAGAAAGGAGAAGCATTTTTGGAGAGATGTATAGCCCAGAGTGATGATAATGACAGGGAACTTAGAAATTTAGTTACAGATAATGTCTCTGATACTATTAATAATTATTATTTTCAGGATACCACTTGAGTGGATCATACAAATATATATTGTAAAAAAAAAAAAAAAAGCAATGTGGAGACAGGAGAAAAATTAAGATCATTGTAATGTGTCTCCTCCGCACTTAATCTCTTCTGTGCAGATTTAACACTGTCTCTGTTGTCTAGGTGTTATGTCACAGTTCATTCCAGCCAAACTGCTCTTCTCTCCACCTGTCACACAACTTTAAATGACTGTCGACGAACTAGAAGCTTTCAGTCGTTGAGACTCAGAGGACGAGCGACTAGTCTCAATGATCCTTGATGCCAGCTCAACACTGGAAGCAGAGCAGCCGTTCATATTGAACCTAGAAGACAGTCACTGGAGAGCAGACATGAAACGAGACATCGAGCTACAGAGACGACACACAAGATATACATGGATCCATGGTCAACAGAGACATATTAGGAACACTATAGAGATGTTAGAGTCGACGATCAAGCTGTTTAGTACCAAACAGCACTAGAAGCCAGGTGGCAGTGGAGACACTAGAAAACCCGTTAACAAAGCAACTAGAGAACACAACGCGAACCTACGAGTATTTAGCCATAGAGAGAACACAGCACTATTTAGAATATCATTGATGTTATTTGTGACATTGCTGAAGTAACACAATAAAGACAGTACAGACGAGAACAGTTGTTTCCAGACATTTTGTTATACAAGCATCAGAGTCACGTGAGAAGCATGCAGCTAGGAAGACATCATCATCATCATAACCACTATCGACACGACCATCTTTCTCCTCGTCTATAATCTTCCAATCCACTCCTCCTGTAGCAAAATCTAAAGACGAACCTGGGTGTGACAAGAACATACGCAACGAAGAAGAGAGCTGTGCTACAGCACTTCACAGGTTTATTGTCAATGCAAGACTAGCGACAAGAATCAACAGTAGAACTAATCACTTACGCCATTCGGGCAATCTCGCCTTGCTCACGCTCTAAGTCTCCAGCCACGCTTCAGACGATGGACACTGGTGTGTACACGACTGGCATAACCAATAGGCCAGGGAGCACAACTGTTGGCCTAAACAATAATAAATTGTCATTCAGGACTAAAATTCACTCGATTCTCATCCAGATCAGCGTGTACACTTGTCGTTTCGGATTCAACTTCACTTCCTTTCAAACTGGAGCCCAGTCACCGAATGATCACCTCATTCTCAATCCCCCAGATATCGCATTCACACGTGACTTGCTCAGATCTCTTTTTTCACCATCTCCCCGTGAAACCCGTGCTATTAGGGACTTCCACAATTCTGTCAGTCATACCCGGACGTTATCTTTATTTAAAGCAACATTACAACCACCTGTAAGTGTCTTCGTGTCAACAATGATATGAAGACGGTATAAAGATTTTGTAAACGAAGACACAATAAATAAATAAAAAAAATAAAAAATACATAACTAAACAAACAAACAAATAAATTAAAAAAAAAAAAACAAATAAAAAAAGGCCTACCCTAAAAAAGCCTAAGGAGTCTTGTTAAACAAACAATATTGACCTTGTCCTCTTGACCTGACAAAAACAGCAGAGTACACGTGGCTAGTACGTTAGTGCAGACGGTCCCGAGTTCTGTTTTCAACTGCGTGGGGAGAAAGGGGGGGGGGGGGGGGGGGGGGGGGGGTGGGGGGGGGTGCAGGGTCTCAAGACATATTGTCCGCCTCGAGTGCTTGAGGTTCCAGGTTCACTCCTCGGCAAAGGCTGGTGTTTTTTCAGGTCGACTTGGACTTCTAGTATTCTCCCTGTCTCTGGGTAGTTAGATCAGACACCCGTGTGCATTGTTGCGCATGTAAAAAAAATCCCTTAGCAGTTGGAAATTTAAAAGAGTAGCCTAACGGCGCAGCCGGGGCAAAATTTAGAGTTAAAAGCCTACCTAAAGTATTTCAAGATCCTCGTCGGTGCTACAGAGCCTGTGCAATGTGCTGAGATTCTTCGGACACAGGCTTGAGTTAGAAGAAAATACGGATCACTTATGAGTCACTACCCGTGTGCCATGATGTTGATCCGTTGTTCAAACTATTTACAACTTCCTATGATATAGGATGGGGTGTATAGAATTTTTTATGTAGCATTGGCGTTGTCTCATTTAATATTAATATATGCAGTACCTTCAGTTTCTTTCCCTGTCTATCGATCCATACATCCATCCAAACATCCATCCACTTACTCGTTCGTCTATCTCGGTGTCTACCCATTTATCAGCCTGTCCACCCATCTGTCTGTGTCTACTCACCGATCCATCTATCTAACCATCCATCAGGCTGGTATCAACCTGTTTGCTTGTCTGTCTTTCTGTCTCCTCTTCTTCTTCTTCTTCTTCTTCTTCTTCTTCTTCTTCTTCTTCTTCTTCTTCTTCTTCTTCTTCTTCTTCTTCTTCTTCTTCTTCTTCTTCTTCTTCTTCTTCTTCTTCTTCTTCTTCTTCTTCTTCTTCTTCTTCTTCTTCTTCTTCTTCTTCTTCTTCTTCTTCTTCTTCTTCTTCTTCTTCTTCTTCTTCTTCTTCTTCTTCTTCTTCTTCTTCTTCTTCTTCTTCTTCTTCTTCTTCTTCTTCTTCTTCTTCTTCTTCTTCTTCTTCTTCTTCTTCTTCTTCTTCTTCTTTCTCTTCTTCTTTTTCGTCTTCTTCTTCTTCTTCTTCCTCTTCCTCTTCCTCTTCTTCTTCTTCTTCTTTCTTTCTTTCTTTTCTTTTTTTGTCTTTCTTTCTTTCTTTCTTTCTTTTCTTTCTTTCTTTCTTTCTTTCTTTCTTAATAGTCCACTGAAGCATAGATCTTCTTCTTCTTCTTCTTCTTCTTCTTCTTCTTCTTCTTCTTCTTCTTCTTCTTCTTCTTCTTCTTCTTCTTCTTCTTCGTGTTTTCCAGTTGTAAATTCCGGCAGAAAATTATGTCTCTAGAAGTTAGTCATATTCCAAAACCTGGCTCATTCGTATGCAGACTCTTGGTTCAATGCCTCTCAGGCAGATCACATTGGGCCGGGAGTGCAGAGAGTGGCCAGCGGGTGCTACGGAGATGGAAGTCCAACAGTTGTTCACGACAATTCACGCCCAGGTGATCTGATTTTCTATAAAGATGGTTCGTTGTTGAGAGGAAGTGCCTGGTGGTTCGCAGCGAAAGCCAATGGAAAATCTTTAGTGTAAGACAGCCCAGAATACTACACTACAACATCTAGCATGAGAATGGAGGTGAAGGCGGTAACTGCAGCTCTCCAGTGGCTAGAGAACAAGATGCATACACATGTCATAATTGCAACCGACTCTGAAAGCATACTGAGAAAGGTGAAGACATGGATGATTCGAGCAGAGTGGCATGCTTCACTGGGAAGGTCACGGGTAGTGAGCATACTTTGGATCTTTTATCCATGCCATGCAGGCGTGGTGGGTATTAAACAGGCCAACAGTTTGGCTGGATCTGCACCACATGGTGGTGAACTGATACATGACACGGAAGATGTGATCAAGGCTCTTTGGGAACAAGCAACGGAATCAGTAGAGAAACAAGATTATTATGGCCTGGAGATAATGAGGTACCTGTGTGTAACCCGAGGGTCTGGCCGGCTCACTAAACTCAGAGGAAAGGCAAGACAGACATATGACCAGATTGTGACCGGTACCATCAGTATTGGAACTGCGTTGGCTGGACGAAGCACGCAGGGAAATTCCCAGAGTGCTGTGATGTCAATTCTGGACTCAACTCAACTCAGGCTGATGCAGCCGGACTTCAAAGTATGCCCCCAGTTAGTCGACTTAAAAGACATGCTTGCTGGGTAGGCCAGGTTTCGATTCTTGGTTTCGCCAACTACGTGACCCACGAGCTCACACGGGTACTATCTACCTCTATGTGTGTCCATTTCTCAGCATCTCACTCACCATTTACTTCTGTCCCATCTCTGTCTGCAGGTGTCGCCAATGATGCAGACTGTGGTCAGATGGCGCCGACCCTCGGAAATTGAGTCCAGCCGTTACCCGAGTGCCGCCAACCCCTGCACCTACCTGCTCGGCAACTCACTGTGTTACGTGGTGTCCGGAAGCTTCCTGCTGGTCGTCGGGGTCATTATAACATCCTTGACCTTCCAGAACCTCGACAGCTCTAGTGGTGAAAACAAGGAAAGGTGAAGGTTGAATTCAATCCTCTAGTTCCAGTTTTTTTAAAAGTCCCCCCCCCCCCTTTTCCCCTGTGTGTTCCGGGGTCCTATCGTGGGGGGGGGGGGGGGGGGGGACAAGAAAAGACCCACTGCCTCCCCAGCAAGCCTGTTGTAAGAGTCTACTACTGAGTGATTGGGTGTTTTATTCGAAGTCGGAGTACACAACCTGAGAGGCAAGGAACCGACAGTCTGCATTCAAATAAGTCAGATGTGTAAAACGGATGTGCACGCAACATTCAGGTTCTGGAACAAGTTTAAAGTCCATAGGTGGATTAACAATAGAAACTTTCCGCCAGAGTTTACAGATAATAATAATAATTAATAATAATCTTAGGAAGAAGAAGAAGAAGAAGAAGAAGAAGAAGAAAGAAGAAGAAGAAGAGAAGAAGAAGAAGAAGAAGAAGAAAACAAAAGAAGAAGAAGATGATGAAGGAGGAGGAGAAGAAGAAGTTTGTTCTCCTTTCCCATCCCTAGATTTGACCGCCAGTGACTTGGTAAGCGTAAGGTTGCTCTAATATAAATGTGATGCACGGCTGAACAGTGTTTCTGTGATCTGTTTCTGTTTGACACTCATTGATGAGGTGATAACTCTACGGACTCAAACCCTGAAGAGAAACATTGATCCACCAACCAAGAGACATTCTGCATAAATTAAGGTCCACAGTCTGTCAGTCTGTTTGTTTACGTCTTTATTTATGATGATCTTCTATTATCTAACGTCTGTGGCTTGAGATTGTGAACATACTTCGTAATGTGGGGTGCCGAGTTCGATCCCAGCTGAGGGCCTTGCGCCTTGCGTTGGTGCCGACAGTAGTATCGAAAAGCCGACCGTCCGGACGCAATGGCAAACTACTGAACGTAAACTTGCCTAGAAAGACACATATGGGGTTGGTTTTACAACGTTCTGTAAAGGATACGCAGCTAATTATTGACTAAAGCAATGATTTCCAAACTGTGCACGGCGGCGCCCCGGGGAGCCGCTACCTCTTCACAGGGGTGTTGCGAAATGTTTGAAGATACACGAGTTACATACTTAGGTTAGGGCGCCGTGGAAAATTTTTTATTGAAAAAAGGCACCGTGACTTAGAAACACTGGTCTAAAGCGTAAGTCCTTGGTACATGAGTTCAGAGGGGAAACAATGGCCGAACAATTAACATGAAGACATTCTGCCGAAACAAGCGACACATAACTATTCAGCCTGGTTGTCGACGTTTTTATTTCTGGTGATTCTTCTTTTTTTTTTAAATTATAAATGCCAGTGTTCTACAACATTTCTACACCCGTGACCCACATAAACAGAGTAAATTGTTTCACGGCCCAAATGACACGAATTATAAACAGAAACAAAAACAAATGTCGATAGCAGTTAATTTGTTAAATGTGATGCCAAAAAAAAAAAAAAGATTACAGTTTTCAAATAATTCAACATCTGTTGGTGTTTAGAGGTTAAAAAAAAAAAAAAAACCATAACATCCATCTGATTTCTCTGTTTAGTTTTTATTAATGACACGCCCGAGACAATATTTTCAGACAAACAGAAAGTCTTCTAGACGAAGAGAAAAACCACATACCCTAACCTCAGTACACGTTTAAAGCAAACTTTTTTTTCCTTTTCTTTTTGGCAGTCCACGGGGACTTTTCCCTGGTTTGTGCCATGGGACGTTAGTAATCGTCTGCCAAAAGACGTTTCTCCTATAATAGTCTTAGCATACATAGACATTAGCCCCTGGAGGCTCATTCAATGAGACAAGCAGACATCATCTATGACTATGAATAGGGAAGAACAAGTACAGTCATTGTGATGTTGTTTCTTTCCGTCCTCCCTGCCAATGGTGTTCTAATGAAATGGCCACTATCTGTGTGAAGGCTGTGGTGTGACGCTTGCACACAGCTTGGTTTCTGCCTGAAAGCTAACTGGCTAGAACTGGGATCTCCATATTGTGCACTGAGAGCGTGTCTGCAACACATGCTCTGTATTCTATGGTGCTTGTTGATTTAGGGCAAAGTTCTGATCCCCCAGTCTTAAATATTTTAAAATTATGGTTGCAGAGTTTATTGCATTCAATTCACGGTCTAAATATAATAGTGTGTTGCTTTTATGACAGAAATTCGAGTCTTTAGGATTTCATTCTGGCTGGTAATATCAAAGACAATAATTGTGTCTTAATGTATAATTAAAGACAACAGCCTGCTCTCAGAGCAAGTACAGAAGGTACACAGGTAACACCAGATGAAAACGGATATAGAATATAACAGAGCAGGCAAAAACAACATTTTATCAAATGACGAAAATTGTGTGCAGTAAATTCCTGTCATGGAAAAAAAAATTCATTGAAACATTTTTAACACAGGGCTGATAATCCTGGATTAGTTGAGAAAATAGTGACCCCTCTAACAGATATCACTGTTGTGGCGACATGTATTGGACCTTAGCACTTTCTAGGCCTCACACATGAGGTGGGGACGCCAGTGACCTCTTCTTCCAGAACGTTGTGGAAATTATGCTGCTTTTGGGGATCGAACCAGGATTAGTGTCTCGACCGTAAGCTCACTAACCATCAATCCACGTTGATAGTTTACTTCTTCTTCGATCACTCTGTCAGAAAAACGTTCGATCACTCTGTCAGAAAAACGTTCGATCACTCTGTCAGAAAAACGTTCGATCACTCTGTCAGAAAAACGTTCGATCACTCTGTCAGAAAAACGTTTGATTACTCAGTCAGAAAAACGTTCGATCACTCTGTCAGAAAAACGTTTGATTACTCTGTCAGAAAAACGTTCGATCACTCTGTCAGAAAAACGTTCGATCACTCTGTCAGAAAAACGTTCGATCACTCTGTCAGAAAAACGTTTGATCACTCTGTCAGAAAAACGTTCGATCACTCTGTCAGAAAAACGTTCGATCACTCTGTCAGAAAAACGTTCGATCACTGTCAGAAAAAACGTACATAAGAAGGAAGTTATCAGCCCATTGATGAAAATTATCATGCAGTCCAAATCTCCACATGTACCACACAGCTTTGTATTCATTGTTTGTTTGTTTGTTTGTTTTAGTATCCAGAAGCCATGAGTTGTTAACCCTTAGGCTCGGTATTATGGATATAGCAACCTTTCGGCCTTGATTCCATTGTAAATACCGTAAATCTGGGAGAAATGTGGCTTTCCTGCCTACCCCCGGGATTGAACCCGGACCACAAGGATTTCGTCACCCGGTCTCCTCGCAATCTGGTTTAGCCAACTACGATAGAGAGCCGGGCTTGTATTCATTAAAATGCTGAACACAACATAGAAATGTGACAGCAAGCTCAGCAGAGGGAATCCAGAAGACACCCACAAATACAGTCGAACATTTCGACTAAATTCTTTATCAGCGGAGTAGTAACTACACCAAAAACTGTGACTGGAAATATAAGATATAAGGTCCTGCTTCGTACTCTTCTGGTTGCTTCGACCACAGACACATTGTAGTGCTGTAGAGTTTCTCTGACGTTATCTTCCCATCTTGTTCTTGGTCTACCTCTTTATAATGTTCTTCTCCTCTTTTCTTATATGCCTTTTATGGTATAGCATCAGAAAGTATTCTCTCCAAGTCGGCAGACTATTTGTTTTGCTGTCGACTGTGGACCGGGTTGATCACCCCTAACACAGTTTAATACCTCTGCTTTCGCAAACCAATATAGAAAGATGCCCCCAGGGCCCTTTGAAAGAGGGGGAGAATGATGGGTCAAATCAAATTGATACAAACGGTGACGACAATGCTAGCCCCCGGACTCCAATTCTTGCCCAACGTCCGGGCTGGCTCTGTACATGTGGAAAGAGCTTCACTGGGTTGCATGGTCTGAAAACGCATGCCGGAAGGATGAAATGCGAGGGTGCCCCACGCCTTAAACGCCGTCGCAAAACTACTACTCCTGTGGTAGTTTCTGAGTCGTTAGGGAACGACGGGTAGTGTGAACCCCACTCGCCCGGAGAGGCCCATGACGTTGACAACGGAGGCTTACTTTTGATAATTCCTGAGGAAGTGCGTTCCAAGATCAAGTTTCCACCTGCGAGCGATAAGGTGTCGTGGTGCAAGTTAGAAGGTACATTATGTGAGAAAATAATTCATGATTTAAAAAAGAAGTCGTTAGGCGACAAGCTTACAAAGTTTGGTGATGTAATATACGAGCACTGTTCCCGTGAGTTCGGGACAGTGGAAAAATTGCCGCCGGGCGTCAAGCAGAATATAAGCAGGAGACAGAGGGACATTCTGAAGTGTCAGGTAGACAAGAATGCCCCCAGAAAACGGTTCAAAGCCGCTACAGGCAGCGAACGGGAGGGGCTGCATGAAGTCTGGTTGCATTTAAAGAACAGACACAGTGCCCTCTGTCGCGCTGAGCGTTTCTGTAACAACAGGAGAAGAACCAAAAAGGAGCGAGAGAAATTCTTTAGGGACCCGTTCCAGTTTGCCCGAGGTCTATTCGAGCAACCGAAGTCTGGGACTCTGGTTGTCAGTAAAGAGGAGCTTGAGTCACATTTACGCCAAATGTACTCTGACAAGAAGAGGAATGAGCCTCTCGATAACAATCCAGAGATCCTTAGCGGCCTCAAGCAGCCTGATTTGCCAAAAGTTTCATTTAAAGTGATACCTCCCCTTTGGTCTGAGGTTGAGGAAATTGTAAAAAAAGCCAGCGGCAAGTCTGCTCCAGGTCCGAATGGTATTCCGTACGTTCTTTACAAGCGTTGCCCGAAAGTCCTACGAATGCTTCACGGCTTGTTGAGACAAGGGTGGAGCCGAAAACACATATGTCCAGAGTGGCAAAAGGCTAACGGGGTCTACATTCCCAAAGAGCAGGACTCGAAGAGTCTTTCCCAATTCAGGCCCATCTCGCTGTTGAATGTCGAGGGTAAAATATTCTTCTCGGTCACGGCTCGCCGGCTCACACAGTATCTGATGGCGAACAAGTACATCGATACGAGTGTTCAAAAGGGTGGTATCCCAGGCGACCCTAGGTGCCTTAAACACGCGACCATGATTTGGGAGTCTATTCAGAGAGCCAAGCATGAGAGAACCAAATTGCACGCTATATGGTTGGACCTCGCCAACGCCTATGGGGCAGTTCCCCATAGGCTACTGTGGCAGGCCCTTCGCATGTTTCACGTACCGGCACAGATCAACGACATGATCGAGCTATATTTCTCTAAGTTCGCTTTGCGCTTCTCTACCTCGGCGTTTACCACGAGGTGGACTGAGCTACAAGTTGGGATAGCTATGGGGTGTACAATCTCGCCAATACTGTTCGTCATGGCCATGCAGATCATGATAGACTGGGCGGCCGGCTACGGACAGGGCCTTCAAACCGGGGATCATTGGATGCCGCCACTACGCGCATTTATGGAGGACACGACTATAATCACGGGCAGCGAGAAGTCTGCCCGCACGATCCTGAAAAGATTGGACGCGGTGGTCCAATGGAACGGGATGCAATTCGAACCGCAGATGTCGAGGAGTCTGTCAATCCTTAAGGACAGGGTGTCGGCAACCAGTTTTACGGTGGCAAGGAATAAGATCCACACGGTTCTGGAGGAACCGGTGAAGAGCCTTGGTCACGTTTAGGATTCGAAGTTATCTGATAGAGCGGAGGTCCGGCGAATACACGAGTCACTGGCTACAGGCCTGCTCGTGATCGAGCGTAGCAGGCTGATCGGAAAGTTCAAGGTTTGGTGTCTCCAATTCATATTGATTCCAAAGCTCCTCTGGCCGCTGTTAGTCTACGAAGTGACGATGACTGCAGTGGAGACGGAGAAAAAAATCAACACAGCCTTAAGAAAGTGGATTGGTGCACCGCCTTGTCTGACTGAGGTGGCTCTGTATTGTAAGCAGGCTAAGCTGGTACTCCCGTTCAAATCGATAACCGAAGAGTTTAAAGTCGGCAAAGTAAGACTCACCATGCTCTTGCGCGAGTCTTTAGACCCAAATGTCATCGCTGTCCAGCCCGCTCTAAAGACTTGTCAGAAGTGGAGAGTCTTCGATGCGATCTAATCTACCCAGAATGCACTAAAATTAAAGGAGATTATGGGATACACTCAAACCGACCGTCGAGGCCTGGGTCAGTTGGTGGTCCAAAGCCACAACCAAAGAGCGTCGAGACATGGTAATACAGCAAGTTAGGGACAACGGAAACGATGTTCGCGTCCAGAAAGCAGCCCAGCAGTCGCAGCAAGGCTATTTTGTCAGCCTGGAGAGCGCATTGCCAAGAGTACTCACATGGGGTGAGATCTGGCGAATGACCCCGCTGCGACTGAGCTTTATCGTTCGTTTGGCGTACGATGTATTACCGTCCGGTGTCAACATGGTGAAGTGGTCTGCGACTAACGACCCGACTTGCCCGCTGTGCAGAGCGAAGCAGACGTTAGAAAACGTTCTGTCCGCATGCAGAAAAGCCCTAGGTCAAGGCCGATACACCTGACGCCACAACAAAGTGCTAAAAGAGTTGGCAGCTGTTGTGGATCAGGCTAGGATGAGGGCCAACGCGAGGGCCAGTCCTACCTTCGTCCCCATACGCTTCCTCAACAAAGGAACAAAGGCGCATTCGCTTCATCTATGCTAGACTCTGCGAGGGACTGGTTACTAGCGGTTGATCTGCCTGGCCATGAAAAGTACCCTGAGTCAATCCGGAAGACCGGCCTGCGACCTGACATAGTTCTCCACTCTGCAGAGAAACGGCAGCTCATCCTGATTGAGCTGACCGTCCCGTATGAGTCGCGAATGGACGAAAGCCACATGTATAAGCTCGAGAAATACAGTGACTTAGCAGCCGATCTGAGGAGAGACGAAGCGTACACAGTACGAGTCTTTGCCGTCGAAGTGGGAGCGAGAGGTCTCATTTACACTTCACTCTATAATGTGGGTAAAGAACTAGGATTGCGCGGTAATGAACGCAAACGGACACTTAAACAGCTGGGCGAGGTTGCTGAGAGGGCCTCGAGCAGGCTGTGGACACAACGAAACAACGTAGGGGACGGGCCTCGGTGAGCTGGTCCGGGTGTCTAGAGGAAAAGAATTTCTCATCCCTTGAAAGTCCATCGTGTCCGAATTGTCTGCCAGTATCCCTCTGCCACCAGCCAACAAAGTCCAACATTTGTCGGTATACCAATCTTAAGCTTGCCGCTCTGTCGTTCAGGTATGCAGACTGCTTTAATTGAGCTTTATCGTTCGTTCGGCGTACGATGTATTACCGTCCGGTGTTAACATGGTTAAATGGTCTGCGACCAACGATCCGACTTGCCCGTTGTGCAAATCAAAGCAAACTCTTGAGCACGTCCTGTCCGCGTGCAGGAAAGCTCTAGGTCAAGGCCGCTATACCTGGCGCCACAACAAGGTGCTAAAGGAGTTAGCAGCCGTTGTCGACCAGGCTAGAATGAGGGCTAATGCCAGAGCCAGTTCTAGTATCGTCCCCATTCGTTTCCTCAAGGCTGGGCAGGTTCCAAAAGGTAAGGTCAACCAAATCGCATTCGCTCCATCTGCGCTAGATTCTGCGAGGGACTGGTTGCTGGCGGTTGATCTGCCAGGACATGAACGGTATCCCGAGTTGATCCGTAAAACCGGCCTGCGACCGGACATCGTTCTCCATTCTGCACAAAAACGGCAGCTCATTCTGATTGAGTTGACTGTCCCGTTTGAGTCGCGGATGGAGGAGAATCATTTGTACAAGCTCGAGAAGTACAGTGATTTAGCAGCCGGTTTGAGGAAAAACGAGGCTTACACAGTGCGGGTATTTGCCGTCGAAGTGGGAGCGAGAGGCCTCGTTTCCACTTCGCTCTACAATGTGGTAAAAGAGTTAGGATTGCGCGGTAATGAACGGAAACGGGCACTCAAAAAACTTGGTGAGGTGGCCGAAAGGGCGTCCAGCTGGCTTTGGACGCAGCGCAACAACGTAGGGGACGGGCCTCGGTGAGCTGGTCCGGGTATCTAGTGGAAAAGAGTTTCTTATCCCTTTGAAAAGTCCATCGTGTACGAATTGTCTGCCAGTGTTCCTCTGCCAACTGCTGATAAAAGTCCAAGATGTGTCCGGTAAACCAAAGTAAGCTTGTCGCTCGGTCGTCCAGGCATGCGGACTGTTCTAATTACGCTGCCGTGGCGGCTTCTTATCTCACAGTACCTCCTTCGAAACCACCAAGTCGTCTTGTCTCTGGCCGAAAGTATAACACCATCCGGTAATTCTGTGCGGCGGGGAAGCAGCCCTGAGCTTCATGAACTCAGGTGGGCCCACCTCCGAATACGTTTAGGAATCGTGGGCCGAAACGTGTGTCGAAAGAGGATAATTTCTACTGATGACTGTAGATCCCCGCTGTACTTGCTCCCTGTGAGTTTATTCTTACTTAATGCTACCGCGACCACTTCTTATGTCACAGTACCTTCTGCCAAATCACCAATTCGTCTTGTCCCTATCGGAACAACATCCGGTAATTTCGTGCAGCAGGGGAAACCAACCCTCAGCTTCATGAACTCAGGTGGGCCCACTCTCTGAGAATGTCTAGGAGCTCGTGGGCCGAAACATTTGTCGACGAGAGGTTAACTTCTACTGATGATTGGTAGACCCCTGCTGTACATGCTCCCCTGTGGAGTTTTTTTCTTATTGCTGTCTTTGTATGTAATTTAGAATTGGTTCTGTGCAGACTTTATCTCGTATGACCTCATTCCTGATTTTATCTCTTCTGGTCAGGCCTACAGATTTTCTCAAAAGCTAATTTCCATGGTTACTAATTTCCTTTTACTTTTTGTGTGTGTGTGTGTGAATGACCACGTCTGGCACTGGTAGCATAGGATGGAAATGAATATGCTTTGCATGAGACGTTTCTTTGTGCTGATTGGGATTACACTGTGCTGTAAGATAGGGGTGGGGCTTCTAGTACTAGCTGTAAATAGGGATGAGTTAACAACCAAGCAGCACACAGGGGCGCCGGAACCTGTTGGCATCCCACGCCATATTTTTTAGGCGGCCCTCACTTTTCAAGTAATTGTTTCTCTATTTCACAGTATTTCAAATACTTTATGTCAGTCAGCACATAACAATAATATTACCAAAATATTACTGCACACTGGAACAAGGATTAGACCCTTTATTATCTATTCTCAGAGAGCCAAGCCTTCTGCGCCCCCCCCCCTACCCCCCCTCCCCCTTCTGATTTGGTACACTTGTAAAGGATATTCAACTGAAAAAGTTAGTGATAGTGTGCCATGTTCCAAACCTGAACATCAACAGCTGTGTCAATCTGCCGCCAGGTATGCTGGGCCGGTGCTGATCGCTGCCGGAGTGCTAGTGATGGCTCGAGGGGCGCTGGGTCGGCTGTGGCCGCGGAGAACCACCTTGTCTTCCAGACGACAGTCCTTGCTGCGTCGCTACATCAGGGAAATCTACAGCAGACCAATCTTTGCCGTGAGTTACGCAATCTTGTCCTCACAGTTATTTTATTAATTAACAATGCCTACTGTTGACTATTGGAGGTTGATTATAGGGTTTGTTTTCCTTCTGCATTCCTCTCCTTCTTTTGATGAGTCCTTTTCTCTTTAACCACCTTCTTCTTCTTCCTCTTCTTCTTCTTCTTCTTCTTCTTCTTCTTCTTCTTCTTCTTCTTCTTCTTCTTCTTCTTCTTCTTCTTCTTCTTCTTCTTCTTTCTTCTTCTTCTTCTTCTTCTTCTTCTTCTTCTTCTTCTTCTTCTTCTTCTCTTCTTCTTCTTCTTCTTCTTCTTTCTTTCTTTCTTTCTTTCTTTCTTTCTTTCTTTCTTTCTTTCTTTCTTTCTTTCTTTCTTTCTTTCTTTCTTTCTTTCTTTCTTTCTTTCTTTCTTTCTTTCTTTCTTTCTTAATAAACCCTGAAGCATAAATCCTCAGCGAGCTCACAAAGACGGCCACTTAATCTACTACCATGTTCTGCCACAGATTCATTTATATTTCTAATTCTTTACTTCGTATATTTATAATCACTACTCTGTTTATGTTGCTTTTTTGGTTTCAGTACGATGTATATGATTCTCGATTTCCCTCGAAATGTGTCCTGTCGTATCCAGTGCCTGTGTCTTTTCTTCACCTCTGGATTCACTAAGTGAATATTCATTAGGTTCCGTGACATTTGATAATGAGGACCATTTTGGCACAGTATGTGGCACACTCTCCTACCTACGTGGTAATTATGGGTTTAAATCCCTGGTGTGGGCTACCTGTGCTATCTTATTGTTAGGATCCGGAGACATTGTGTGAACTGGGCGACTGCGTGGTCTCGAGGTATGGCATCCGCCTCGAGTGCTGGAAGTCCCTGGTTCAAGACCCGGTGAGAGCTGGGAATTTAGTAATTTCCCATAGTCAGATCGGATGCTCGTGTGTATTGTTGCTCATGTTGGAAATCGAAAATAATAGCCTAAGGGCGCTGCCCGGGCAAAATGTGGAGTTGAAAATCTACCCAAACTAGAGCGCAACGGAGTTCGTGCACTGCGCTGAGACACTTCTAACTCAGGCTTGAGTTAGAAGCATAACGAAGCATTTATGAGTTGATACCCGTGTGCCATGATGTTGATCCGTTGACTACACTAAACCATGTAGGAACTGATCAGTGCGGTGTAGATTTTATTTGTTGATGTTTGGTAGTAGCTATCATTGAATGGAAACCAGAAGACAAAGTACCATTAAAGAGGGCAGGGGTCTCGCAGATGGGTTAGTTAGTTAATTTCGTTTCCTTTACAGGACGTTGCAGAAGCAACCCCAGAATTTTTCGGCTGTTGCGGTTTTTCTAGGCAAATTTACGTTCAGCAGATTACCATTGCTTTCTGGACGGTCATTTTCTTGATGCCACAGTCAAGACCAACGCAAGGTGCAAGGCCCACAGCTGGGATCGAACCCGGCACCACGACGTTAAGAAGCGAGCTCGCAACGCCTAAGCCACAGACGCCGACAAGATGGGTGCAAGATATAACTGATACCTCAGGTAGGAATGTGCACGAGACGGGAGAGCTGGCGAGAGACCCGAGTTTCTTTCAGGCAGACCGTGATTAGAGCAAGGTTCTGCAAAGGACTTGCTACATGATGATGATGACTGGAAACATGAGCAATGAATGCCTTTATGTTTCAATGCTCGGGAAAGGAAAAAAAGGGGGGGGGGGGGGGGAGTTGCGTGGTCTCGAGGCATGGTGTCTGCCTCAAGTGCTAGAGGTTTCGGGTTCAGTCCCCGGTAAAGGCTGGGATTTTTTTACGTGAACTTGGACTTCCAGTAATTACCCCTGGTATCTGAGTAGTGCGATCGGACGCCCGTGTGCATTTCTGCGCATGTAAAAAAAATCCTTTGGCAGTTGGAAATCCAAAAGAGTAGCCTAATGGCGCTGTCCTGTCAAACGTTTAGAGTTACAAATGTCCCCAAAGTATTTTAGAATCCTCGAGGGTTCTACAGAGCCTACGCACTGTGCTGAGCTGCTTCTGTCTTGGGCTTGAGTTAGAAGAAATAACAGCTAAATGTAGAAAATAGTTTTTGATGTTTTCATTCCTTGTTGCAGTTACAGCGAAATTCCACCTTCAGCCATTGTGACTTGGAAGTATCCGACTTGTACCACGTTTCCTCCCGGTGAGTGACTTGTTCACTGATTTGTGGTTGTCTTGTGTCGACATAATATGGGGAACTATTTATTATTTACAATGTCATAATTGCCATGTCACCCAGTGGGGGTTCTGAGGCCCCATTTTGAGGATCAAAGAATACACCCAATGCCCCTTAACAAGCGTGTCGTAAAATGCGTTTAATTAGGAGTTTGCTGAAATCATGTTTGTTGGACAGAAAGGCCCAGATGTCGAAGTATATCTGTAATCAACAATCAATGTACCAGCTGTCCTTTTTAAGAAAAAGCTGGGGGGGGGGGATATAAGAAACTGTAATATAGTCCATTTTTATATGGTTGTGTTCTTGTAAAGCTAACTTTAACACTGTGTGGGTTTTCTTTTTTCTTTTAGTGTTATGACTTTCATAGTATTTGCATTGAACATCGTTGACTGTGTACAAGATTCTGTCATTCATCATAAATCAGCAGGTCTGTTACAGAACGTGGCTCTCTTTACGGCACAGCTGAAGGTATCTCTTTCTCTAGCTAGTTCTTCGGCGCTTCATAACCAATGGATCTTCAGTATCCTGTATCCACGATGACGGAGGTCCCCCACCTCTGCCTCGTTGTTCCAGAAACAGCATCCTCCATCATCGTTCTCTCCAGGTCACCTTAGTGTTTAACATGGTCAAAATACTCTGCTTTCGGGCCAGGATGCTGTTTATGAGCCAATTCTCCTTGTTCTTGAGATCATTCTTGAAGTTAGCGTGTTTTTTTTTCACGGTCCAAGGCATTGTAAAACTTTTTCTGTATCCTTTCAGTCCAAAAGTTTCGACCTTTTGTTCTTCAGAGAACTTACACTATGTATATATATAACTGTGTGTATTTATAACTTTTTATAACATTACATCAATACACAATGTTACAGTTTTGAACACAACACACACAAATCACTTAACGAGGTAACTCTGAGAGAAATCACACGTCTGTCTGGCCAGTTGAAGCTCTGACACGCGTTCACAAACAGCATCGACATAGTGTCTGATGGGAAAGTGATGCCAACTTCCGCTGGCCACCGAATTGGCTTAGGTTTTTTTTCCTGCATTATTTTCATTTACAAATCAGGAGAGGCTGGTTGAGTGGTTAGTGCACTGGGCTGTCGTGGAGGAGACTGGGGATCAAGTCCGTAGCAGTGGACATTTCTTTCCCTCACAGGCAAAATAACAACATTCTAACTTGCAATTTCGCGGAGTCTGCATTATCCATGGGGTCTAAGAAGCTCATGCGTCACTGTCCGTGTCTTGCAATGCTTTGAAAGCACTAAATACAGTCAGAAACGCCTCTCTCTCTCTCTCTCTCTCTCTCTCTCTCTCTCTCTCTCTCTCTCTCTCTCTCTCTCTCTCTCTCTCATCCCTCCCCTTTCTGTCCACCATTAAATGTTGTTTCAATGAATTCTGACATTGCTGATCTTTCATAGTCCCTGTAGGTTTTGCGTTGGTGGTAATAAATATTGACGACTTTCTGCGTCGTGTACTTTCAACCAATTATAACACAGATGATCTTCCGTACGTCAAACTGTGGAGCATCTTCTCTCTCGTCTCTGAGTCGGCCTCTTTTCCCCGCCAACCTTTTCACCGCCACGCCACGAGGTACTCCAGTGTTCTACTTCTCATGACTTGACCAAAGACAGTAGATCTGTGGTCTGGACAGTCATTTCTCATCGTGAGTCAGTTTTGCGCGGTAAAAGAATTCAGTTGCTACTTTTTCTTTTTGGGAGTCGCCGTGGCAGAGCGACTAGACGCTCGCCGCGGATCGGAAGGTCGCGGGTTAAGCCGGACTTTTTTTCAGAAATGCCCTTGGCTTCCAGGTCGAACGAGCCTTGAGTGGGTACCGGTTGCAGTTTCGGGAAGTAAAGGCGACCGGCCTGA
This sequence comes from Candidula unifasciata, assembly GCA_905116865.2. Classification (NCBI taxonomy): domain Eukaryota; kingdom Metazoa; phylum Mollusca; class Gastropoda; order Stylommatophora; family Geomitridae; genus Candidula; species Candidula unifasciata. The sequence continues at coordinate 216,610 of CAJHNH020002391.1, read as the reverse complement.
TGCCGACTGATCTACAAAAATTATAGGTCTAGCCCTATATGCCTAAAGGCGAGGAAAATGGTTCTTTACTTACTTTTACCTACTTTTTCTTTTGTTTTGCTCTGTATTCATAGACCAGAAGATGATTTGTTTTATAGATTAATACATTATTTATCACTTGAGCATGTTAGTACCGGGAGTCGCCGTGGCGTAGCGGCAAGACGCTTGCGTGCGGATCGTAAGGTCGTGTGTTCGCTCACTGGCTAAACCAGGCTTTTTTTTTTTTTAAATTACCTCTACTCAAGGGTACCGGGAAGTAAAGGCGACTAGCAGACCACCCAGCCGATGTGTCTATAAAAATAGGTCTAGCCCTATATGCCCTTTAAGCCTAAGGGCGTGGAAAAGAGACCTTTACTTATGTTAGTTCCACTTAATGTTATGACAGGGCAGGCAACATCCTTATCCTTGATTGGCAGTTGATCTAGCTGGAAAGCTTCGACAAGCCGCTCTTCCTGATCTGACAGCTTTTGTAGCAGGCTTCATTCCAAACATATGGTGTAACTTCTTTTGTAGTAAGCAGAACAGACTGAGACAGTAATTCTGATGCACGGCAACACGTGGTCTCTACAATACATTCAGACTCTATGCTATAAAAATTTAGTCTCGGCCGCCCACACTCCGCGAACCACCTCCCTCACCATCTGCAGCTCTGCAGCATACAGACCCTCTGTTACCAGCCCGTGTCTACAGCTCATTCAGTTGTCCCACTTCCCAGTTTTTGGCGAGCCCGTCGTAAACGAAGTTGGAAGTTCGTGTTGGCAACTGAATCAATGGTCAAAGATAAACATCGCTGCGGTTCGCTCTACCCGACAGCGTGGAATTATGGGCACAACTTTGCTGCGCTGTTTTCTACATGTAGCCTTTATTTGTTCTGTCCTTCTGTCGCTCCAGGTCGATAAAACGTATGGGCAATGTTTGCTATAGTTTGTATTCTTTGAAAGCAATACATCAACGTCCACAAATAATATAATACAACACACACATACATACACGCACACCACATACACGCACATGCGCACGAACGTAATATTTACCTATTTACAAAAACACATGTACGCGAAGTAGATACATATATTCTTCCTCCTCTTTCTTTCTTTCTTTCTGTCTTTCTTTCTGTCTTTCTTTCTTTCTGTCTCTCTTCATGCACATTCCTACCCAAGACGTCCTATCCTCTGCCCACATTCCTGCAGGTTGGCCTCTATATCTCTTTCCTGGGACCAAAATATTTCATTCCCCAAGTCAAGATGCTATTTACTAGCTAATATTCTTTGATGTCCCGATCTTTTTTGATGTCAGTATTTTTCTTCTTCTTTGTCCATGATTTTCTTTATCTGTATGTAAGTGTGTGTGTGTGCATGCGTGCACGTGCGCATGTGTGTGTGGGCACGCATATGTGTGTGTGTGTGTGTGTGTGTGTGTGTGCACGTGTTTGTGTGTGTATAACTCCCTTCTCCAGGACTGGGACTGTAGAATAAACATCTCATTGATAAGAATCAAAAAGGTTCCAATCCTTGAAACCCTGTTAGTAGGTAAGTATTTCCATACTAGGACATCACACAGAGCGATAAATACCTGGTGACATGAAGTGCCACCATGCAGATGAGGATCACCCCTGGAGAGGTACCAGAAACCGCGTTTAACTGTATTGGGGCCCCTGGAAACAGCCAGGGTGGGGCTTCAAAAAAACACAAAACTGTATGCCACAAGGGGGGTGACGAAGATAAGATCGACCCTGTTGAAGCCTATAAAACACTTATATCTTTGACCTGCAATCAAGTGTGTTTAGATATATACTTTTATTATTCTAAACCTGTTACATATTACCACTTTCTCCAGGTCACGATTGTACAGTGACGACCCGCCTTCGTACGACATAGTAACCAACAGCGACTACCTTTATCCTGATGCATATGTGCACGCCTACACAAACCCAGCCAATGAGGTTGAAGATGAAGAAGACATTTACCCTACTCCGTTTCCACCACGAATTGTGATTGGTTCCATATCTGAGCCGGACACCCCCAACGAATCTCATTGCCTGCCTAATGAGGATCACAGCCCACCCCCTTCGTATGATGAGTACATATTGTCAACAAATATGAAGACAACAGCTTTGTAGACCTGGTACTTGCTGCTCCAGTGTAGTCCGGACTGTTTATGTGTCTCCTGGTAACATCTTACAGACACGCCTATCGAATCTTTATCATTGGCTAATTAACCAGGATTACAGCCTGCCCCCTTTGTATCATGAATAAAAAATTTCCACGAATATGAGGACAGTGGCTTCGTAGACTGGTATCTGCTGCTGCAGTGTAGACCGGACTGTTTGTGTGCCTCACAGTGACATCTTACACAGTAATGTCTTGTATATAACAGTTCAAACGGTTCTGCAAAGTAATCATCATTATCAGTACCATCAACATTATTATTACCATTATTATTACCATTATCAATATCATTATCTTCACTATTATCATTACCATTATCATTACCATCCTCATCATCCTTATCAGCATCATCATCCTTATCAGCATGAACCTGCTTTTAATACAACCAACTACTATCCTCCTCCTCATCATCATCACCATAATCATCATCACCACCATAGTGACAATCACCACCATTACCACATCATTATCATCATCTCCTTCATCATCATCATCAGTACCATGACAAATTATCACAATTATCATCATCATTGTAACAATCACCATCATAATTATATAAGAGCACAACGTAAGAACTCAATGATTTGCTGTTATTTGATACAATACGCCAGTGCTTTGCCTGCTTGAACATTATCTGATGCTTTGTTCTCTAATTTATTCACCTCTTGCACAGATACCATATTCCCTGTGTGGGTCTGGGGCCTTTTGATGGGGGGGGGGGGGGCAGATAGACCCTCTTTCCCATGAAATCATGTCATAACTAAGAGATTTCCTAAAACTGGATGTATCTAACCGATAGGTTCTCTGGCAACATGCCACAAACCAATTTGACGCAGTCAAAAAAAAAAGCATTCCAAATTAAATCTGCAGCTCACAGTGTCACGCCATGGACTTTACTCAGTAGCCGAGCGACAGAACGATAGTTATTGTTACTGTATGAATTCAAGAAGAGGTGAAAAAAAAATTAGAGAAATGTCTCAGCAACCACTGGTAACAGCAGTTACAAGATTGACAAAGTGACGCCACGTTGGATGTTTCAGGGGCAACCTTTATCTGCATGTGTGTGTATGTGTGCCTGTGTATGTGTGTGTGTGTGTCTGTATTTCTCCCTACATTTTTTTGTTTTTTTAAAACTATGTGCTTGCTACATACATCCAGTTTTAACATATGGCTGTGAATCCTGGACAATCAGTAGGCAGGCCAAACAATTTCTTGAGGCTTCAGAGATGTGGTTTTACAGAAGAATGCTTAGAATACCTTGGACAGCCAAAAAGAGCAACCACAAGGTTTTGAAAGAGGCGGGAGCCCGAAGACAACTTATCACAGACATCAGAAGGAGATAGTCATCATTTTTTCGGCCATATTATGAGAAGAGGGAAAATAGAACATGTTGTGACCACTGGAAAGATCTGTGGAAGGAGGGATAGAGGAAGACAATGAGAGAAGATTCTTGACAGTCTTGTTGCAAGGCATGGAGGTGTGTCGGCACACGAACTGATACATGCTGCAAGAAATCATAGACTATGGGGAGGCATTATCGCCCACGCCAGTCGACAAGGCAGCTGATGATGATGTGTATTCCACCCTAAATTTTTTTGTTTTTTTTAAACTGTCAGATTATAGAGATATTTATACTCAAATCTTAGATGCTTGTTACATGGAGGGGTGGCTGGCTGAACAGTTTAGAATGAAGAACTCCCACGTGCGAGACCTGTGTTCGAGTCCACTGTAAGGTTAATGCTGACATGCCCAGTCTGTGGCAACAGTACTAGCCATGTGGCCCTAAATCCTCATGCTAGAAGACACCCCCCTCCCCATCCCACCTCCCTGTCACATGCCTACACCACAAAAGTGGCAAAAACAGGCAGCATTGGCTCGTTAGTTGTAACTGGTTATCCATATCAACATCCTAGCACTTCGGTCTGACCCAGTTGTATTATATCCTTTGATGCAGCAGCCATGTGGTTGCTACACAAGCTATCTAGAATAAGTCAATCAGGTGTCATCTCCTCAGTGAAGGTTGGCTGCTATGGATCTCCAGCAGTCTTGTCTTTTGCCCTGGATGTACTCTCAGACTGCTGTTTATCCATCTCTTGAAGCTATTCTACCTCTTGTTTCACTGTCTGCCTTTTGCTTATTTGCCTCAAATTTTTTCTTGCAGTATAGTTTTTATAAGAGCATTATGTTTCTTAACTCTTTGAGTCCCAGGGGGTTTAGCATCACAGACCGGGGGTAGTAAAGACAGTTATAAAATCGGCGCATCATGCATTCATTGGGCTTCTAGGTAGGAACCTATGAAAGTATCATGCGTTCCTTGGGACTCAAAGAGTTAATAAGGCCACAATATTTTACTGATCTCTTAGTTTCTTTCCTCGATTCACTTATTCCTTTTGTTCTCCCATTCTTATTCTGAATGCCAGTGGAAACGTATGTCCATACTGTTTCTGTAAATCATAAATTTACAGATATGTAACACAATTAATTTTCTAACACATTTCACTGTATCCACTGTTTGTGCTGACACTTCTGATTACTACCTTATGCATTTAGTGCAGGTGTATGCTAGTGGATTTGCTTTATTTTTAAAATATCCTGTCCTTTTTAAGTATGACATTTTTCGTTATTTGAAGCCCTGCTCTGGCTGTTACCAGGGGCCGCAATAAAGCCTGGCCATAAATATGGCCTAAAGGCTGAACGTGGTTTTTGGGACTTCTCCACAGTGATCCTTACCTGCATAGTGGCACATTGTGTCATTGGGTGTTTGTCGCTTGTGTGATGTCCTGGTGGGGTAGAAAGTCAGTCAGTCAGTGGCTTTGCTGAGGCCGCAGTCAATGTTTTCACAAGAGACAGTGATGGACTTTCTGTGTGGTTTTCTGTGGCACAACAATGAAATAACGATGGTATGATCCCACTGATATGACGTAGGAATTGCAATTTCTTGATTACCTGAATGCTCACAGCTGCTGCCTACTGCAGAGATTATTTTAACAGATAAGAACCACAAAAACTAATCCTTTCAATAAAATACACAAACTGTAATTACCAGACCGTTAATTGTGCAACATATTGTTTAAGTCTATATTTAAATTCGCAGTGGAAGCACAATGTTATTTAGTCTTAACTCTGTCCGCATGAAAGATGTGACCTTCCATTCCATGTGTTATATATAGATAACAGCTCAAAAGTTCTAATATAACCTTCCTTTTCATGTGTTCTATAGATCACAGCTTAAAACTTCCTATGCAACCTTCCTTTCCATGTGTTCTATAGGTCACAGCTTAAAACTTTCCTATCGGATCTTCTTTTCCATGTGTTCTATAGGTCACAGCTTAAAACTTCCTATGGGATCTTCCTTTCCATGTGTTCTATAGGTCACAGCTTAAAAGTTCTATTGGGACCTTAGATGACATTTTAAAATGGGTTGGACTCAGCCTTCTATAAGTAAAATCTAAATAGCTGAAAATGCTGGAGACGGGTATGTTCCATGCAGAGTTGTAAGCATAATTCCAGATGGCCTTTGTAGTTGATGTCTTTTGGATATTTACTCGCTGGTATGCAAGTGTATTGGGAAATGATCAGGCAGACAGAATGACTGGTTCTGCCTTGCTTAGCAGTAAAGTGATGCATGAGAAGCTACATGTGGCTAAAGCCCTTTGTGAGCGAGTGAAGAGTGTGGATGCACAAGTAGATCATCCCAATCTGAAGAGAATGATGCAACAGAAAGTGCCCAGGAAATCTGGTCCATGCTGAGGACACAGAAGAAAGGCAGGACGGACATACACTCAGACTGTTATTGGTACCACTGGAACTGGAACTTTGCACTGGCTGCTGAAGATGAGGATGGAACACTTGTGGGAATGTCCTGAGTGTTTGATGTTGGTTCTTAACTCAGCTCAACTCAAGATATTTTGTCTGGAACTATCAACAATGCAGTGGTTCTCAAAATGTATTACTCTTTTTATTCTTCGCCTTCACCAGTTGTAAACTCCAGTGGAAAGTTCTGGTAGTTCATCCACTTCTGGACTTATTTCAGAACCTGAGTGTTGCATGCACAACCATTTTACATATCTGACTAATTTGAATGCAGACTGTTGGTTACTTGCCTCTCAGTCAGATGGACTCCGACTTCAAAGAAAACCCCCACCCAAATTTGTTGACTCTTATGACATGCTTGTTGGGGAGGCAGTGGGTTTATTCTTGTTTTTTTCTCCACAATGGGGCCCCGGAACCCACACAGAGGAAAATGTATTCTAGACATGTCACGGTCTCATTGAAAATGTGATGAGGCACATTTCTGCATTCATTTGAAATATTTTGTATGATATAATTGTCATTGTTACAATATTTTATCAAATGTAAATACTTGCGGTTTTCAAACTATAAGAACATGACATGCAGACTTATAGCATTTTGAAGTTTTAATTTTTCTGAATTTTTGAATGTCTTCCCACTGCACATGTCATTGTGACACACTGCACCTGTCATTGTGATGCACTGCACCTGTCATTGTGATGCACTGCACCAATCTAGAAATCACAACACTTTGAGAAATGAAATGTTAACTGTTATAATCTATAAAACAGTTTGGAGGTCCAAGAATTGTCTTGCTAAATTGAGTCCAACCAGATATAAAGTTGTTATTCATCCACTGCAAGTGATGAAGACCACCCTTTTGTTTATCTGTCATGAGAGTATAGTTGAGTTTCTGTGAGTTTAGAAGTGACCTGTAAGCCCAGTAGGGGCCGGAAAGGATCTAGGGCAAGAGGTAATGTTAAATTCAAGAAGATAAACCTATTGCACCAGGTTCTATTCCACATGGCTTGGTCTCTCTCCATAGAATGGCTACCACCTGTCAAGATTGTCACACAAAACATCAACTTATAGCTCTAGTGATGATCCCAAGGTTCTCAGGGAAAATTTTAATCTGTGAAATGAATTACACTGTCAATGAATTGAACTGACAACTTTCAAAGTATAAAACAAACTGCGTGCCAGTATCACCATGAAGACCGACAGTCCGGTAAGAAAGAAACTCAGAATCAGTTGAGGAAGAAGGTAATAACTAGAAGGACAGTCATCTATTCATTTCTCACTTCCCCCTCCTAATACCATTCCCCTCCTTAATACCATTCCCCTCCTAATACCATCCCCCTCCTTCAATACCATTCCCCTCCTAAATACCATCCCCCTCCTAAATACCATCCCCCCTCCTCATTACCATCCCCCCCCCCCCCCTTAAAACCATCAGAATATTCAGTCCTTAGCATTTCATACGTGTGTGTTAGAATGTTTTACCACCACCTATGGCATAATCTGTTTTTGTATTATCTCTACTGTTTTCTACTTTTGATACCATGATGTTATTTTAAATTTAATATGACACAATTGGTCACACAATATTCTTCCTTTACATGTAATATTTTTCATGTAATAATATTACTTTTCCTTCACTTATGACACAAGAAAAGAAAAATATAAATTACAGATAGTGGCAGAATGAGAAGTCAATGATTAACTGTGAATACAAAACACACAAAAATACATTTTTTGTAAGGGCGAACATAACTCAGAATAGAGAGTCTTGTAAATAAAAAGACAGCAATAAAAGGAAGACAACTGTGTGAAATGGAAAGACAACACCAAAAGGAATACAATGATATCCAATAGGAAGTTAAACACTACAAAAGGGAGACAATAGTGTACAATAAGAAGATATGTTGTTGTTGTTCAAGCATCAAGAAACCATGAGTTGTTAACCCTTTGGCTCGGTACTATGGATTTCGCAACCCTTCAGCCTTGATTACATGATAGATACCGTAAACCTGGGAGATATGTGCCTTTTCTGCCTACCCCTGAGCGTGACCCTGAACCACAAGGAGTTCGTCACCCGGTCGCCGCGAAGTCCGGTTTAGCCAACTACGCTAGCGAGCCAGGCAACAATAGGAAGATAACATCTAAGGAAGACAGTTGTGCACAGTTGTACAGTGGGAAGATAATATCAAAAGAAAGATTATGATGTAAGTGGGAAGACATCAACAGTGTAAATGGCCAGATAACAAAAACAAAACAAAAGTGAGGATGGGGGGGGGGGGGGTGTGAATAAATGGTAGTCGATTGTTTTATCACAATGAGAGACTGGAAATGCTGGAGATACGTCTGTTCCAACCTTTAGCATGAAGGCAACAACTCCATTGATCTTGATCTGTCTTTCTTGTCAGTGATGCAGCTGTACCAGGGCACATTGTGATGCCATTCCATTACTTTTATCTAACTGAAACACATCCTGGTTGGCAAAACTACAGTAAATATTTTATTCTAAAAATGTGTTTTATTAAATATTTATTTATTATGTGTATAGCTAAACAGAACATAATAATAATAATCTTCATCATCATAAACAGTGCCCAAAATGTTGGGAAAATCTTAAATGGACCCCTTGAAGGTGCAAGTGGCAGAGAATGGAGTAATAAGTAATAACAAAATTCATCACTAATTACTACTGCCATGAGGGTTAATAAACTAAATGGTTGTGGCATGTAGAGAAAATGGCAGATAACAGTGAGACAAAAAGTGACAGTAGACCATTAGACACACCGAGAAGACGGTGAAGAGATTATATACAGGCAGATCTACATACACTTGGAGTCACTGAAAAGAGATGGCCAGTCAAAAAAGACAAATGGATGCGGGTGATATCTGCAGCAATGAGCCTCAAGGGCTCAGAATGTTAAAAAAAAGAAAAGAACATAAACCGCGAATCAACAACTAAGACTTTTGCCCTCTAGTGGTAGGCAGTACCTGACCTTTTTTTAGGCCTCAATTTTTGTTAAGTTGATCTAATAGACAATCTGAGGTGAGCGCTGGCATCTTTTTTTTTTTTTAAACTCTTTATGAAGAGCACCAGCACCTTTGTTTTCTAGAAAAAAAAAAGGCTATCCTCCGAATAATGGCCACATATTATGGCCGCCAAACCTCACCCTGACAGGGCCTCAGTCACATGTAAATTGTGGACTTCCGGCAACTTAAATTGCAGACCGTCAACTATACCGCCACAGCCGAGAGTATCTCCCGCACCCCATGTAGCAGCGCGGGAGATACTCTTGGCGGTGGTGGTATAGTTGCCGGAAGTCCGCAATTTACATGTGACTGAGGCCCTCTTTTTGGCCGCCATAATATGTGGCTGTTATTCAGAGCATAGCCACACACACAAAAAAAACATATTGTGGAGCATAGCATGTTAAATCTGAGTCCCTGGGATGCAGTTCGCAAAGTGCCCTGCTACTATTTATGTTAACACCCAACCACTGTTTATTGTTTCAGTTGACACAAGCATCTTCACTATGCTGATGATTTAGTCTTAGTTTTTTAAACATAATATGCACTCTTTTTATTTATCTGTGATGTGAATTATACGTGTTGTATCCTATCCTTTAACCCCATTCTCTGTGCAATCATGTTTGCTTATTTGTTTGACTTACTGTACAAAGAACTGCACAATAATGAGTCTCTAAGTCAATGTTTCCCAAAATGTACAGAGTGAGAGCCACAGAGTTTTATCACAAACTCATTCAGTACCAACTGACTCTAAGATTGATCCATCCTTAACACACACAAAAACTATACACAAGCATATAACTCAGTAGCTGGATGACGGAACCTTTGGACTGCAGGTCCAGAAATGGGGAATTTGCATCAACAAAACCTAGCTGAAAACAAATAAATTTTTAGAGTGTCACTGGTTAGCCAGGAATTGGCCATTTGGCTGGAACAACTGGATGTGGCTTGAAGAGTTAAGGGGATGTTTTAAGATGCATGTCAGTTGTTTGGTACATTTTCTTCTTGTCCCCTCCTGTGTTGCCTTTCAGCGTCAGTTTTTGAAGATTCATTGGATGAGAGCCTCGGTATTTGCTACTTAGATGCTCGTATTTATGGCCTCAAATACTTCATCTGTCCATCACTTGAGTGGTTGACCTCTGGGTCTGCTTCCATTATGTCTAAGTGACAGGGCTCCCTGTTTTAATACTAAATGTGTTAAGGTAGTTAAAGTAGCACCTATTTGGTACAGAACAAGTTAATGCACCAATTTCCTGTAAATGGGAAATTATTATTGTAAGAAAATCCATATGTAAACATTAACTTAACAACATTACTAAACTGAGGTCTGCATTTTGAATCTTGACCACTTCAGGGTCAAGAAATGTTGCAGCACCATCAGGTTAAAAAGTACTTTGCAGGACGTTGCTCTCATCACAGCGTACCTTGAAGAAAACTGTCTCTCGCTAGCTCTCCCACCTCATACACTTTCCTACCCAAGGTGTTAGTTATATCCTGTGCCCATCTTCATGCTGGTCATCCTGACAAGCACACCTCCCCTGTCCTTTTCCCTGATACCATGCCTTCTGCTGCTACTCTTCTCTATCCACCATGGTACTTGATAGGGCCAAAATATTTGAATTTCGGAGACATGATGCTGTTTACTAGCCAATCTTCCTTGAGCTTCACATCTTTTAGGATGTCTTTGTTTCTTTTCAATTTGGTTCATGGTGTTCTGAGAATCTTTCTACACTTTCAGTTCAAAAGCCCCTTTTTTCTTCCTGACTGTGAGATAATCCACGACTCACATCTTTATGTTGCTTCAGTCTTCCCTGATAAAATTCTTGGAATATTACTAACTATACTGAGAGAAAAAACAAGTGCAAAACTTTTCAAAGAGGTATTTCACGCCCAGGTGATCTGATTATCTCTATACAGATGGTTCGGTGTTGAAAGGAAAGAAGTGTCTGGGGGTTTGTAGCGAAAGCCAATGGAAAATCTTTAGTGCAAGACAGCCTAGCATACAACATCACAACATCTAGCATGAGAATGGAGGTGGAGGTGGTCACTGCAGCTCTCCGGTGGCTAGAGAACAAGATGCATACACATGTCGTGATTGTAACACACTCTGAAAGCATGCTGAGAAAGATGAAGACAGGGATGCTTCAAGCTTCACTGGAAAGGTCACGGGTAATGAGCATACATTAGATTTTTTCTCCAAGCTATGCCTGCGTGATGGGTAAAGAAAAGGCAGACAGATTGGCTGAATTTACACCACTAGGTGGTGAACTGATACACGACACGGCAGATGTAGTCAAGGCTCTTTGGGAACAAGCAACAGAATCAGTAGAGATAGAAGATTATTATGGCCTGGAGAGAATGAGGCATCTGGGTGTAACCAGAGGGTCAGGCCGGCTCACTACACTCAGAGGACAGGCAAGACAGACATTTAACCGGATTGTGATCGGTACCATCAATATTGGAACTCTGCGCTGGCTGCTGAGGATGAGGATGGAGCATGCATGGGAATGCCCTGAGTGCTGTGAAGGTCAATTCTTGACTTAATTCAACTCAATAAGCCACAGTCAACATATTGGTTAATGTGTATCAGGGTTTATGAGCAGTTTCCCAATACTTACATACAATATATTCAAAGTCAGCAGCAGTAGTCTATGTCTGACCACATTGCGTTGACTTTGACAGCAGCAGAAACAAAATACTACACATAAAGCATTTACAAATTTTTAAACATAAAATTGTTTAGAAAAACTACACAACAGCCTATAAATGCTGTGATTGATTTGTAAGTCCTGAAAACTAAATAAAATGCAACTAACTAAAGTGAAAATATGCAAGGAGATTCTAGAATTTTTCAGTGTGCTAACCAAATGTGCAAACTATGAGAACACTTTACTCGATGAGTGGGATTCACAGAAAAAAGTCATTCCCATAAGGTCTTTGCTGTTCGCAGTTGAATGAGATGAACTTCAAGTGTATGGGGGAAAACTTGTAGTGATTTCGGGTTGCAAGGCTGGTACTTGTGTAGAGTAATTTTATTTGAAGTAATCAACAAAACTGAACTATATTCTTCCCAGTTTTTTAACTTAACTGTGACATGTGGTTTTACCGACATTTGTGTATGATTACTGTTACTTGCGTGTGATCGCTGTCACTTGTGTATGATTGCTGTCACTTGTGTGTGATTATTGTCACTTGTGTTTTTACTGTCACTTGTGTATAATAACTGCAACATGTGATGTTACTGTGACATGTGTCTGACTACTGTCACTTGTGTGTGATTAATGCAAAATGTCTTACTGTCAGCTGTGTGTGTGTGTGTGTATGTGTGTTTTTTGTTACTGTCTGATTTGCATGAATACTGCAGAGTGTGTTTTTACTGTCACTTCCATGCCTGGCTCTCTAGCGTAGTTGGCTCAAACGGATTGCGCGGAGACCGCGTGACAACTCCTTGTGGTCGGGGTTCAATCCCGGGGGTAGGCAGAAAAGCCACATTTCTCCCAGATTTACGGTATTTACAATGGAATCAAGGCTGAAAGGTTGCGATATCCATAATACCGAGCCTAAGGGTTAACAACTCATGGCTTCTGGATACTAAAACAAACTGTCACTTCCATGTGATTTCTGTAATTTTTACTTTTAATTCAATGAAATTATATTCATTTGTGCTGATTTGAGATTCCTGGGAAACTCAGATGTTGGCTTTGTTCCCTACATGTAATCCTTTTAATTACAGGGGTAAGGGACATCCAGTCTTCAAGCCATGTCAAAAAAAAAAACTATCTGTGCCATCTCCACATTGAAGGTTGGCTACACTGTACAACTGTTTTCTTTGGGAATCTTACATAACGAGACCCCAATCTCTTGCACAGTGTGACTTTTGTACCACAGTCCGAAAACTCTGCAAGAATTTTTTTTTAATGACTGTCCACATCAGGGAATGAACCACAGTTCATTCACGGCTCGCGTAATGTTGACCATATCACCTACTGAGTGCCGTTTGTCTATAAAATATATGTCTAGCGCTTATGCCGAAAATGCATAAAAGCCTGGAAAAAGGGCCTTTCACTCTTTTTTTTAAATAAAAAAAGGCTTTTTTTTAAAGACTCTTTCATCTTAAAGTCCATGCCGTGCGGCGTTTATGGCCATGTCTGACCACAAGCTTCTGTCTCATGCACTTTAACTCTTCGAGTCCCAGGGGGTTTAGCATCACAGGCCCAAGGGGTAGTCAAGAAAGACGTAAAATCGGCGCATCTTGCGTTCATTGGGCTTCTAGGTAGGAATCTATGAATGTATGACGCGTTCCTTGGGACTCAAAGAATTAAATCAGTTCTAACACAGATGGTCTTTAACCTTCATGATGTGAAACTGTCCAGCATCTTCTGTCTCAACTTCCCTCTGTCTCTCATCCCGCCCAGCTTTCACACTGCTACAATGTACTCCAGTTTTCTCCTTCTCAGGCATGACCAAAAATGAAGATTTTCTAATTCAGTTGTAACTCCTAAAATCCACAAACTGTAGTTCTGATTGTCTAGGTCCTGAAAAAGCTTACTTCTACCAGAGTGAGACTGGTGTAGAAACATTTCAATGCCTCTGCATCAAAATATGGGACTGTGTTGCAGAACTTTTTTTCCCCTCTTCAAGCTCAGAAACTAGTGGGATTTGGAATGTTTTGTTATCACAGTCGACGTCACTGCACAGCTACTCTATGCCCAGGTGTGTAGATCCATGTGATGGAGGTTAACTGCGACTTCTGAATGCTCTCTGGTCATTCAGAGCATAAACTATCTGTTGTGATTTATTGCAAGCATGTTCGTGGAATCTGAAATAATTACCGCAGTTGTGGCAGCTCGTTCTGCTACCCATGTGAGTGCTCTGGAAGCAGCAGTTATCGCCACGGTCATGCTTGACGTAGTTGCACTGTGCATGCTGCTATGCTCTTAGTGTTTTGCCCTTCCTTCGTATTGTGTATGCCCATGCTGTCCTTGACCCATGCTTCAAGGTTTTGCAAGACTGACATTAGACCTTGACCTCTGTAGAAAAGCTAGGTCATGTTTTAGGACAGCCTAGACTGGAACATTGAAATCTTTTTCCTCGTGAGAGTTCCAGGGCTCAGTTTTGGAAAGTAAAAGTGAAGGACACTTTTCCACGCCTTCGGGTGTACTAGGTATATAGGGCTAGACCTGTATTCTCTAAACCAAATGGCACTTAGTAGGTAATGTGGTCAGCATCCTGCCGGGCACCTTTACTTTCAAATGACTATACTTGGTACCCATTCAAGGCTGGGCCAACCTGTAAGCCATGGTCACTTTAAAAAAAAAAATACGGCAATTTTTGGCAACCGTGTAAACAAGACCCACGACCCTCTGAACCCCCCTCCATCCCAGTTTGTTACTTTTGAGTTAAGTTCATTTATATTGTAACAACTATTTTATACTCTTAACATTTTTTTAAAATTACCAATTGAATATTTTTACAGAGTATTTATATTATGTATGTGTATAATACAATGATGATAAATTAAACCCTTTCTTGCTGCTCTTTGTATTGTGGCATTATAGTCATGAATACTTTTTTAACTGCCAATATTTTCTATGCACTACAGATTTTTTTGCATTTTAAACTCACAAATTTTTTACAAAGTGTGCTGGATTTTGTGAGTTGTAGTATTATGTAGTTTAGATGCCTTTTTTTTTACACATGGTTAAAATCATAACTGGCACTTTGTGATAATGATTCTCCAACTATGACTTATCTATCATTTGAGCACTGGATTTATTTTAAGTTGTGTATTCAAGACTATTTCAAATGTATTTCATGAAAATATATTAAAATAAAAAAGAGAAAAATTTCATATTTTGCGTGCATATGTTACTTACATGTAACCAAAACGCTCAATAAAATGGAAATTACAGAATATATATATATATAAATTAAAATCTTAATCAACTGCATTCTGTAATTCCCCTTTCTATTTCATCAAGCTTTTTAGTGACTTCCACTTCATTGGAATAATGTGTTGCTATTAGCTTGACTGCAGTCACTGTTTTCACCATATGTAGCCACTGGAGCATGTGGTATCAACATCTTCAGGCCAAGCCTTCCTTCCGTACACTACTTTAGTACAGTATCTTTATATTTCTTTGCTACCCCCCCCCCCCCCCCCCCTTTTCCACCTTTGTGTATGTGCTGTTTAACACACAGGTTTTCTGAAGTCTGTGGCTTAGGCGTTGCAAATACACTTCATAATGCCTGAGGCCTGGTTTAATATCAGCAGTGAGCCTTGCATTGGTTTCAACAGTAGTATCGAGAAGCCAGCCATCCAGAAAGCAATGGCAAACTACTGGACGCAAATCTGCCACACACAAAACCACAACAGCCAAAAAATGCTGGGGTTGGTGCTCCAACGTTCTATAAAGGATACACACAACTAACTTATCACAGAAAGTGAACCCAAGCACAACGAGGATTATAAACTGTGTTCACTAACCTTTAGGCCACACATAAGTTCTGTGTCATGTTGTCTTATTTACCTCTAATTCTCTTCTCAGTTTTTTTTAATGTTGTAATCTTTCCTCTATCTTACCGATTTCTAATGGATCCCCTAGTTATGCCATAACTGATGGTGTCTTTTCCACACTTCTTGATTCCACTGACTTTATATAGTCCCCGCCCACATCCTCCACACCTCGTGAGCTCCACATTAGTAATCATGTCAAGACATGTTTGTAATTCTGTTCTGTGCTGTCATGTTTCAATGAACTTTTTCATGTTTCTTTTTCAAAAAAGCAGTTAATAAGAAAGTTGATTTTAGTTACTAGCACTCAAGTACATCAACCAATAGACTATAATGGTTGTGGATTAGAGAGAATGGCAAATAACATACAGAACAAAACTGCCCATATAAAAGAGTTAAATAGGAGTATACCATAAAGCAGAGTACAGAGACGGTGAAGAGATAAAATGCGGACAGACCTTCAAATACTTGGAGTCTTCAGCTGGAAAGAGCAAGCCAGTCACAGAGTCGGATGTTGGTGGATGACAAATGTAACAAAACCTCAAGGGCTCAGAAAGATGAAGACGAAAAAAGGTGCAAGTAGATGTTTAAAATCATTTAAAACTCATGGACAAACAAGACATCAAAGTAAAATTCAATTTATTTTATTAAGTTTCTGAAAACAATTTTGTTGTTGTTGCTTGATACTTTTTATTTCATCCACTATAATAAAATTGTTAAAAACAGCAGTGTCCTGTCAAGTGGAAACAACTCAGCAGTGCTTAGTTAACAAACTCTACCCATATTTCTCTTAATAAATATTTTGTGCTGGACTAACAGGAAGTTGTGCACAATTTGACAGTCTCAATTTTGTGTATTATTTTTCATTTACCTCACATGAACCCAAGCTACCAGAAAAATGATGCATACCCCTAGTTTGACTAAAGAGAACAATTAGCAATCCATGTGTAACCCCTCCCCTGCTGCCTGTGTAGACAAAGGTTGCTGGAGTTAAAATGTACACCGTTCTGCGAAAGTCAAGAGGAAACCACCATTGTATTTACCCCGTCGTAAATAATGCCTCTTGATGAACTGGCTTGTTGCATAATGTGAAGAAGCATGACTGAACACGAAATTCAATTAGCTAATTGATGCTGATGACCAAATTTACATAATCAATACAGTATAAAATCGCTAAAATGAATTTAAATAAGAAAAATCTAAACATCTTCTATATTAAAATTATTTTGTCTATAATCACAATTATAGTTCAGAAAGTTTGAATAGAATATTACTGGTTTAATACTACTAATATGTGACCATCACAGATTTTTTTCCTCCTCCATCTGTATTCACCATTTTAGGGGGGCGGGGGGTGCAGGGCATATTGTGGTGTACAACTAGCCTGTGATATCTGCACCTTTTGGCTAAACATCTGATTTTATCAAATACTTAATTACTTGGCTTTACGACATGATCCTTAAGTAGCAGTGGGTCTACCCCCCCCCCCCCCCCCCCCCGACAATTAAAAGAAAGGGCCATTAAAAACCCAGCAGGGAGCCTATCACAGATACATTTTTGTACATCTGTGAAACAAAATCAAATACAATTGCCTACCGAGAGAGAGAATGCTTTGTGATGCCGTATCCTACAAACACCAAAAATGGAGAGGAATATAGAGCATGAGACAGACCAAAAATAATATGGAAAGATAACATCAGAGAAACTCTTCAACAGTCCATGGTCAAGGCAACCAAAACAGCAAGAAGCAAAACATATCTCTCTCAACACCCAAAACAGTACAGGAGGAAGTGACGAAAAAGAAGAAGAGACAGATATGGTTTCCAACCAATGAAATACACATAACAGCAGAATCCTTGCATATATAAGTATTTCATTTGTGGCGCCGAGCCACAGTTGTGGTTTCCAGACATTATCATGTGAACATAACACAGTACAGTTCTATCACAGTTTTAGTCTCCAGACATTATCATGTGCACATAACACAGTACAGTTCTATCACAGTTTTAGTCTCCAGACATTATCATGTGCACATAACACAGTACAGTTCTATCACAGTTTTGGTTTCCAGACATTATCATGTGCACATAACACAGTACAGTTCTATCACAGTTTTGGTCTCCAGACATTATCATGTGCACATAACACAGTACAGTTCTATCACAAACCAATGGCAACATCAACAGGACTCTTTGCAAAATATTTCAACCAAACAACAAATATTTACAGGTTCAACTTGTGTTCTGGGACATGCAGTGCAGCAACCACAATAAAAACTACAGAAATGAAGAAGTAAAAATATTCAAAACATTGTTTTCCTGTGGTGATTTTCTTCATCTTCTTTGTATTTTTCTCGTAAGATGAGAAGTCCATACACAGGCCTCTATGGAGTTTGTTGTGCGATGTACGTCTTCAAGGTTGGTTTCCATCAGAATGCTAATCGACCAAACCTGGGATCACTCTACTGCGTGTAGAGAGTTTATGTCTGTAGTACATGTTCAGTGTTCTGTCGTGCCTGTCCACACGGGAAACGTTGTGAATCCCCAGTCTTGAATTTCTTGTACATATGGCTGCACAGTTTGTTGTATTGGGCACACAGTCTAAATATAATGGTCTGTTTGTTTCTTCTGAGTGGGTTGACTGGGTCTTCATGTTTGTTGCCTGGATGGGAAGTGTTCCAGTTGTTTCTAACTGTGATTTTAAATAAGAGCACAGAGAATTTATTGCACAATTTCCTGCTTCAATAATCTGTAGTAACGCCAAATTGGCCAGGCAATTGACATCGCAGTATATTGTTTGTGTTCTGACAGTTTCAATAAATAAATATATTAAATGTAATAAATAAGAGATTAAGCAATTTTGTTCAGCAATTTTTGATGTACAAACTAACAAAGCTTATTCAATTTTCATCTTTCTAGTTCAGAATTGTTTTTCAAATTGATTGAACATTTTACAATTGTGAACTAACCTCTTCTTTTGTCCTACTGCTTATGCTGCAAAGTGTCACAGAGAGGAGTTATGTTTCCTATCCTTGCTAGCTGTGTTCATGTCATACTGCATTTCTGTAGAGTCTCTTTTACCCCCTCCACCCATATCTTTCTTGGTCAACCTCTTACCTTTTGGACTGCTGTTCTCATGAAGTACACTCTGGCTGATTTTGTTTAATTCTGAGAAGATGACCAACTATTTAGTTCTTTGTTCATTGTTTATTTAAAGATCATCCTCACTGCACATCGGGCATGACCTAAGCACTCTGATCTCCTCCTGAGAATGTCTCCGAGATGTTTTATGAAATAATTCACCGGTACACTATTATTTTTCTGATTTCTTCTGTGGTGATTCAGTCTATTCTTGTATTTCCCGTGGCATCTCTTATAATCCCATCTCAAAGTTGTAATTTTGCATTTATGTTTTTTTAACATGAATTCACTTATGAAGAACACTCAGTTAACATGAACTCACTCATGAAGAACATTCAGTTAATACAAACTCATTTATGAATAATACCCAGTTAACACACTCACTTATGAAGAACATTCAGTTAACACAAACTCCCTTAGAAAGAACATTCAGTTAACATGAACTCACTTATGAAGAACACTCAGTTAACATGAAATCACTTATGGTAAACACTCAATTAACTCACTTATGAAGAACATTCAGTTAACATAAACACAATTTTAGACCCAGGAGGGATATATTAGGGATGAATTAGTCCCTGGTAAGGAGAAGTTTCTTTTAAGATAAAAACAAATTTTGGTTTTTACTGTAAATTTATAATACACATTAAAAGAAACATATAGCAATAAAAAATAAACTGAGTATATACAATTAAAAGTAGACACCGCCTACAGATAGCACAAATTACTACAACATGCACGTTAAGCAAACAAATAGAAAATGACACCATTCAACAGTGACTGAATAGTTTCATTTTAACTAAAGAATCAAAAAGAAAAAAAAAGTAGCAAATGTGCAACTAAATTTAAGATTTCAATTGCACATTATAAACAGAAGTACAAATTAAAACGATATATGAATACTGGAAATACAGACTGCACTATAAATATATTTGTTCATAAATTTACAAAATATACAAATTGACAATATTTTCAACATGATCTGTAATGTACTGGCGTTCAAGAATAGATTGTTCAACAGAAAATGAACATATGCTGGAAATGCAAAGAGGTATATAGGGGTGAAAATCTGTGGAAAACACCAAACAGTAAACATGACCAAACAGAGGAGGTAAAAGGGGAGAATACAATTTATAACATCTAAAACAACTAGATGAAGTAGTTGGAGAAAGTGCAGAAAATAAAACTGTAAATGAGAAGAAATAAAATAGAAAGACAGACTGTGCTGCCATTAAAAAAAAACAATGAAAGATAAATGTGTAATTGGTCCGTATTTTAAAAACAATGTTTGCTATGTATATGACATGGCCCTTGTAAAATCTGTTGTGATAACACAATTGTATGACCACTGAATATGTATGAACTCTATCATACGTGTCATGATTTACAGCTTACATAGAAAAAGATACAATTTATAAAATGTAAAAAAAAAAAAAGCAACAAAGACAAAGATTCACTACAAATATTATGTGAGAGAAGAGGGTGGATTATTATAAAATTTAAAACAACAACAAAAATAAATCAATAAAATAAAAAAAATTCAACACAAACATGTATGAGACAAAGATAGATTATAATCAGAGAGCATATAATTAAAAAAACATAGAACAAGAATACAGTTTATAAAATTTACAACAAAAAATTAATTAAATTTAAAAAAACCCAACAAAGAAGCATATTTTCCACAACATGTATGTGACAAAGATAGATTCTAATCAAAGGACATAATTAAAAAACAATGAATAAGATATGTAGAACAAGAACAATTTTATGCGTTAATGCGAGTGTATGCTAGATATGCTGAGACAGCAGTCTGTCAATCTTTCCACAAGGGACTGTGATAAACATTCTGGGTGTTTTTCGCTGGCACAGGAGCGGAGCAAAGATGGGGCGACCCGTTTGCTATGAAGCTGAAACTAAGACTACCAGACTACCAGATGTAGAACAAGAAACTGTTAATACAATAACAAAGAAAATGAAAATAAAGAGATGTACATGTTCGAGAAAGTCATTTCAGTGTGAATACAGAATGAAATAAACCATACATCAAGAATTAAAATACAAATATGCTTTCTCAAGTGAGCATATGAGTAAACATTTTTCTCATTAAAACAATATATGTGTTAACATACATAAACCCCCTTTCACACCAATCTCGAATTACGGTTGTAAGATTTGGCGGGCAAGCAGACATGGTAAAAGTGAAAATTCTCTTCCATGCCCTTGACTTATGACCTTAATAGTATATGATCCTAGTGCCATACTTCTGAAGATCAAGCACAACTTGAAGTGTGATGTGGTCAAGGTCATGCCGACTGCTTATAATGACTAATTTTTATACTGGGTTGGAAGAGATTCCAGTTTTTTGTTTAAAATTCACTTAATTGAGGATCTGGACATGTGACCAATGGCTTGGCAGAAGACTTTGTAAAAAAAAAAAAAAAAAAAACGGCCATTTTCTTTGATCTTCTTCTTCTTCTTTTACAGATCTAACTTATTTGTATGCAAAATGTTGGCTCCTTGCCTCTCAGGTAGATGCACTCCAACTTTGTAGGAAGCCCTCAGTTAGCCCTTACAATATGCCTGTTGGGGAGGCAGTGCATCTATACTTGTTCTACACATAATGAGGCCACAGAATCCACTTACAGATTTTTATGATCTGAGACCTGCAGTGCACATGGTGCCAACTCTTTTTTTTTTATACACCAGTCGGCACTTGGTGGCTGATGTTTTGCTGACATTTATTCTCTGTACTCACTGGCACTTGTCACAAGTGTGCTCTTTCCTTCTGGAATGGATGTGCTTGTGACGTAGGGTAAACCTGCTCTACACTCACTCTGGGATTGCTGACTGGAGCCAGAACTCTCAATTGTCAACACTTGAGTCTGAGATGACTGCCGGTCTAAATTCACACACTCGAAAGGACATTCCCTTCCAGGACTTATTCCGCTATCATCATTTGTTCCGACAGATGAAACTGAAGATGATGATGGTGATGATACACTTGAGGCATTTCCTGAAGAATAACTTGGAGGAATTTCACCAGAAACTCTGTTGTTCAAATATGGTTGCTGCAAATGAGGACTGTCTTGTGAGTTTTCCAACAGATCTTGTTGAGTCTGATGTGGTTGTTGACTTTGTATCTGATTTTCAGGAAGTGTAACTCCACCTACATCTACATCAGTGACCACTGCTTGCAGCAAATTCACTCTTTCATCAGATGAATTACGAGGCTGGACACCCAAGTCAAGTCCTTCAGATTCCTCTCCACCATCTGAAATAATTCAGTAGTTGACTGTTAGCTTTAAAGTAAGTAGGAGATGTCTGCTGGCTTTGTTTTAAATATTTTGTGCTCGATTATATTTTTACAACATGTGAGATCAGAAATGAAAGAAAACAAGAAGAGACAGAGTCACAAATGAAGAACTAAGAAAAATAGAAGACACGGTACCGATAAATGATTTTCAAACAAAATCAGAGAATCAAATGGTTTGGTCACTTGGTCAGAATGGAACAAAATCAGCCAGCTGCTAGAGCAAGACCATCTCCATCTGACGGGACATGCTGCCGACATCATCAAACTGGGCTAACGATACATTAAAGTTTGGGGACGTCAGCAGCATAGCCTTTCAGATGGAGACGGTCTTGGCTAGAGCTTACTAGATGAGAACAACAGGCTGCCAAGAAAGAGATGGGTGGAGGGAGTAAAAGAGACATTACAGAAATGCAAAATGACATTTATACAAGCTACGCAACTAACAAATGACTGGAAACTAACTCCTCTCTGCGACATTTTACAACATACTTACAAAAAAAAAAAAAAGAATATTTAATGCTAAATTTCTATTAGTCTATAAGCTTGAGACACCTGTTTATATTTCAGCCACAGATGTCTGTAATTTTATAATTCTGTCAGAGAAATTTAAGTTTAAATTTAAGACAGAGCTATCTTCAATTTACACTTTGTCATACTTATATATTAGTTTAACTTTCAGCCAGAGACATTTGTAAGTTCAGCTTTCAATTAGAGATATATGGGATGTTAGATTTAATCAGAGATACATGTTAGATTCAACTATAGTCAGAGAAATCTAATGTTAGATTTATAATAGAGCTATCTTCAATTTACACTTCATTCAGAGTTATATATATTAGTTCAGTAAGAGACATTTGTAAGTTTAGCTTTCAGTTAGAGATATATGTGATGTTACAAGTTATGATGTTATGTCAGAGATACAAGTTAGATTTGACTAAACTCCTTCTGTCACAGAAAACTGTATGTGGTACCAGTGTACATATCTTTGTCAACAGTTAAGGCTGAATCTGTCTTGCATGTGATTATTCTTTTTCTTCTTCTTCTTTTATTTGCATATGATTATGAGCGTACCCCTGTAAACAATATAGACTGAATTAGCTGTTAAAATATGTTGTACCTGCTATGGTATCATTACGCTTGGAGATCACTTGATAGTACATCTTCCTCCACTTTTTGATTTTGTAGTGGTAAAAATACAAGCCAAGCAAGATCAGGAAAATACATAGACAGGATGCAGCAACTGCAATAATTTTCCATATGAGAACATCCTCAGAGCCTGTAGAATGATAAGATGAACTACGGTTGAACAGGATGTGGTTAGTACAACATAATATTTACCATCAACAGTCAGGCAGGCCAAAGTAGATAACAAAAGTAAGCACCAACAAGCAACTGACACAGACTGAATAAAGTAAAGGACCCTTTTCCACGACTTCAGGTAAACAGAGTGCTACACCTTTATTCATAGACAAATCAGAACTCGTGGATGATGTGTCATCATGCCGGCTGCCTTTATTTCCCTCGTGGATAATAGGTCATCATGCGGGCTGCCTATATTTCCTTCATGGATAATGTGGTCATCATGCAGGCTGCCTCTATTTCCTTCATGGATAATGAGTTCATCATGCAGGCTGCCTCTATTTCCTTCATGGATAATGAGTTCATCATGCAGGCTGCCTCTATTTCCTTCATGGATAATGAGTTCATCATGCAGGCTGCCTCTATTTCCCTCGTGGATGATGTGGTCAATCATGCGGGCTGCCTCTATTTCCCTCGTGGATGATGTCTCATCATGCGGGCTGCCTCTATTTCCCTTGTGGATGATGTGGTCATCATGCCGGCTGCCTCTATTTCCCTCGTGGATGATGTGGTCATCATGCGGGCTGCCTCTATTTCCTTCATGAATAATGTGGTCATCATGCGGGCTGCCTCTATTTCCCTCGTGGATGATGTCTCATCATGCGGGCTGCCTCTATTTCCTTCATGGATGATTTGTCATCATGCGGGCTGCCTCTATTTCCTTCATGGATAATGTGGTCATCATGCGGGCTGCCTCTATTTCCCTTGTGGATGATGTGGTCATCATGCGGGCTGCCTCTATTTCCCTCGTGGATGATGTGGTCATCATGCGGGCTGCCTCTATTTCCCTCGTGGATGATGTGTCATCAAGCGGGCTGCCTCTATTTCCCTCGTGGATGATATGTCATCATGCGGGCTGCCTCTATTTCCCTCGTGGATGATGTGGTCATCATGCGGGCTGCCTCTATTTCCCTCGTGGATGATGTGTCATCAAGCGAGCTGCCTCTATTTCCCTCGTGGATGATATGTCATCATGCGGGCTGCCTCTATTTCCCTCGTGGATGATGTGGTCATCATGCCGGCTGCCTCTATTTCTTCATGTGGTCATCATGCGGGCTGCCTCTATTTCCCTCATGGATAATGTGGTCATTATGCGGGCTGCCTCTATTTCCCTTGTGGATGATGTGGTCATCATGCGGGCTGCCTCTATTTCCTAGGACTTTACCTGGTACCCATTTAGGGCTGGGTCGACCTGGAGCCAAGGTCATTTTTGAAAAAAGTAAGGAACTGTTTATGTAGTTGAACAGTATTTCTGGGATCTTCCCATTAGATGCACATCCTAGAAGTGACTCTCTTAGTCACTGGGTCTCAGTCGTTTAGGCTGCCATCTCCGAAGGGAAGAAACAAAGTATGGTGAGTTTATTGATACAGAAAGAGTTTATCACCAGTCTTCGAACATTTTGTGTGTGTGTGTGTGTTTCAAATTTGCTTTGTGCTGCTAGGCCCTGCAGTTCAACAGATGATTGGATCAACAGCTGAGTCAGGGTGTGCTCTTTTGCTTGGTATGCTGTGTTGTCTTGTGACGTCTTAGTCTATGGACTGAGTGACCTAATAAATTTAGCTAGTACTAGTACCAAAATGAAAATATTTAGTTTCAGATTCAAGTACTGTTGTATGACACTGAAGCATGGAGAACTAAAACAATTGCTAACAAGCTTCATTCATTAACCTGTGGTGGCTGTGCAGAATATAATGAATTAAATTAAATGGTAAGAACAAATCAATAATTTAGAGCTTTGGCAAAGAACCAAATAATATACAGTGAATCAAGAGGCAAGGAAAAGATGATGATGTTAGAGAGGGCACACAAAGAGAAAACCTGATCACAAAATAACTAGAATATCTTGGCACTGGAACCAAAAGGGTTTTGAAATCTTCTTCTTCTCTCTTCTTTGTGTTGGGTTTCATATGCTCAGGTCAGACCAACAGGTGGGTTGCCTCTATGAACTCATATATCAGCTGCAGGTCTTTCATGGTTCTCCATAGCTTGCTCTGCACACTTTGCTCTTGGGGCCAGGTTTTGGTACTTAATTTATAACTTACCCCTGACGTCACGACAACGTCACGGGAGACATTCCCAATAAATTCTAGGGTGTTCAGGTTGTAGTTTCTCGCAATTTATCTACAGCCAAGTTTAGGGTTAGGGTTAGCATTAGAAGACACTAGATGAACACTCAAAAAAAGCACCATACAACAGCACACTTCCACCCCTTGAAATAATGGCCTGTCAGGTCAGCTGTGGATTTCCCACGGGGATTTCGTGTTTGGGGTACGTTATAAATTAAGAACCCAGTTTTTTTTTCAAAATTGTAGGTAGAGTGGGCAGGCTGCAGAATGGGCTCAGGTGTCCTGCACACTGTGGAGACTGTACAGTCTATTTTATACCTGTGGTAATCGAACCTAGTGTCCTGTTCTTAGATAGAAAATTGTTTTGCATGCTGCTTTCTGCCGAGTCTGCTGATGTTAACTGTTGGTTTGTTCTCTCCACAATTCCTTGTATTTTCCCTTGATAAGCGTTTTGATTTTTGGTAATGACAATGAATGGGTGTGTTTTTTCTCATTTGTTCCATTTTATGCAAGTCTTTCTGCAAATGGTTACAGGAACAAAGTGCAACCAAAACAAATACATTGAGAATGAAACCAGAGAGTGGAATCAGAAATACAGAGAAGACAAGAGGGGAGCGGCATGTGATGGTGAAGGACAGGGTGAGAGTGTGAGTTTGTTGAGGGCCTATGCTCTATTGGAGGGTGAAGGGTGGAAGAAGAAGAAATTTAAAAAAAACTTACTGTCAGAAACATGTGATTTGTCACAGCCTTCTGATATAATCTTACAAGCAAAGAGACATGATTTATGTATCAGTTTTGAGGTATTTTGTCTGACATCTTGACAATATGCCAGCTTGGACTGCAAGGTTGTCAGCTGATGTTGGAAGCATGATTCCACTGCTTTTGACTTTTCATCGCAGTAACTGTCGGGGGCAAAGCAGGAACCATAAGGCAAACATTTGTATGGTGAGTCATCAGGACAAATTGCATTTGTGACATCCTCGAGAGATGGCCCACCCACTGAAAAGAAAATATACAAAACAGATTAGTTGACATTTCATCTGTGCAATAATTAAAATGTATTATTAAGAATTCATATCTGTATATAGCAGTCTTCTTCTTTATCTTTGCGCTCACCGGCTGTAAACTCCGACAGAATGTTCTGACTGTTCATCTACTTCTGGACCTGAGTCTTGTTTCAGATCCTGAGTTTTACGTGCAAATGTGTTTTACAGATCTGACTTATTTTTATGCAGAGTGTAGGCTCTTTAGTTCTCAAGCAGATGCACTCTGACGCAGAAGAAAACATCCTTAATTAGTCAACTCTTATGACATACTTTTTAGAGAGCAGGGTCAATTCCTTTTAAACTCCAACACACCCCCCCCCCAACCCACTTTCATAATAATAGGGCCCCTAGGGTCCAAACTTGGATACATAGTAGTAATATCTATATATGCGTAATCTAGATGTTTTGAAAATAAGAAGAGCCAAAAGATAACTGAAGACAGGCATCATAAAGAGACTGTATTCCTTTTTTGGCCATGTTATGAATAAAAAAAAACTGGAATATGTTGTGATGACTGCAAAGATTCTTGGGAAGAGAGATAGAGGAAGAATGTTTGCGAAGGCTGTTGAGACTTTTTTTTTCCAGGGCATGGATAGGTGTCAGCCCAAGTGCTGATAACTGCTGTTGAAAATCACTGGTTGTGGCGAGGCATGCCTCCCCCCCCCCCTCCCCCCCACCAGAAGGCAGGCACTTGATGATGAAGAGGATATATGGCACAAGCTTGCCTATGACCTAGAGATATTAGGTTAGGAAAAAAAAACACAAAGTTTGGTTACAATGTCAAGTCGAATGTATATTTCCAACACTATTTTCATTCAAATGCGTTATGAAACAAAAATGGTATATAAATATAAGAAATAAAAATGCAATCTATGTACATATACTTATTGTGCAGTCATCTATTTACAGTTTATTCATCATTTTTAGGAAAATTTTGACCCTAACTTTTTTATACTTAGGCCTACGTTTGTTTCATACAAGTAACAAAATAAAAGTTTGAGATAAAATGTGAACATGGAACATGAAACTTATAACCAACTATGGTCAAGTAAGACACCTCCTCCGTACATGAATCATCATCATGTTGCAGGTCCTTAGCAGCCGTCGCTCTGATCACTGTCTGTCTGAAAGAAACTGTGTCTCTTGCCAACTCTCTCGCCTCGTGCGGTGTCATTTTCAAGGAGTCACTATTCTGCGCCCATCTTCGTGCTGGTCGGCCCCTGTCCATCCTTCTTCGCCTTCTGCTATTTTTTTTTAAATCCGCCGTGGCACTTTAGTTTATTTAACCAAAATATTCGATATAATAATAATAATAATAAACAAACTACAAAAGCCATCTCACTGTTGTTCTGGCATCTAATTTCACGGCTCAAGCTATCAATAAGCAGCAGTGATTCATCCGTCTGTGCTAGTTCCACGTGATAGATGTTGCTGAACGACGAAAGTTCCACGTGATAGATGATGCTGAACGACGAAAGTTCCAACGCGAGGTTGAATCATAGAATAATACAGCGACTGTAAACAAATCCGCCCAGTGTCAACAATGTATATCGGCGTGCAGCATCCAGGTAAATGAATATCAAACTAGCTTTCACTTCAATATACTATCTTTAAGAAGAGATATAAATAGACATGGTGCAATCGTTCTAGAAAAATCTTGAAATTGACAGACCCCGTAAAATTCTCGTGTAGGTACAGAGAGAAGTGCCATGCACGTGTGGGCTATTTGTGGACAGCCGTCATTATCGGGGATTACCAGAGAAACACACATTTACAGCCGGGCTGGGTGATGTAAGACAGAATCACGCGATGTCTGGTGTCTGTAGACTGTTGTGTATAACAAGGCTGCGACCTAGAACCTGTTGTCTCATAAACAAATATTTATTTATGTACAAAACGACGTTCACTGGTTAAAAAAAAAAAGTAAAGTCGGGAGATGTGAACTGGCGTCATTGCACAAAGATTTAAACCATAAATGCTCCGCCACCAGTAAGTAACACTCCGCATGTGTAGCCGTCCGCACGAAACCCTGTAGCTACAGGGACGCTCCTTCATTTACCCCAGTGTTCTCTGGTACCCATTACCTAGAGGCCGGGTAAACCCCGGGAACCGCCCGGTTTCAAACACTGGCCGTCGGCTGCAGAGAGTCGCAGCTGGATTTGAAAGCGAGTCTCCTATCGACGGCGCTAACGCGGCCCCTGGTGCATCCACACAACCATGTACATTTCTTTACTTTCGGGGGATTTCTACAGTTCAGTGGCTAGGATCATTATCATTTAAAGGCATGGGCAAACCAAATGTCACTGACAAGGGAGGATGAGACTAAGAGTTCCATGCCAGTCTTCTCCTCCTCCTTCTTTCTTCTTCTTCTTCTTCTTCTTCTTCTTCTTCTTCTTCTTCTTCTTCTTCTTCTCCTCCTCCTCCTCCTTCTTCTTCTCCTCCTTCTTCTTCTTCTTCTCCTCCTTCTTTTCCTTCTTCTTCTTCTTGTTCTTCTTTTCCTGCTCCTCCTCCTTTTTCTTCTTCTCCTCCTCCTTCTTTTTCTTCTTCTCTTTCTTCTTCTTCTTGTTCCTCCTCCTTCTACTTCTTCTTCTTCTCCTTCTTTTTCATCTTCTTCCTCTTCTTCTTCCTCTTCTTCTTCCTCTTCTCCTTCTTCTTCTCCTTTTTCTCCTCCTCCTTCTTCTTCTTCTTTTTCTCCTCCTTATTCTTCTTTTTCTTCTTCTATCTCTTCTTTTTCTTCTTCTTTTTCTTCTTCTTTTCTTCTTCTTCTTCTTCTTTTTCTTCTTCTTCTTCTTCTCCTCCTATTTTAGTTAAAGTCGTTTCAAGTCGAGACGTATCGCAAGAGTCACTGGACTGGACTGATGTTTCAAATTAATCCGCTTGTAACAGAAAAAAAAGTTCAATAATTGGGTGGGAAAAGGAGGGGGGAGGCAGGGCGCATGTACGCATGGAGATATGCTAAAGTGAACTGTAGGACTAGAGATTTGCATGATACATGAAAAAGTAACCCGGATATCAACACCACCTGGTATGAATCAGCACTTTCATACAACATTTATGGATAATACCCGGATCTGGTTTTGTTTATTTACACCACGGCCGACTCTATTTAACACAGAAGGGCGGGATTTACACCAGTGGCCAAGCGTGCGTGTCACGGTGTCAGTCGCCACTTGCACTTCCATTGCCACAGAAATAATATTGTGCTATTTATTATTAGTTTTTACTATATATTACAGATACGCCACTCGGCTTACATCTCAAACTTAAGGAAAATAACACTCTTGGCATACTCAAGCCATTCAAGTAGAAACGTACGAAAGTAATAGTTACTAGCACGACCATCTCCATTTATATTTAAAGATGGCCGTGGTTACTAGTACTACAAAGCTAGCTGCGTACCCAAATTCTAAAGAGCGAAGCGACGAGGATGAGGATTCAAATTCAAATTCTCTTTCGTTGACCACTTTCAGCTAGGTCCGCTCACATTTCTGCTCACTTTCCTTTCAGCTATATTTGTGGTGACGTTTTCTGGTCTCGATCTCATTTGATTTTGGATTGTGTTCAATATTGTTGCTTTCTATTTGTTGTGGTTTCCGCTCTTGCTGTTGCTTTTGTAATTTGGCTGGCCCTGTGCTACGCTCAAGATGATTGGATGTTGAATCGATTTATTGTGGCATTCTTTGGCTGTTTGTTGTTTATGGGGAAAGTAAATTGCCTATCCTAATAAGGACCGGCGGTCGATTGACTTGGTCAGGTACTGATGACAATACTGGTGAGGTCTGGTTTATTTGGTGATTTTCTCGTATCCTTGTTGTAAAGTACTGCTCCTACATAGGGTTTCGGTAATTTTGGCCTTGGTTGCGTCGTATCTGGTATTAGTGTTTGGGGTAACGGTGTCGACCTCGTTTGATTTCAGGTTTTGGCTGTCGATATGGTTCCTCTGGTGATGACCAAAGAACATCATCATCTTGCAGTTCTGAGTTAAAGAAGTTCGGGTCCTCCAGTTCCATGATGCGTTGGTTTATTTGGTCAGCAGTTGCCACCGGAAACTGTTTCATCAGCGTCGTTGGAGTTGGAGTTTTCTTATCTGGTGTTTGATGCGGCTTTTTCTGGGTCTCGGCTCCCTGTATTTGCTGCCTTCTTGTTGCCTCTTTCCGTGCTTTCTCTCTTTCTTCCATCACTCTGTTGGTTGCTTGCAGTTCCTTATTAAGTCTGTTGTTTTCTTCGTATGCTCTTCGTAACTTCTCCTCTGTTTCAGCTAGTGCCTTCTTGATCATTGCGACTTCTTTCGCGAGAAGTTGTTGGTTATCCCGCAGATCATTGATGCCCGCCTCGTCTTCCCTTGTTTTAGTTGGTTGTTCCTTTTGTGTCTGGATAGTGGCCAGTGCATTCATGATGTCCTCCTTGAATTTCGTCATCTCTGCTGTCATCCGTTTCTGGGTGTCAAGAGTCGCCTGCATTATAGCTCTCAGGCCTGTTATTTCATCTCTGTCTTCATCTCGTTGGGATTTGGATGCGTCTTTCTCGTCTCTGAGAGCTTGGATGTCACTTTTGAGTTGAGCTACCTCGTTGCTCAATTTGGTGGTAATGGCTGCAGTTATGCCTTGGGTTGCTTCGTGTCTTCTGCGGGCCTCATGGTATGGAATCTTTTCCCGTATGGCCGTGGTTGCTATTTCTCTGCATTGTTGTAGATAAGGGCATCCCAGGTACCTGGTGCTGTGCTGGCCGTAGCAGTTTGCGCACTTCCTGTTCAGATTGGGAGACCTAAAGTCTGTGTCCAGCTTTGCCAGCGGGCAATTGTTGAAGGCATGGGGTTGTGAACAGTATCGGCATACTTCATGTTCGCTCACACAAGTGGCCCGGGAGTGCCATGCTTTTTGGCAACGAGAGCACTGGATCACCTGTGGCACGTATTGCTCTGGTCTTTGCATTCTTTGATTTAGGTAGACTTTATCCGGGATGTGTTCTCCTTCCGATGTTATCACCGCCACTGGCAATGGATGCCGTTTTGAGCCCAGTCTCTCTGCTTGGTTGATGTTGACATTGGGGTTTTCTTTCCTTATTTGTTGCAGAATTTCTTCGTTGCTCCATTGCAGGTTGACTCTTCGGATCACCCAGCGTCTTACATTCTGGAAGATTGTAGCCGTCACAGTTATCTCCTCGGATAGTCGGAGTTCCTTCTTGCCGTCGTGTTGGATGTCATCCAGCATGTCTGAGGTGCGATTAGTTCTGTTTAGTGAAGCTATAACTCCTTCTCGAGTTTTCCTAATCTTTGCGACTGCCCTCTTGCCTAATATGATCTCCAGCATATTGATCAATGTTAGCGTTGCCAGTGTAGTGATTGCTGTCCGGCCCGAGCTGGTCTGTCGTAGAAATATTGTGGCAGGAAATTCATCTCTGCCTGTCTTTCGTCGATCTGGAGATGTGTGTGGACTTGGCTGTGTTGGTTCAGGTGACGCTGGGACGTCACTCAGGGCCTCACTGGTAGTCGGGGCGTCTTCCTGTGGTTCGGTAGTAACTGTCTGCGTCTTCCTGGCCTCCGAGTTAGATCGGGTAGATCTGTCAGTGGGTTGTTTCCTCTGTCCGTTGCGCTTTCCGTTAGGTTTGTTTCTCCGAGACATGGTGCTTGCGGAGAAGGCCTCTCGCTCTGGCTAATGCTTTGTATTGTGTTATGTAGGTTTCAGTCTTATCTGATGACAATTGCGGAGAAGTCCTCTCGCTCTGCCTATCCTCAAAGGGACCAGCATGTACTGTATTGCGCAGGTATCAATATCTGGTGACTATTGCGGAGAAGTCCTCTCGCTCTGCCTATCCTCCAAGGGACCAGCATATACTGTATTTTGCAGGTATCAATACTATCTGATGATTGGCTGATATGGTGGAGCCGCGATGCTGATGTGTGGAGGATGAGGATATCACGTAATACCCTTTCTAGTGTTATTGTTTCCCGCTAACGCTTACATATGCTAGCTGCTTATTCGCACACAGGAAGTCACACATCAAAAACACCTAACCCCCCCCCCCCCCCCCCACACACACACACACACTATAAATTCGGTTAGCTGTCGTCAATGCAACCCTATAGTGGAGGTAAGACGTGAACAGTAGAACTTCTACTAGAAGGTGCGTGACTCAGTGTGTGTATGTGTGTTCTCTGGTACAGAAAAGGGACGGGTTTTCCCATTGTTGTGATCTAATTAAAGGGTTTTCCCGTTACTGACACAGTTCCATGAGCATTGTCAATAAAACGCTGGACGGCTTGTGTTGTAGGTTATCTTTACGTTCACACATCTCAGACACCCACTACCCTTTTCCCTCACAGTTCCGACACATATACCACCTTCCCGAGGTTAAATATGTCCATTCTATGCTGACTGACAAGACTTCTCGCACAGCCACGGCCGGGCTCCCGGAGCCTGTCCTGTCACTGTTGCCCCCCCCCCCCCCCCCCCCGGACGGCCGTGACTCGTTCGACCTGTTTACCTTTCGTGCCTGGCTGTTGGTGAGATGTAGCACGGCCATCTTTAGATATAAAGACTGGAAAAGGCCGTGGATGTAGTTACTGTAAAACCTGGTTAACACGAATTCGCTTATGAATACTCAGTTAACGTGAGCACAATTTTGGCTCCTGTATTTGAACCCGTTTTCACCTGTCTCTCTTTCCACTCATATTCTAGGAGATGCCCACAGTGCAGGGGATGTCGATTGTGATAACAAACAGGACAACGCGGAAAATAGAACTTGCTGGCCACTCACAAAGCTGAAAATAGCTCTCCTCCGAACTTCGTCCTAATATTATGGCGGCCATAAAATATCTTTTCGGGGCTCAGTTCTATTAAAAATATGCCGGCTCCGTATAACGAAACAAATGCTCCAACAGGGTCTCAGCGATATGTTACTTGCGGACCTGTTTCTGTGACTGTGCCTCACCGCTGACCGAATCCCCCGGATGGGGGCTAAACTAGATGGCTGGGACTCATGAGCAGCAGCTACAGCATCTCCTGCAACTTCCTCCAATTAATTTGCTCGTGAGTCCCAGGCACCTAGTTTAGCCCCCCCCCCCCCCCAATATAAGGTCGGCGGTGAGTTTAATCGCGTTTTGCGCATGCCGAAAAGTGTGAGGATACAGGTCGGCAGGTCTGACATCTACCGCTGCTAAATCCTCAGTCGGACTAACAGTATTGCTAATCTGCATGGGAGCGCGTGGTCTACCCGCCATATCGCTTTCATCGTCTGTAATGTCTCGAAATTGTCAATAGTCGCTATTATCTTCTGCAGAAACGCTTGAAATTGTCAACGGTCGCTTTTATCGACTGCTACTATTGTCTGCAACGTTGCGTCTCTTGAAATTGTCAAGTAATCCTAATTTTGCCTCGATTTGTTCCTTGGCAGAAAGTCCGCATTTTACATATGCCTGAGCCCCGTAAGGATATTTTATGGTCGCCATAATATTAGGACGAAGTTCGGAGGAGAGCCAAGAACGTGCTGGCCGCTCACAACGCGGGAAATATAACGTTTGTTGAAAATAACAAAAACAGGACACGCCTAGAACACAGGACAGGCTGTAGGAAATCTCGCGCCTGGCGAGATCGGGTGATTTTTGTGAATTGTGCCAGAAATACAATGACACACTTAATGCAGCACAAGTCCCAATACCTGGGTAGAAATTTTCATACACGACATGGGCACACACCACCGGATTACCCCAGTTTTCTTTGTTTCAAGGGTAGCCTGTAACTGTAGGGGAAAAGACGCTTCGCCTTACAACATGACAGGGTATATATCTAGTCCAATATTTACTTACTGTAGTACTTTGAACAGTGATTTCTGATTACCCGATATCCATGGATTTGTGTGGTCTAAGATCATAACTGCTGAGGTTGGATAGTTGAAAACATTCAGATACAGAGAACATTAAGGTAGCGGGATTTGACCCAGATTTTAGGAAATCGATATCATAGAGAGGAAGGAGAGAGAAAGAGAGAGAGAGAGAGAGAGAGAGAGAGAGAGAGAGAGAGAGAGAGAGGTGGGGAATAAAGAAAGAAAGAAAGAAAGAGAGAGAGAGAGAGAGAGAGAGAGAGAGAGATTCTGGTTGGAACAGATGGAAGAAGGGCGGCGTGCCTAATTTGTCCAATCCCACAACTTAATTAATATACAGGAAGGAAATTTATCTCATTTCGCTGCTGCAGTGCATGTTGTGGAATTATTCATTATCTGCCTCAAGTTCAACAAAACAATCTGAAAGGTGACTAAGCTAAAAATTGTCTGTGGTATCCATAGTGCCCAATCAATTCGCAGAGAGATGTCAGTACAGGATCTGTTTAGCCGAAAACATGCCTTTATTTCTTACATTTGTTTCAATAGCATCTTTTAGTCTTTCCAAAATAATTGTACTTAACATTTTGTTTCCAGGAACTGACAGCAACATAATTTTAACAACATACTACTTCTAAACTTTACTTATTATATTTTGCATATTGATGTCGATTGTCGGGTATGCATGGATTTGTTTAGTCCTTAGATTAGGCAAAACAAACATCACAACTGTTGAGCTTATACAATAAAGAATTCGATACAAAATAGAGTTTAACAACAGAAACCATTCAGATATAGACGAACTTGAGATAGCTGGGTAGGTCAGATCTGACCTAGATATGGGAAAATCAATACCAGAAAAAAGGGGGGGGGGGAGAGATGGTTTGTTAGTTTCGTATCCTTTAAGGGACGTTACAGAACCATAACCAGCAGCCCCTGGCTGTTGTATGGTTTCTCTAGGCAAATTTACATCCAGTAGTTTGCCATTGCTGTCTGGACGTTCGGCTCCCTGATACCACTGTCGAAACCAATGCAATGCGCATGGCCAGCAGCTGGGTTTGAGCGAGATAGAAAATGAAAAACATGGAAGAAGGGAGGTGTTCATTGTTTCCCAAATTCAGCCACAGAAGATATGTGGAGCAAACTCATTTAATTTCCCTGCTGCAGTGCCTGTCGTGAAATTACCTTTTTATTAGACGACCACAAACAGGGAAAATCCATAGCTTACGGGACAGTCAAATATTTGGGGAGGGGGTGGTATATTTGTTATTCTTTATCTTTGTACAGCTCAACAAAACAGTTTTAAAGGGGACAACTCATTATTTCATTTGCAGAGTGAAACAATGAGGATTTATCTTTCTTAGTTTCATATGTACATAATTGCTAATCAAAACCTGATCATCAAAAAAGAACATAGTCCGAGTCGAGATAAGAGGTAAAAATCAACTAATATAAAAAAAAGGGAGAGGGGGGGGGGGCAGTAATATATCAACGTTTCCATGCCTATAATGGCGGAGGAGGAATCACAGGCGAAAAGGTCAACATAGCAAGAAGATGTTAGTGAAGCTCGACCCATAGGACAAATCTTCAGAACAGTTTCAAAGGAATAACAATTAATAAATCAGCCACAACTACCATCGACAACACAACAAATAAACTAACAGTCAAAGCAGTAAGCCTAAAAATGAAATCTTGCACACACCTGGAAAGCAGCCACAGTATACCAGAAAATTAATACTTGCCAAATGAGCAAACAATTCGCAAAGTACTATAACACGTACTTTATATCGTTTCGTTTATTATTATTAATATTATTACTAATGGTAGTCCAACGTAATGTAGCTTCTAGACGCTCGCCTGTGGATCGGAAGGTCAAAGGTTCCAGTCCATTTCCGATGGTACCAGTATTGGTCTGATTGTATATCCGTCACACCTTTCCCCTGACTGTTGAACGTCGGCCAGATCCCATGATTTGAACTGTAACCATGGAAGTAGTGTTACATGTCCCAGTTCCCGATTTGCCCTTACTCATTCATCTAAAGTAAACATTCACCCTACATAAAAAAAAATATCCTTTGTTTGTTTTAATTCCACATTATTCATTTTGATTGATATAGCTTTTGGTTGTACGCAAATATATTTCGCTGTTTCTTAACAATTTTTTCAACAATTCTTCTTCTTCTGTCGTCTCACTGGTACCAGGTTTTAGTCCAGTGTCGTGGTTTTCTGTATTTGTCTTGCGTTTCTCAGGTGGCTTGATGATGGATATTTTTAACTTTTTTGCAGGTTACGTCTACACCATTTATCCATATCTATCTTGGTCTTGCTCTCGTCTTCCTTCCAGGTGTTCTGTCTTCAACAATTATTCATTATTAAATCTCATTTTCGTAGATCACATTTTTTTATGACCTCCTCCTAGTTTTTGTGACGCGTCTTTAATCTGTCTAGAACAAAAAGTTTTGTGATCAGAATCTGTGGCATTCCTGATAGCTGGTTTCATACAATTAACAAACTTTCCCTTTCCTTATCCCTCGCCATCAAAGTTGTGATGACCTCACATCATGTGATTCTCAATGTTTATTTATTTCCGGCTGTAAAGTTTCTTTCGGTAGAAAAACCCCGGAGACTTTTTCAGGCAGCAGCATAATGTATGACGTCATTGAGTGACGAATGCGCATTTGTTGAACAACATGTCGGCTGCTGGCGGAGGAGCTTTCGGAGCGGGCAAAGCGGGCGCTCCATTCGACCCCATTCAGTATCTTAAAAAGCCACAGGTCATTCTTCGGACAGTTAGTGTGGTGAGTATTTGTTTTGTTTATCTAGACGGTTCAAGTAGGTTTGTTGTAGAGTAGTGCGAGTGATGTTTACAGTTGAAACTAAAACGATTGGTCCTAGTGACTAGGCTAGTCCTGTTAATAAAAATCAGCTATTCTCAGCTGTACTTACTTAGTCACTTACTAAATGCTGTTTATAGTTTTTATATTTTTGGGGACTTTACTTGATTTTGATTATGGTCGACTCATAAACTTATAATAATGATAATAATAATAATAATAAATTGTTAAAAACATATTTACTTATGAAATCACACACATATGACACTGGCATTGTAGGATCAAAAAGGCAATCACTCGGCAATCCTATAGCAGCACTAAGGTCATTTACATTTTAATTCATGGCTATTCTGGACCTCTTTATTAAGTATATAATTAGCTCAGTTGCTCAGTTATCTTCCCATATATATATAAATATATATGAATGTTGCTTTAAAAGATACTTAGTGAAGAAGATGTGTTTTATCCCCAGACCTTTTCTCTCTATAGAGTGAAATAATTTTGAGGGAAATTAAAGAGAATGCAGGAGTAAGAGTTGAAGGATACAATATAAACAATGTGCATTATGCAGACGATACAGTTTCGATAGCTGAAAATGCAACTGATTTACAACAACTGCTGGATTTTGTGGGGATGGAGAGTGCTAAGAAAGGACTTTGAGTGTTAAGAAAACGGAAGTAATGATTGTATCACAGAAGACGAAAATTCCACATTGTGATGTCTCAATTGAAGTAAAAAGACTTAATCAAGTCAATAAATTGAAATATCTGGTAACAATCATATCATCAGATGGAAAATGTGTGACAGAGATTAAAAGCAGAATAGATCAAGCAAAAGCTGCTTTTCAGAAAATGAAAAACCTTTCATTTAATGTGGGTGCTTAAATGTTACATAGAACTGTTGTGCTGTAATGCAGCGAATCTTGGAATGTCACTGAACAAACTAAGAAGAATTTGGAAGCATCAGAGATGTGGTTTCTGAGACGAATGTTATGAATACCTTGGACGGCCAGAGTAACTAACAACGATTGCTTGAAAGAGGCTAATGAAAGTAGATCTCTCTATAAAACCATAAGAAAGAGACAAACACTGTTCTTTGGCCACATAATGAGAAGAGAGGCATTGGGAAACATGGTGACAGCTGGAAAGAGCAGTAGAGGCAGACCAAAAGAGATGATGCTGGATGGGCTAAAACGATGGTATGGAGGGATATCATCAAAAGAGCTGCTCCAGTCTAGTGATCGTGATCTGTGAAGATGCATGAGAGCCTACGCCAGTTGGCATGGTACATGATGATGATGAAGATTTCAAAACACTGTCCACTCGTACAGGACACATTATTAAAATGACAGTACCATTGATAATTAAACTGGAAGTATATCTTTGATGCAGCATTACTGCAGAGTCAAAATATCCAAATTTGATTTAAGTGTAAAAGAATGGAACATGTACAGGGAAGGACATAAATTTAGTCTGTTCTCTAACTGAGCTCCTATGATGAATATTAATCTGTTCCATAACTGAGCTCATATGGTAAATATTAATCTGTTCCATAACTGAGCTCATATGGTAAATATTAATCTGTTCCATAACTGAGCTCATATGGTAAATATTAATCTGTTCCATAACTAAGCTCATATGGTAAATATTAATCTGTTCCATAACTGAGCTCATATGGTAAATATTAATCTGTTCCATAGCTGAGCTCATATGGTAAATATTAATCTGTTCCATAACTGAGCTCATATGGTAAATATTAATCTGTTCCATAACTGAGCTCATATGGTAAATATTAATCTGTTCCATAACTGAGCTCATATGGTAAATATTAATCTGTTCCATAACTGAGCTCATATGGTAAATATTAATCTGTTCCATAACTGAGCTCATATGGTAAATATTAATCTGTTCCATAACTGAGCTCATATGGTAAATATTAATCTGTTCCATAATTGAGCTCATATGGTAAATATTAATCTGTTCCATAACTGAGCTCATATGGTAAATATTAATCTGTTCCATAACTGAGCTCATGTGGTAAATATTAATCTGTTCCATAATTGAGCTCATATGGTAAATATTAATCTGTTCCATAACTAAGCTCATATGGTAAATATTAATCTGTTCCATAACTGAGCTCATATGGTAAATAACTCATATCCTGAAACTATTTTCCCTATTTAATGTATATAATTCGTTCCTGCCCACAAACATTTACCCTATTAGTTTTAGATGTTATACATATAAAACAAAACTGTTCTTTTCATTAACATGGAAGCTGTGTAAAACAGCTGTGTTTTGTGTTTGCTTTTGTGGGCAGTGGAAGTTAGGATTACTTCCGACCAAGATGCTACAGTCCATTATTATTATTATTTTTTTTTTATGGGTGTAGGCGATCATACCTTTCCACAATGTGCAATCTCCAACAAGATATATCAGCCTGTGTGTTGCCAGACTTCCATATTGTTACAAAACACTGTCTAGTCTTCTCACATTATCTTCCTCTACCTCTTTCTATAAATCTGTTACCCATAGGATATATTTGTTGTGAAATTATGGAAAAAGAGGAGCAAACAATTAAACAACAAATCTGGAGCAGAACTGAATAAGCAGATGTTAGGCCTCAGTTAGTACATTTCCTCCACACCTTTGCAGAAAATGAATCTAGAATTATCTATTACTCAAGTCCTCCTTCGGCAGTGTTATCATGAGACCTAGTTCATTGAAAAGGTATTGAGATGTTGTCAGGTAACACTGAGAGGTCTTGAGGCTTCATCTCACATCCTGGATTTTGGTTCATTTTGTTGTTGCAAATAAATTGGTGTTCTAAAAACAAAACAAAAAACAAAAACATATCCAGCTTCACTGGTATTCTGAGAATCCACTATTTGAGGTTAAATTTTACATATATCTTGTTAGTAAATAGTGCCATGTAAGGTTTAAGTTTAGACTTTGTTCTCTGAGAAGTA
Source organism: Candidula unifasciata (assembly GCA_905116865.2). Lineage (NCBI taxonomy): Eukaryota > Metazoa > Mollusca > Gastropoda > Stylommatophora > Geomitridae > Candidula > Candidula unifasciata. The sequence continues at coordinate 176,510 of CAJHNH020002391.1, read as the reverse complement.
ACAGAGTACTATTTTCATAGAGACTCCTTCCTTTATGCCATGGATTGGGAAGCACGACCAGAATAAAGATAAAGAAGATTTTAGTTAGGTTAAGAGCTAAGTGTCCAAAAAGAAGCATGCTGAATGTGTGCGATCACAATATGGGTTATGAAATCCATTGCAGATTTCATAGTTAAGTGGTGAAGCCATATGCCTCGCACTCTGAAGGTCGTGGGTTTATTTTAGGACTGCATCGTTCAGTTCATAATAGCCAAATTTTACAGAGACCCCTGGGGATCATTACCAGAGCTACAGAGTTCATGCTTTGTGTTATGCTTTAGGCAGGTGGCTAGCCCTTCTGTGGGGAGGGGCCGAGCTGTTTGAGATAAGCCAGTGGAATGAAGTCTGTCCTCTCACTTTTAATCTTGCTCTAATTGTGAAAGAATGTTCTTAATGCTAGCGGGTCTTACTAGCCACACTCAGGATTGCCTTAGGTTGTGATTCTAATGCCTCCTTACAGCTTCATGTAACAATATCGACTGGAAAGATAGAAAAGTGCTAATCTCCTTCCTTAGTGAAAGCCAGTAGGATGTGCAAAAGTGGTGCTTGGACTTTATATCTATGGGGAAGCAAATCAGGTTGTAACCAGGTCGTGATTCAGCACATAGAAAGGCTGAAGTTAGGCCTCATTTTCTAATGTTTCCTGCACACGGCGCATACAGACATGCTGAAGTTATGTCTGGGCTGGTAATGTTTCCTGCACACGACACATATAGACATGCTGAAGTTATGTCTGGGCTGGTAATGTTTCCTCCACACGACACATACAGACATGACAAAGTTAGGTCTGGGTTTTTAACATTGCCTTCTCACAGCACATGTAAACACACAAAAACTAAGCGGATGAAGTTGACCTGGGTTGGTAATGTTTCCTCCAGACGACACATACAGACATGCTGAAGTTATGTCTGGGTTGGTAATGTTTCCTCCACACGACACATACAGACATGACAAAGTTAGGTCTGGGTTTTTAACATTGCCTTCTCACAGCACATGTAAACACACAAAAACTAAGCTTATGAAGTTGACCTGGGTTGGTAAAGTTTCCTTCACAGTTTTTAGATATTTCATTCTCAACCCACTTAAGCACATAGCCCAAAGAATATAATATAGGAGCTGAATGTCTTAATAGATATCCAAGTTGTAATACTGATTTGTGCGTAGTAAAACAAAAAGTCATGAACTACTTGTCCCTGTTTTCTTGCAGTGTAGTTATGTCCTAATAAATGCATCATAGGTTGGATAACCCTGAGGTTAAAAAGTGATTACTGTGCTAATTCTGAAGTACCTTGGTCGATTCTGCATCAGATTACTTTGCGTTGATTTCGATAGTAGATGGAGAGCTGGCTGCTTAGAAAGCATAACAAACTACTGGACGTAAAATTACCTAATAAAACCATCATTATCATCATGTAGCAGGTCCTTTGCAGAACGTCGCTATCATCACAGTCTGCCTGTAAGAAACTCGGTTTCTTGCCAGTTCTCCCACCTCATGAACTTGCACACTCAAGGAGTCACTTATATCCTGTGCCCATCTTCGTGTCGGTCGGCCTCTGCCCCTCCTTCTGGAACCATGCCTTCTGCTAAAATTTTTTCCAATCCGTCGTGGCGCTTGATATGACCAAAATATTTCAGCTTTCGAGAAAGGATGCTGTTTATTAGCCAATCTTCCTTGATGTTCAGATCTTTTAAGATGTCAATATTTCTCATCTTCTTTGTCCAAGAGATTCTGAGAATCTTTCTATAGCATTTCAGCTCAAAAGCCCCTATTCTCTTTCTTAAGGACTGAGAGATAGTCCACGACTCACATCCGTATGTAGCCACAGGGAAGATGCATGCTCTCAAAATTCTAATTTTTATCTCCTTGCTGGTGCTTAACCATAGACTTTTAAGGCTGTTCAATCTTTGCATTGCTATGGCCATCCTCCTTTTAATTTCTGTTGAACAGTCTCCATTGCCTAGATATTCAAAGTTTGTGACATTTTCAATTTCTTCATCATTTGTTATTTTTGGGTGACAGCCAGTTTTTTCTAATAAAACCACAAACCATAAAATAATAATAATGATACTGGTATGGGTTATGCACATACTGTAAAGTATACACAACTGAATTCATGGTGTGCTTCAGTGCCTGAATGAATTCATGGTGTGCTTCAGTGCCTGAATGAATTCATGGTGTGCTTCAGTGCCTGAATGAATTCATAGTTTCCACATCTCTTCTAAACTGAAATTGATTATTGGCCACTGAAATTTTGTTTTTGTTTTTAGACATACAGTGCTTTTGTAGTTAATATAGGATGAACCAAATCGTGTTGCACACACAGAAAACTGGCTTTAAGATGAAAACAAAGATTTGACCGTGTGGTCTTTGTGGATTCTTTTTTTACTGCTTTGTCATTCTGAAATTGTGTTTTAAATGTTATCGTTCTTGTTCAACCCTGGATAATTATTACCAGGATGCCCTTGGCAAATCAATATTGCACTGTATTTTATGCTGATTCTTCTTCTTCAGTGATAGTTTGCATTGTGTCTCTTCCATGATAAGTCATAAACAGGATGGTGCACTTGAGGTGTATTGCATAACATTCATTGTGATGCATGAATGTTCATTTTCTAAACCATGCCACTTAGGCCAAAATTTTCTGGCTTCAATGGTTGAAATGTCATCTAGATTCTTCCTCCTTTGGGCAGAATGCCTTTCTGTTCTTATGAGCTCTTCCTTGCCCACGTTTTAGGTCCTGTCTTGTTGCCTTAGCCTTTGTTCTTACATCAACTTCTGAATCATGGTGCTGGACCTTTGGTTTGTCCGTGTGGATAAACCTTCCAAGGTTCATGAGCTTTATCAGCTTGTGTATTATTTTGCCCACTCAGTTTTAGCCAGTCAGTCAGCAGTGTTACCCAGGGTAAAGCACATTGATCCGTAAGTGGGCAAGGTACAGAAATTAGACCCAAGGAATTATTGACCATCCCTGAGTGTGTGGTTGTCCCACTTCTCAGAGCACTATCCCTCTGACTCTGCACAACACAACATGCAGCCTGTAATTGGTTTGATTTTTTTTTTTAAGGATCCATAAGCCATGAGTTGTAACCCTTTGGCTCAATTTTATGGATATCGGAACCCTTCGGCCTTGATTCCATGATAGATATCGTAAATCTGAGAGAAATGTGGCTTTTCTGCCTACCCCCGGGCGTGAACTGGACCACAAGAAGTTCATTACCCGGTCACTGCACAGTCAGGTTTAGCCAGCTATGCTGGTGAGCCAGGCAAATTGGTTTAATCATTATCATTCACTTTTACTATTGTGTGAGTTCCGGGGCTCCACTGTGGGTCAGAAAAAAAAAGATAAAATTCACGCCTCCCTAACAAACATGTTGTAAGAGTTGTCTGGTGAGCGGTTTCCTTAGAAAACAGAATGCATCTGCATGACAGGCAAGGAACCAACAATCTGCATACAAGTAAGCCAGACCCATAAAAACAGGTGTCCGCACAAAACTCAAGTTCTGGAGCAGGACTACAGTCCAGAACTTGACAAACAACCAGAACTTTCTAACAGAGTTTAGGAACAGAAAGCGTGAAGAAGAAAAGCAGAAATTGACTTGATATTGATACTTAAAAAAAAATATTCACAGGTGTTTGCAATTGTAGTTTTTGGCTGCATCTCCTCGAAAGGATGGTTTGGCCATTCCTGCATCATCAATAATGACGACAATGCCTGTGGATACGGCACAGGTGTAGGAGTCTTAGCATTTCTCATCTGCTTGGGATTTCTAATTGTGGATGCATTCTTTGAGAATTTGAGCAGTGTACAGCACCGGCGGTACGCTGTACTGGCCGATCTTGGCATCTCAGGTAGGTGTTTAACAATTTTGCTATATTGTATAGTGTAGTGGTCTCCAGGCTTTTTCAGGTGCACCCCTCAACCCCCCCACCCCCGTTGTAATGATACTATAAATAGGGATAACGTCAGGGGATGACTGATATAATTGGGGAGGTCCCTTAGAGCATGGGTTTCACGGAGATATGGTGAAACGACAGGAAAGAGTGAGTCACGTGTGAATGGTGAGATCTGGGGGATTGAGAATCAGGCGGTCATTCGGTGACTGGGCCCCAGAGAGGAAGGATGTAAGACTGAATCAGTGAAGATGAATAAAGAATGGAAAGCACGTGGATCGACTGAAGTATGCCTGAAGCATTAATGTGTGAGCAAGTCGAGATTGCCCCGAATGGTGTAAGTGGACATCGTTGTTGATTCGTGTATTGTGCTACCGTGATAATAAACTAATGAAATGTATCAGCTGGTGTCACCCATCGTTAGAAGTAGTGTGACCGATGAGAGCAGTGCAGTCTTGTTAGATTAAGCTGTGACTTAACCTCTAGACACAAGTACAATCATTACATTGATTCATTACATTGATTCATTACACCCGTGATATGTGGCAGCCCCCCCCCCCCCCCCACACACACACACACACACACAGAGATAGAGAGAGAAAGAGAGAGAGATATATATACTTTCCCCTCAACATAACAAAATGTGATTAAAAAGAAGAGGAAAGAAAGACAAATCTCAAGCAGTATTAAGAACTTGGAGGAGGAACATCTAAATAAAACAAAGTTGCAAATAACAAAAGTTATAATCACCAAAAATTGGTAATTTAGTGTCTAAATATGAAAGTGATGGTTGGCACTGTTTTGTCTTGATAATGTCTGCTATCTTTGGTCTGATAATGGAAAAGGCATAACATAAATCATAATGATGTCTGCAATCTTTGGTCTGATGTTGGATAAGGCACAACAGAGATCATAATGATGTCTGCCATCTTTGGTCTGATGTTGGACAAGGCACAACAGAGATCATAATGATGTCTGCCATCTTTGGTCTCATGTTGGGTAAGGCACAACAGAGATCATAATGATGTCTGCCATCTTTGGTCTCATGTTGGACAAGGAACAACAGAGATCATAATGATGTCTGCTATCTTTGGTCTGATGTTGGAAAAGGCACAACAGAGATCATAATGATGTCTGCCATCTTTGGTCTCATGTTGGACAAGGCATAACAGAGATCATAATGATGTCTGGTATCTTTGGTCTGATGTTGGAAGAGGCACAACAGAGATCATAATGATGTCTGCCATCTTTGGTCTGATGTTGGAAAAGGCACAGCAGAGATCATGATGATGTCTGCCATCTTTGGTCTGATGTTGGACAAGGCACAACAGAGATCATAATGATGTCTGCCATCTTTGGTCTGATGTTGGACAAGGCACAACAGAGATCATAATGATGTCTGCCATCTTTAGTCTGATGTTGGACAAGGCACAACAGAGATCATGATGATGTTTGCCATCTTTGGTCTCATGTTGGACAAGGCACAACAGAGATCATGATGATGTCTGCCATCTTTGGTCTGATGTTGGACAAGGCACAACAGAGATCATGATGATGTCTGCCATCTTTGGTCTAATAATTGAAAAAGGCACAACAGAAATCACAATGATGTCTGCTGTCTTTGGTCTGATGTTGGACAAGGCACAACAGAGATCATAATTATGTCTGCCATCTTTGGTCTGATGTTGGAAAAGGCACAACAGAGATCATGATGATGTCTGCCATCTTTGGTCTGATAATTGAAAAGGCACAACAGAGATCATAATGATGTCTGCTGTCTTTGGTCTGATGTTGGACAAGTCACAACATAGATTACTCAGGTTGGCAGTGCTGTTTTGACTGCTAAAGCTGACAATCTGAATTATTACAAGTACAAATGGACTCGATTTCAAATCGCCAAGAAATCTCTGGTCAAGTGAATAATCCACTATGGGTCATAAACTGGAATTTCATTTTCATGTCCTAAATTGTTTTTTTTTTTCACCAGAGCTTAGTTGTCATGTCTGTTGGGTGTGGCAACATGTTGCTTGGCAGTGCCTCAAAGATAGGGCTGTTTTCTAACACATTTTCTAGGGTTTATTTAGCATATGACACTGGCATGAACTATTTGCCTCATGCCTAGTTAGCGATGTGACAGATAGGAAGAACATCATAGTGGGACAAGAAAACAAAGCATTACACAGCCTAGGATTTGAGAAGGGCTTTCAGGTCGACCTGCCTCAAAATGAACGCAAGGCAGCTCTCTGGGAAGCAGTGGTAGCTGGTGTAATGCTGATCGCATCAGTCGTAGAATGCTTTTCGGCCTTTAAAAGACCTAAAAGAGAACACCTATATAATTGAATATATGCGTATATTTTGTCAGCCCAGGGAATCATGCAGAAAAGTGGCTGAATTGGATCTGCAAGAGGGTCTTGCTGTGGTGGCACTACATGACAAACTACAGCTCACTTTTTGTCTACTTCAGTCTTTGACTTGCTGAAAGTAATGGGCCCTTTTATAGCAAAGGTGAACCAGCAACCTTTATTTCCCAGGGAATTTCCTCACTCATTTTAGTTTGGACCAACCAGAGTGCCCATTGAGAGAGTCAATAGTTAAAGTCACCCTCACTGCAGATTTGAACCTACAATTGTTGTATTTTCTCGATTTAAAGTATAATTATTTAAACTTTTATTATTTGAATTTTTTATTTTGTATTTTTGTAGGTTTGTGGACATTTTTATGGTTTGTCGGCTTCTGCTACCTGACGGATGCCTGGCGCCGCACAGAGAAAGATCCACCTCATGGGAAAGACAACGTCCAAGCAGCCATAGCATTTTCCTTTTTCTCCATATTCACATGGGTATGCTTTCTTTTACTGTTATGGTTGCTGTGTTACATATTGCACTGTATCATTATCACGTTGCTCACCATTTTTATTCATTCATTCATTGTCCTGTTGTGCCATCATATGTAACACAGGGCTCGCATGCTATTTCTACGTTCCCTTCTGTCCTGTCCAGCACCTTGGGCTTCTTTCATCAGCATTTGCCTATGGTTTCTCTTGGGCATCATTGGGGGCATCCTTGTTTCCTTGCATCATTGGGGGCATCCTTGTTTCCTTGCATCATTGGGGACATCCTTGTATCTTTAGGAACATCCTTGTTTTCTTGTATCATTGGGGGCATCCTTGTTTTCATGTATTATTGGTGACATCCTTGTATCATTAGGGACATCCTTGTTTTTTTTGTAACATTTGGGAAATCCTTCTTTCCTTGACTCATTAGGGACATCCTTGTATCATTGGAGACATCTGTGTTTCCTTGTATCATTGGGGCCATCCTTGTTTTCTTGTATCATTGGGGACTTCCTTGTATCATTGGAGCATCCTTGTTTCCTTGTATCATTGGGGGCATCCTTGTTTTCATGTATTATTGGTGACATCCTTGTATCATTAGGGACATCCTTGTTTTTTTTGTAACATTTGGGACATCCTTGTTTCCTTGTATCATTGGGAACATTCTTGTTTCCTTGTATCATTGGGGGCATCCTTGTATCATTGGGGCATCCTTTTTTCCTTGATCATTGGGGGCTTCCTGATATCATTGGTGGCATCCTTGTTTCCTTGTATCATTGGGGGCACCCTAGTATCATTGGGGACATCCTGGTATCATTGTGGGGCATCCTTGTATCATTGGGGACATCATTGTATCATTGGGGACATCCTTGTATCATTGGGGACATCCTTGTTTCCTTGTATCATTGGGGGCATCCTTGTATCATTGGGGACATCCTTGTATCATTGGGGACATCCTTGTTTCCTTGTATCATTGGGGGCATCCTTGTATCATTGGGGGCATCCTTGTATCATTGGGGGCATCCTTGTATCATTGGGGGCATCCTTGTATCATTGGGGGCATCCTTGTATCATTGGGGACATCCTTGTATCATTGGGGACATCCTTGTTTCCTTGTATCATTGGGGGCATCCTTGTATCATTGGGGACATCCTTGTATCATTGGGGACATCCTTGTTTCCTTGTATCATTGGGGGCATCCTTGTTTCATCGGTCCCTATGTTTCTTATTTTAGTGCCAATTTGGGGATTCTCTGCTCATGTCTTCTTATAATGTGTCCAGTATGGCCACCTTTACAATTCAGGATGTTTCTCGGTACTTATTCTATAACGTACGGTTTGATTGATGTATCTTGAAGGTGCATAAAATACGTTGCCACCAGTCCGACCGGCAGTCATGCTAGCCACCATGAGACTGTAGCCTCTGTAAGACGTATGCTTGTCTGGGGCGTGTTTCATGATTGTAATCACATCAGCTGTGTTGGCAACACACATGATTTCTCTTGTTTAAGTCTCAACCAGTGCCATTTGAGGAAGTCACCATGTGAGTTCAGAAACCCTATTTGGAGTGGAGGAGGGTGCAAATAACTTACATGCTTTTTGTAATAGGCAATTAATTTGGAATTTTCTAAAATATAATTATTGGGACAAAAGGCTTTTATATCAAGGCCTAGCTGTAAACCACAACATAACCTGTCAACTACCCTGTTAATGGTGAATGCAGAAGAAGAAGAAGTAACCAGTTGAAGAACTATTTTGTATCCTGTGCTGGTTCAGACTTGACACTGAGACATTGGGAGATGCTGCTGTTTAAGTCGTGACGCCAGATGTGTTGTACTGGCTGATGTGAGCCTGTTTGGTTTCAATGTATTGTTGATCCACCCAACTATTCTATGTCTGTGTAACAATGCATTATGTTGCTACCTCCATTTCTTAGATGACCCTGCCACCTGATTTTATGTCTGTGTAACTAATGCATGTGTTGCTACTTTAATTTCTTAGATGAACCTGCTACCTGATGTCTGTGTAAATAATGCATTGTGTTGCTACTTTCATTGCTTAGATGACCCTAAAAGGTAAAGTCGGGAGATGTGAACCAGCGTCATTGCACACGGTTATAAACCATAAGTGCTCTGCTACCAGTACGGACAGCTGATAAGAATTGTCCGCCTGTGTCACCGCTCACACGTAACTCTGTAGCTACAGCAACATTCCTCCATTTACCCCAGAGTGTCAACTCTGGTACCCATTACCTAGAGACTGGGTGAACCCCTGGAGCCGCCCGGTTTTGAACACTGACCGTGGGCTGCTGCGAGTCACAGCTGGATTTGAAAGCGAGCCTCTTATCAACTGCGCTAATGCGGCCCCTTATGAACCTGCTACCTGATGTCTATGTAAATAATGCGTCTGTGTAAATAATGCATTGTGTTGCTACTTTACATTTCTTAGATGACCCTGCTACCTGATGTCTGTGTAAATAATGCGTCTGTGTAAATAATGCATTGTGTTGCTACTTTACATTTCTTAGATGACCCTGCTACCTGATGTCTGTGTAAATAATGCGTCTGTGTAAATAATGCATTGTGGTGCTCTTTCATTTCTTAGATGACCCTGCTATCTGATGTCTGTGTAAATAATGCATTGTGTTGCTACTTTACATTTCTTAGATGACCCTGCCAACTGATTCTATGTCTGTGTAAATAATGCATTGTTTTGTTACTTTACATTTCTTAGATCTTAGATGACCCTGCCAACTGATTCTATGTCTGTGTAAATAATGCATTGTGTTGTTACTTTACATTTCTTAGATCTTAGATGACCCTGCCAACTGATTTTGTCTGTGTAAATAATGCATTGTGTTGCTACTTCCATTTCTTAGAATTTGTCATTTGTTAGTAAAGGGCCCTTGATGTCACCATGAGTCATAATTAGTGGGTATGTGGTGCTACCTCTATTAGTTGCCCTTTACAGCCTGCTTGTTGGGCTGGGGGAGGGGGATGTATTAGGTCTGTTCTTGTTTCCTTCCAGACTAGGGCTCCGGAACCCACACAAGGTTATTTGTTGTATGTTTTTTTTTAAATCTGCGCTAAAATAATTTAAGCGTCTTTATCATCATTTCACAGGGCGGACTGACTTTCTTGGCTTTACGTCGCTACCGTCAAGGTGCCCAAGAGGCTTTTGCTACCGGATACGATCAGGATCCGAATGCATCATCTCCTTACAGTTCCTTCCCAGGCAGTGACACGGGGGACCCTTACCAACAGCCACCATTCAGTCAACAGAAGGAAACCCCTGACTACCAGCAACCAACTTACTGATTCTAGTCACTGATAAAAAGCTCTTTAAATTCACATAGCGGAGGCAGTGCTACATTTCTAAACAGGCATCGATGGTGTTAGATCGTAGGAGTGTAGTAGCTATATACTCTTGTGGCGTATATTTGTCTCAGCGTCTTGAATGTACCTGCTATTGAGATCATGCATGTGTTACGTTGTAGATCGCTGGTCTTGTCAATCGTCTATAAGTTTAAGATTTTTTTTTTAATTCATTAGAATTTATCATGTCCTTATCTGATCTTTTCCAATATTTACCCATCCACCATTATCATCATCAAATGTATTTTCTGTCCCTGCTTGTAACCATTGACCATTCTTGTTGTGTTTAGCCATCCATATAATTGATGAAATGTTGTGTGTAAAAATTTGGGTGGGATTTTGTCATGTCATCTTGTGTATGAGGTTTTGATTAATTTTTAGTAATTGCAAGTTGTGAATGTCCGTTACGTATATTTGCGTGGGGAATAACCATTTTTTGTTTTTAGATTTATCTGCGCATTTATTGGTCCTTTCATGCATGGCGTAAAAATAAGAACATTAAATGTTTAGTTAGTGGCAGATATTTGGGTCAGCACACTATATTTGGGTCAGCTTGAGTTAAAATAATACTGTATTTAAAAAAAGGAGCTAAGGTTACGTTTAAGATAGAATCAGTTAAGATAACAACTGACTAATTTAAAAAAAAAAAGGCAAAAGTAGATTATATTTAGACTAACTAATGAATCTACCAGATTATATTAGGATTAACAAATGAAACCTACCAGATTATATTTAAGCTCAATAATGAACCTACCAGATAATATTTAGAATAGCTAATGAACCTACCAGGTAATATTTAGACTAGCTAATGAACCTACCAGGTAATATTTAGACTAGCTAATGAACCTACCAGATTATATTTAAACTAGCTAATAAATATACTAGATTATATTTAGACTAACTAATGAACCTACCAGATTATATTTAGACTAACTAATGAATCTACCAGATTATATTTAGACTAACTAATGTACCTACCAGATAATATTTAGACTAGCTAATGAACCTACCAGATAATATTTAGACTAGCTAATGAACCTACCAGATAATATTTAGACTAACTAATTAACTCACTAGATTATATTTAAACTAGCTAATAAACTTACCAGATTATATTTAGACTAACTAATGAACCTACCAGATTATATTTAGACTAACTAATGAATCTACCAGATTATATTTAGACTAACTAATATACCTACCAGATAATATTTAGACTAGCTAATGAACCTACCAGATAATATTTAGACTAACTAATTAACTCACCAGATTATATTTAAACTAGCTAATAAACTTACCAGATTATATATAGACTAACTAATGAACCTACCAGATTATATTTAGACTAACTAATGAACCTACCAGATAATATTTAGACTAGCTAATGAACCTACCAGATAATATTTAGACTAGCTAATTAACTCACCAGATTATATTTAAACTAGCTAATAAACTTACCAGATTATATTTAGACTAACTAATGAACCTACCAGATTATATTTAGACTAACTAATGAATCTACCAGATTATATTTAGACTAACTAATGAACCTACCAGATAATATTTAGACTAGCTAATTAACTCACCAGATTATATTTAAACTAGCTAATAAACTTACCAGATTATATATAGACTAACTAATTAACCTACCAGATTATATTTAGACTAACTAATGAACCTACCAGATTATATTTAGACTAACTAATGAACCTACCAGATAATATTTAGACTAGCTAATGAATCTACCAGATTATATTTAGACTAACTAATGAAGCTACCAGATTATATTTAGACTAACTAATGAGCCTGTGTAGAGTTGCTTGGTTCCGAAAAGTGAAGGTTTAAATGTTTAGTAACGGCAGGGATTTGATTAACATTGGATGAGGGTTGTTTGTGCATGTTAAGATGTTCTGCATAATCATTGATTTGTTCATGTGTATTCATAAAGTAAAGGTTTTAATAGAAGCCGCCATATGACTATTTTGAATGAGAATGAGAATCGATTCTGTTTGAAAGAGGATTGATCAATTTTCCATACTAAATTAATTTGGAGATTCATTGGTTTGTTGATGTATAGCTTAAAAAGTAAATTAAGTCAATGTTTTAGTAGGAGCGGAGATATGATTGTGAATTCTTGAATGAGGTTTGATTATTTGTGCATGCTAAATTCATCTATCAATTCATTCTTTCATATGTATTTTGGAAAATTCATATTTATTTGTACAAGAGGGCATACAGTTCTCTGATGCGTATTTTCTGGGTAAATTTTTTTTAGCACATGTTTTTTTATTTTTAAAGTGTACTTTTGCTTCAAACGATCTAGTTTCTCAGTTACCCAGTTTAAGGCTTCCATGGATGAAAGAACCAGTTCGAAACACAGTCATTGCTCTGATTTGCTTAGATTTACATTGAGATACCTGCAGTCTGAGTTAAGAAAGAGAAAGGTTGTAAGACATTGGCCTTCACACCTCATACAGATGAATATTCCGGTTGTTTGTGTTTCAGCATTTTTAAAATGGTGTACACAGCGAAAGTATTAAATCATAAGAGAAACAGGACCAGTACTAAATTACGTCGAACGACAGCAAATAAAAGGATTTTCTTGCTTTGAGAAAACACCTCCAGCTTTATACCACACAAGGCATACAACAAAATAGGAAAGGGACACAAATTAAGAGGTAGACTAAAAACAGGATGGAAAGATAACAATCAGAGAAACTTTACAACAGCGCAGTGTTTCAGTTCTCAAGGTGACCAGACGAGCAAGAAGTTGAACCTTATATCTTTGTTGACACAGGAAGTGGTAAAGAAGAAAATAAAGTTGTAGAAGAAGATACACTAACAGATGCATTGACTGCTTTCTTGGCTTGCCAATACCTCAAGATGCTCCAAGTTTAACACCATGCACACATTTCATCATCATCACAGTCCAGCTGTTATGAACAGATCTGCTTTCATTCTGTCAGTACTTTGTTTGCTTGAAAAATCTAGCTGTGAATTTTGTATGAATCATTTTGCCGAGCATTGGCCGTGAAGTTTCAGTGATTTATTGTGTAAATTTTGGGTTTTTATTTTTCCTCTTGTCTGCCTTTGGCTTTGAGAGACATTGTTTACGCGTGAGGTGTCAAATTGACCTGCTAGTGGTTTGGCTATTCAGCTGTGGAACTAGTTTAAAGCTATACTATGGCAGTGCTTTTCCACACCAAATTATGACATATTAAGTCGATAACCTAATACATGCAAAAGTCTATAACACTTGAGGCATTTGATTTATCTTTTATCAGATTGTTTAACTTTAAACATAGCATTTATCAAGTGTTGTCATCATTTCATTTAATGAACATTAGTTGAACAAACTAGTTTTATTATTTGGGGATGGGTGTGATTTTGTGGCTGTGAATAGCCAAGTCTTGTGATTGGCTGCCCTAAATTGCTTGTGTACAGTATGCACACTTATACACCTTATCTTTTGTTTTTCTGTTTGTTTTGTTTCGTGAAGGGGTATGTTGTGTGTGTTCATTGTCAGAATCTTGAGTTGGTGTGACAGGATGGGTAGAATAGTCTGTATTGTCAGTCTAAAGTCATTGGGAAATGAATCACATAGGCATAAATAATAAATAATGTGTATTATCAAAGTTGGAAGTCACAGTGATGTGGATGTCAGTGGTCTGTGTTTTATCAAAGCCGGAAGTTAAAAAAAAGTTATTAGTTATTTCTAGTGCCTTTTCCACTCTCCAAGTTTTTGCTTCATTTGACTTTTTGCCCTGTAAGAATCCGAACAATTTTTTTGGTATTAATAAAAGAAGCACATCTTTATAATTCTACCTTAAGAAACTAGAGGAAGAGAAAAAGCAGCAGCAGAAATTCTAGCCGGATGTTGAAACAACTAGACCAACAAGCAGACAGTCTAGCGGGATGTTGAAACAACTAGACCAACAAGCAGACAGTCTAGCGGGATGTTGAAACAACTAGACCAGCAAGGAGACAGTCTAGCCGGATGTTGAAACAACTAGACCAGCAAGGAGACAGTCTAGCGGGATGTTGAAACAACTAGACCAGCAAGGAGACAGTCTAGCGGGATGTTGAAACAACTAGACCAACAAGCAGACAGTCTAGCGGGATGTTGAAACAACTAGACCAGCAAGGAGACAGTCTAGCGGGATGTTGAAACAACTAGACCAACAAGGAGACAGTCTAGCGGGATGTTGAAACAACTAGACCAGCAAGGAGACAGTCTAGCGGGATGTTGAAACAACTAGACCAGCAAGGAGACAGTCTAGCGGGATGTTGAAACAACTAGACCAACAAGCAGACAGTCTAGCGGGATGTTGAAACAACTAGACCAGCAAGCAGACAGTCTAGCGGGATGTTGAAACAACTAGACCAGCAAGGAGACAGTCTAGCGGGATGTTGAAACAACTAGACCAGCAAGGAGACAGTCTAGCGGGATGTTGAAACAACTAGACCAGCAAGGAGACAGTCTAGCGGGATGTTGAAACAACTAGACCAGCAAGCAGACAGTCTAGCGGGATGTTGAAACAACTAGACCAGCAAGCAGACAGTCTAGCGGGATGTTGAAACAACTAGATCAGCAAGGAGACAGTCTAGCGGGATGTTGAAACAACTAGACCAGCAAGGAGACAGTCTAGCGGGATGTTGAAACAACTAGACCAGCAAGCTGACAGTCTAGCAGGATGTCCACTGCTGAATCACGGCTGTTACACATTTAATATTTTCATGCAAAATGTTTAGGGTATTGGTCAATTTATGGAGAGAAAAAAAAACATTACCTGGTTACCTTTACTTTGACCATGAAAATGAGAGTTTTGTTGACTTAGAAATGGGAGAATAATGTGTTGTCATTGAGGTTATTTTGACATATCGATAATGTCATACTTTAAATAAAAGCAACTTTTTTTAAAAACTCTCATATATCAACATTTGGAGGGGGCTAAGGGTATATAGTCTGTCCACCGTTGTCGAAAGACTTCACATCATCAAAATCCCATAAATGCTGAAAAAACGGCTTCTCTGAATGACCTGGTAGCTTTTGGGTCACTGCATTTTCTGCATCATCTCTTATTTAGCCCTGCATTAAGTCGGAATTAAATGTCAGAGAAATGATCAACACAAAATTGGATGAATTAAAAAAGAATGAAGAGATCAGAGAAGTGTCTGGACAAATATCGACAGCAATAAGTCAAAGAAAGTTGAGGTGTGTTAGGCACAGAGACGGAATTAGCAAAGAATTACCAAGCAAACACTGAAATAGGAAAGAAACGGTCTAGGAAAAAAGAGGACGTCCGGGGGAAACATTAAGAAAAACATTATTAGGAGAGACAATAAATGCTGGACTGAACTCCATGTCGGAAATTGAGAAAGTTGCATGCAGTAGAGCATGGTGAAGGAATCGAATGCGAGCCCTGTGTCTGTTGTCTAAAGGCTCACAGAGGATGATGATAACTAACTCTGAATTAGCTGCCAGTCAAATGAGTAAGTGTATTTTAAATAGTTGTTTTGCCAGTTAGCTCTTTTTAATTCCAGAAGACTGTGAAGCAGTTGTCCAATGGAGACAATCTCTGTAAAATATATGGCTTTTAGGGATGCCAGATTTCTTTAGTAGCATTAGACCCAAAAAAACAAGTGCTAGTATACATTAAGGGGGGGAAATGGTTCACAAAAAGAACTATTGACACAAGATGTGTTGCTGGAACAGAAATAATTAACCAGATGAAAAATAATTTAGCAGAAATAGTTTGTGATTATTTTTATTTTTATTTTTTTAGTTCTTCTTTCTCTCTTTTGGCCCTCAAAGGAGTGGCTGGTACCTTTTTATCATGGCTGACACATAGGCTGTGATATCGGCACCTTTCAGTCGAACACATTTGATTTCATCAAATTTTCAGTTAGTTTTCTTTTAAGGATGTGCTTGTTCGGAGGCAGTGGGTTTATTCTGTTGCTGCCAAAATATGGCCTCCAGAACCTGCACTGGATATTATTTAGTTTGAGAATTGTCTTTGATTTACGAGAGAGTGTACTGCCACATCAAGAAAGATTAGATAATAAACAGCATCCTGTCTCGGAAGGTGAACTATTTTGATCATATCAAGTGCCACGGCGGATTAGAAAAAATAATAGCAGAAGGCAGTGTGCCAGGAAGGAGGGGCAAGGGCCGACCAACACAAAAGTGGGCACAGCATATAAGTGACTCTTTGAGTGCAGTTCTCCTAATACTGTCTAAAAGTCATAAGAACAGTCTTTTTCTAAAGTGTCCATCATGGTAACTGTGGTACTCAAGAATTGCAAAACATGATTTTTACGTTCACACTCTGATGCAAAACATGATTTTTACGTTCACACTCTGATGCGAAACATGATTTTTACGTTCAGGAAACACCACTTACAATGAAGGCAACTGAAAATACCACACACAACCGTGGAAACACGAGGCACGACAGGGGCAGCTATAGAAACACCACACACAAGAAAGGCAACAGTGGAAATACTTCATACCCACAGCTAAGCTCTTTATGAACACATCTAACACAAGCCCACTATCATCATTCTAACTACAGGTCAGTGGTGCTAGCGTTAAAAGGTATACTTCAGCACAAACTGTTTGACTGTCCACCACAGGTGCTAGCTGACTAAAGTGTAGGTATCCACATGATGGTTACCCACATGATGGTGTCTCAGGACCGTCTGGTCTCAGGACACAGTCTGTCTCTATTCTCAGGCACACACACTGTCTACTCCCCGGACACAGTCTGTCTCTATTCTCAGGCACACACACTGTCTACTCCCCGGACACAGTCTGTCTCTATTCTCAGGCACACACACTGTCTACTCCCCGGGCACAGTCTGTCTCTATTCTCAGGCACACACACTGTCTACTCCCCGGACACAGTCTGTCTCTATTCTCAGGCACACACACTGTCTACTCCCCGGCACAGTCTGTCTCTATTCTCAGGCACACACACTGTCTACTCCCCGGGCACAGTCTGTCTCTATTCTCAGGCACACACGCTGTCTACTCCCCGGACATAGTCTGTCTCTATTCTCAGGCACACACACTGTCTACTCCAAGGACACAGTCTGTCTCTATTCTCAGGCACACACTGTCTACTCCCCGGGTATAGTCTGTCTCTATTCTCAGGCACACACACACTGTCTACTCCCCGGACACAGTCTGTCTCTATTCTCAGGCACACACTGTCTACTCCCCGGACACAGTCTGTCTCTATTCTCAGGCACACACTGTCTACTCCCCGGACACAGTCTGTCTCTATTCTCAGGCACACACTGTCTACTTCCCGGACACAGTCTGTCTCTATTCTCAGGCACACACTGTCTACTCCCCGGACACAGTCTGTCTCTATTCTCAGGCACACACACACTGTCTACTCCCCGGACACAGTCTGTCTCTATTCTCAGGCACACACACACACTGTCTACTCCCCGGACACTGTCTCTATTCTCAGGCACACACACACTGTCTACTCCCCGGGCACAGTCTGTCTCTATTCTCAGGCACACACTGTCTACTCCCCGGACACAGTCTGTCTCTTTTCTCAGGCACACACTGTCTACTCCCCGGACACAGTCTGTCTCTATTCTCAGGCACACACTGTCTACTCCCCGGACACAGTCTGTCTCTATTCTCAGGCACACACACACTGTCTACTCCCCGGACACAGTCTGTCTCTATTCTCAGGCACACACACACACTGTCTACTCCCCGGACACAGTCTGTCTCTATTCTCAGGCACACACACACTGTCTACTCCCCGGTCACAGTCTGTCTCTATTCTCAGGCACACACTGTCTACTCCCCGGACACAGTCTGTCTCTATTCTCAGGCACACACTGTCTACTCCCCGGACACAGTCTGTCTCTATTCTCAGGCACACACTGTCTACTCCCCGGACACAGTCTGTCTCTATTCTCAGGCACACACACACTGTCTACTCCCCGGACACAGTCTGTCTCTATTCTCAGGCACACACACACTGTCTACTCCCCGGGCACAGTCTGTCTCTATTCTCAGGACACACACTGTCTGTTCTTAGGACACAGTCTGGCCTCTATTCTCAGGACACACACTGTCTATTCTTAGGACACAGTCTGGTTTCTATTCTCAGGACAGTCTCTTTTCTCAGGACATGTATATTCTCGGAACACACAGTACATTTTCCTTGTTTTAATTTATTGCTGTTGTATATTACTTCTGACTGAATGTGCTGTTCTCATTTGTGCATGCACTTTCACATCTGCCATGTTATGGTATGAATTATATGTAAGGATGTATATTTTAGCAGTCCAGTGTTGTTGTTTAGCTCACTGTTTTCATCTCTACCGCTGGTTTAAAATCTACTGTTCTGTTATATATGACTGAAATGTAAGTTCTTGTTGACTCAGAGCAGTGGCTGGAAGAAGGGTGGTTACAACACTTGGCTCTCATGTGGGGAACCTGGGTTTTATCTCCAGTAAGGTGGAAGAGTTTTTCTGTCTGGGGCAGAATTAAACATCCTAGCCTGACAGTCCTTGGTGATAGCACTCGCCATATGGCCCTGAATCTTCAGTCTCATGACCCCCTAAAACAAGGGGTGCACACACACAGTTGACTCAGTGTAGAATTTATGCTTTCTTCTCTTAACTTCACTTGGTTTTTTTGGTTTTGTTTGTTTGTAATTCATTGTATGTGATCTACAGTCTTGTCATACATGCAAAAGTCATTCCTTGACTAACTGACCTTATGTTGCAAATACTTAGATCTATTATACTGCCCGACCAGATGTCTTGTTTATCATAACAGGTGTTTGCTATTTATGATCTTATTAGGACTGAAGTAGAATTGACTCTCAAGGACATCATTCTTACCCGCATTTTTTACATCCTCATTTGTTTGTTACAAGCGAACGTACATTTTACATTCTCATAATAAACTGGCATCGCTGTCCTTTCCCTCGTCTGATTTATATTTTGCTGCCATTTGCATTTACACATCCCTGACAGCCTAGAGATTTGTCTATTCTGTTTTCTTAAAATTATAGTCAAAGGGCCCTTTTCGACACCTTCAGACATATTGGGCATATAGGGCTAGACCTACATTTTATAGACCAGTCGGCACCAGGACTGCACCTTGTACCCCCTCAAGGCTGGGCAGACCTGGAAGCCAAGATCATTTAAAAAAAAATAATCCCGCACCATCAGGACCTAAATCCACGACCTTCCGGTCCTCATGTGAGTGCCTAGCCCCTACACCAGGTTTCAAATTATAGAGATTGGCTAATGAAACATGACCATATTCACAGTATTTGTTGTTGTTGCAGTTATAATGTTGAGTACACAAATGGCTAACAGTTGCCATTCTGTCTCAGGGTCGCTATATTTTAAAGAGATCAGTAGAAAGCATACTCTACTCATTCTCCAGCTGCTTAGCATAGTAGTGTTACAGTATCATACCGATGCATTCATTGCTAGACTGTGGAAAGGAACTAGCCACACTGTCATTTTGTCGGTTGAATATTGAATTTTAAATGTTGAATTAGGCATCAACATCACAACCCTCAGGACACTCCCATAAGCAGTCCGTCCCTATCTTCAACAGCAAGGAAGAGTTACAATTCCGATAGCACCAGGAACTTATTGTATTGTCTTGCCATTCCCTTGAGTGTTGAGCGTCAGCCAGATCCCCAGGTAACTCCTCACTGCGGTTTTCTAGGCAAATTTACTTTTCAGTAGTTTGTCATTGAATTCTGAATGGTCGCCTCTCGGTACCATTGTCAATACCAAACTAAGGGGGCCTGCTGCCAAATCGCCTGCAGCTGGGATTAAAATAGGCACCCTGGCACTACAAGGGGAATTTGCAACACCTAAGTCGCAGCCACTTTACTGTATACCTCCTGTGAAAACAGAGTGCATCTATCAGATGGATAGGAAAAATAGCGAACTGCAATGTGACATACATAGGTCAAAATGAAGTATTACTTTTCACACAACTATTGTTTTTTTAGAGCTCTCTGTGTCCAATCGTCATTTTCTCGAAACAAGGATTTCGCACTTAAGTGACTTGCATAGTGCCAACGGTATTTCGTAACCTAGAATGCACTGCTACCTAAAAATTGTGCGCCCGGCTGCAGGTCTACCTTCTTTATGTATTAGCTGTTGGGGGGTCTTGGGTTTACAGCTGTGGTACGGGCTTCATATGAAAGTAGTGACATTACAGAAGTCACATACTAATACTGACAGTCTGTTTGGAAACATACACCATCAAATTTCATTTACATCTCCATACCCATTGCCTGGATCACATAACAATCTAACTAATTTGATAACATGCACAGTTTTTTTATAGACTTTAGAACTCGCACTGACCAAAACGTATCTCCAAACTTTATTTTTCCCTTGTTGTAGTATTTATTATCATCTTTTTAATCACATTTTGTTGTGGTTGGGGGGGGGGGGGGGTGGGGTCTCTATATACTCATGGGGAGCGTGACCTGAAAAAAGTCGGGAGACCACTGGTCTAAACAGACTAATTTCAGTCTCATAGTTTTCCGGTCATTATTTGTCTGTCATGAAACATTCCAGCAAGATCATGTGGTCTGTGATGTTTGGCTGCTTTTAGGGGAGTCCACATATTTTTTGTTTGTGTTCCTATTTATGCTGTCTTTTTGTTTGTTTTTTAAATTACGTTTGGTTGTACTGCTTCCTGTGTTTGCTGTTGTTGCAAGAAAGTAATCAGTTGTCAAGGCCCCTAGCTTTGGTTGGTCAAATATATCAGTATACATATTGTGTGAATGTTTGAGCCATCACTTATAGGTAGATCCTTGCTGAACATTTCATTTTATTTGTGTAATCAGAGGTCTTGAATTGATAGACCTTGTGACATGTGTAAGGCAGAGGTGTTGTTCTGATAGACCTTGTGACATGTGTAAGGGAGAGGTGTTGTTCTGATAGACCTTGTGACGTGACGTGTGTAAGGCAGAGGTGTTGTACTGATGGATATTAATGTTGTGGGTTCGGGTAAAGATGGAACCCGGCTTTCTTTTAAACAAAAATGACCCCTTTTCCCAGGTCGACCCAGCCCTGAGTGGGTGCCAGGTGCGGTTCTGGGAAGCAAAGGCAGCCGGCATAATGTTGACTGCATCACCCACCAAGTGCCGATTGGTCTATAAAATATAGGTCAGTATGCCTGAAGGCGTGGAAAGGGGTCCTTTAGTTTACTTATGCGGATAGAACTTGTGACACACATAGACAGAGAACTTGTACTGACAGAACTTGTGACACACATAGACAGAGAACTTATGCGGACAGAACTTGTGACACACATAGACAGAGAACTTATGCGGACAGAACTTGTGACACACATAGACAGAGAACTTATGCGGACAGAACTTGTGACACACATAGACAGAGAACTTATGCGGACAGAACTTGTGACACACATAGACAGAGAACTTATGCGGACAGAACTTGTGACACACATAGACAGAGAACTTTTACTGACAGAACTTGTCACACACATAGACAGAGGACTTGTACTGACAGAACTTGTGACACACATAGACAGAGAACTTGTACTGACAGAACTTGTGACACACATAGACAGAGAACTTGTACTGACAGAACTTGTGACACACATAGACAGAGAACTTGTACTGACAGAACTTGTGACACACATAGACAGAGAACTTGTACTGACAGAACTTGTGACACACATAGACAGAGAACTTGTACTGACAGAACTTGTGACACACATAGACAGAGAGAACTTATGTGGACAGAACTTGTGACACACATAGACAGAGAACTTGTACTGACAGAACTTGTGACACACATAGACAGAGAACTTGTACTGACAGAACTTGTGACACACATAGACAGAGAACTTGTACTGACAGAACTTGTGACACACATAGACAGAGAACTTGTACTGACAGAACTTGTGACACACATAGACAGAGAACTTATGTGGACAGAACTTGTGACACACATAGACAGAGAACTTGTACTGACAGAACTTGTGACACACATAGACAGAGAACTTGTACTGACAGAACTTGTGACACACATAGACAGAGAACTTGTACGGACAGAACACTTGAAGACACAGGTTGTATGCTGACTGAGTTTATGTCTGTCGCATGTTTACACAAAGGTCTTAGACTAGCAGAAACTGTGACATGTATGTGCAGACGTAAATTGACTGACCTCATGACTGTGACATGTGGAGGCAGAAGTTGTCTATTGCTGACCTCATGACTGTGACATGTGGAGGCAGAAGTTGTATATTGACTGACTTCATGACTGTGACATGTGGAGACAGAAGTTGTACAATGACTGACCTCATGACTGTGACATGTAGAGGCAGAAGTTGTATATTGACTGACTTCATGACTGTGGCATGTGGAGACAGAAGTTGTACAATGACTGACCTCATGACTGTGACATGTGGAGGCAGAAGTTGTATATTGCTGACCTCATGACTGTGACATGTGGAGGCAGAAGTTGTATATTGCTGACCTCATGACTGTGACATGTGGAGACAGAAGTTGTATATTGCTGACCTCATGACTGTGACATGTATAGGCAGGGAAGACCTTACATAGACAGAGGTAGTTTACAGACGTTATATAGACACATGTAGTTTAATGACCTTACATAGACATAGGTAGTTGAAAGACTTTACATAGACACAAACCTTATATAGGCACAAACCTTATATAGACACAAACCTTACATAGACATAGGTAGTTAAAAGGCCTTACATAAACACAAGTAATACATAAACACAATCCTTACATACACACAAACAAGTAGCTGAAAGACCTTACATAGAGTTAGTTGAAAGACCTTACAAAGACACGGGTATCTGAAATACCTTACACAGACACAAGTAGCTGGAAGACCTTATATGGACACACACAGTTGACAACCCTTGCTCAGACGTGTAGGAATGTTTGCAAATCTGCTGCAAGTTACAAGTCGGATCCGGTGTGTTCCGTGAGCATATTTATCCCTTTACTCTGGCTGTTATTGCTGCATTTTGTGTTGTTGTAACCATCTTTGTATAATAATATAGTGGATATTATTAAACAGGTCAGTCCAGTTGGCAGTCAGTTGTTTAATATGTGGGTGAAATGTGTGTGCATCTGCATGCTTGCTCTCTCTCTCTCTCTCTCTCTCTCTCTCTCTCTCTCTCTCTCTCTCTCTCTCTCTCTCTCTCTCTCTCTGAGATTGTCGGGGGTAATCTGGTAATCCTAATTTCAGCTTCATAGCAAACGGGTCACCCCATAGTTGCTCCGCTCCTGTGCCGACGAAAAACACAGCTCACAGTGTCACACCATGCACTCAACTCAGAAGCTGGGCGACGAAACTATATCCTTCCAGTCTACAAATGGAGCAAACATGCGACGGCCACCGCCTACAGAAGTAAAAAAAAAAAAAATTAAAAACATTTGCCACGGCTAAAAAAAGGTGGCCTTGCCTAGCGTCCATTTTGACCTGAAGCATTATGTGAGGGTTAATAAATGATCACCACAGCAGTACCCTCACTATTAGCTGGGGAAGGGACTTTGGACATTACATCCACTAGCAGACGTCGCCCCTGCAACGACCTGACTGCCTTCGTTAACGACTGTTTATCCAACAGCCATGCATTGTCTGGGGGGGGGGGGGGGGGGGGGTAAAAAGAAGTAGAGGCTTCTGAATTATGATTGGCTAGTGTAAGATAAAGTTATCTTTATCGGGGATACTATTACCTCGCAGGAACCAGACTCCAGGAACATGCTTCACAGCATCCCAGCCGGTAGTATACGCTCTGAATGTATTGAACGCTTTAAGAAATCGCACTTAAATCTTCCCCACCTGGATCTATATACCCGATTATTCTAGCGTGAAAGGTAACGAACGACGGGATCAACTGGTAGGAAGATGCATGGACAGAACAGATATCAGCAAGGCTGTACGGACCAGGCTAGTGAATAGTGACACGTTCTGACACTAACACGATTGCGTGATATAAGAGTAAAGTATGGTAAAGCACGTACAAGCCGCCTGCGAGGCCGAGATCCGAAATATTGTAACCAACTTCTCATAGGAACAACCAGAAGAGTTACCTAGGAGTGGCTGCTGAATCAGAGGACTGAGCGTGTCCAATATGCAGTGACGTCGATTGTGATAACATTAGGAGGGCATCAGGAAATGACATGTCAGGGAATGTTAGGTCTCAGGAAATTTTAGGGTTGGAAATCACAGTCAGCAGGAAATCACATATATCAGGAAATCACAGTCAGAAGGAAATCACAGTCAGCAGGAAATCACAGTCAGAAGGAAATCACAGTCAGAAGGAAATCTCAGACATAAGAAAATTACAGACATCAAGTTTAGGTTTAGGCGACGGATCAACATCATGACACAAGGGTAGTAACCCATAAGTGCTCCCTTCTACTTCTGACTCAAGCCTGAGTCTGAAGAATCTCAGCACAGTGCACGAACTCCGTAGCACCGACGAGGATCCCATACAGTCACTGGTCATGTTGAGAAAGGTGGATACCGGATACTCCGTGAACAGTGGCAAGCATCGCTGCAGAGGCCTCGGGTGGTTAGTATCCTTTGGATATTTTCACCAGGGAATTTTCTCCGGTGTATTTTTTTTAACGTATCCAGAAACCAGAGTTGTAAACCCTTTGGCTCGGTACTATGGATATCGCAACCCTTCGGCCTTGATTCCATTATAGGTACCGTTAATCTGGGAGAAATTTGGCTTTTCTGCCTACCCCCGGGTGTGAACCCGGACCACAAGGAGTTCGTCACCCGGTCGCCGCGAAAGTCAGGTTTAACCAACTTCGCTAGAGAGCCGGTCTCCGGTGTATTAGGAAATAAACAGACAAGATAGACTGTGTGGTTCTGGACAGCTTGGTGGTGAATTAATGCATGGCAAACTAGATGTTGTAAGGGCCCTTTGGAGGCGAATGACCAGTGCAGAGGCACACATTTATCATAGCGGTCTGAGGAGAAGTGCTGCGTGCGAGGAGTGATCTGGGGATCTCGCCGACGATCAACACCCAAGGAAAAGGCGACACGGATATACTGGCACCTTCGGAAGTGGAACTCTGGGCTTGCTGCTGACGATGGGAAGGGAGCGCTTATGTGAATGTCACGAGTGCTGCGATTGTCGTATGGCAGTTTTGTCACGTACCTTTACTTCGGGATTTGTTTCCTTAAAATCCTCAGGTACTCTGAGACGGGGTATTATGAATGTTGGATTTCGTTTGTCTGGAAGCTAAGTCCTGGGTTCAAACATACATTCAGCCTATCTGAAGAGTTTATCTCCGCAGCCTTCCGATTCCCAGAATAAATCTGTAGCAGAATGATCTTCCCCACTGACCGGTGGAAAGACTACCGGGCTTTCCTTTAAAACTACGACCGGTAGACAAAAGTAGTCGGTTAGTCGGAGTTCTGTCCCTTGGCTACAGTGCAATTACGGAGTGGAAAAGGCAAGAATCACAAAACAAAGTGACGTCGACATGCCTGGCAGACCCCGCGCTGCGACTCAAATTAGCGACCGCGTTCAATTACCGCTTCTTGCGACGCATTACGGAGTGGATTAAAGGGAACGAAACAAGTGACAAAATTACTGTGTGTTGGCGTTATACAGCGTGCAGTGCCCTACTGTCATCATAAGGTTAGGGTTTGGGTTAGGGTGTGGGTTAGGGTTTGGGTTAGGTTTAGGGTTTGGGTTAGGTTTAGGGTTAGGGTTTGGGTTGCTACTTTGAGTTTATGCGAAGACGAGATGAGGCGACACTAACCGCAACCCTAACCCAAAACCTAACCCAAACCCTAACCCTAACCCAAACCCTAAACCTAACCCAAACCCTACCCCTAACCCTAACCTTAACCCAAACCGTAACCGTATGATTATAGCAGGGTAGTGCACGCTGTCTATCGCCAACACACAGTAATTATGTAATTTGTTCCGTTTCCTCCTGTCCAGTCCGTAATTGCACTGCAGCAAGGAGACAGAACTCCGACTAACCAGACGTCTACTGTTGTCTACCGACCGTAGTTTAAAGGAGAGCCGACTACCGAGACCTTCCAGAGACTCGCTAGCGTCGACTTCACAAATGGCCTGCCATATGAGACAGTGGCACGTCAATACTGGCTGGTTTCCCCCGAGTTGACAGCTGGCTGGAGAATCAGACTACCACTCCAACGTCTTCAGACATCCCATGCAGACGAACATTATCTGCCAAAACAGATTCGTTAATAACGGTCAAGTGGCCACAGTGCCAAAACACCTCTGTTTACTTGAACGGACTGAGTAGGAGTGACGTACAGAATACTAGTCCCTAACTACCACCGTTGGGCAGTTATATGGCTCACGTTTAGTAGTGAAGCGGTCAAACTAATAAGTAGCGATAGGCATAGAAAACGTGTTGTATTATATAAACTAACACTGTTCGTCAAGAAGGATTAAATTAGGAGGGATCTGCATAGATTTTTCACATCTGGACTTCCCAATAACAAAAGAACTATTCTACGGACGGACTATCCAAGATAAAAATACACCGATTAGTATGGGGATGTCCAGATTGTGGGCAAGTCTATCGTGGAAGAGGAGTTGATGCTGTTATGTGACAGTAATATCGATTCTTAATTAAACATTAAAGGAGAGACGTTTAAAGAGGCGCTTTTTGGGAGTAAAGTGTTGAAACTGTCAGCGCTTGAACTGGTAGGTGTAACTGGAGATCGCATGATGTGTAGGAAGCCGGTCGCCCACACTAGTTAGCAAATTACTTGATAACATTGCACATAAAGTTGGCCCAGTTGAAGGATGTAAGGATGTGCGGATAGCTTGAACAAATCTTTTAACTTTTTTCCAAATGGGAGTGAATTGTTTAATACCCCCCCCCCCCCCCTCCCTTTTTGTGTGTGTAAAGAATTGCAGTGACTAACACGTGTTCATATAATTAATTATACTCACAATTGCTCGATCATCGCGTATTGAGGTTCCATTTTCGCGGGGGGAGGGGGGGGGGGTGGTAATGTACATTCCTTGCGGCTGTCGGGAACAGACTAGGGCTTGGCCTGGTAATGTTGTTAACGACAACAATAGGTGCATTGCAGCCAGCCTACATTGTGAAGACGGCACCTAATTTTTGTTTAAATGAATAAACTATATTATAGTTAAAAAGACATCAGACGCACAACAACCTTCTATTCATAACTGAAGAAAAGTGGATCGGGCGTTCCTCCGTGGTGAAAGGATCAAGAAATACCCCGGGATCGTTGCATGAGCTACTGAGGTTGTCCTTTGTGCGACGCTACATTGGCAGGCGGCTAGCCGGTCTGCGGAGAGAGACCGAGCCATAAGGTAGCCATAAGGGACTTCTTTTTCCCGCACACCGGCTGTAAACTCCAGTAGAAAGTTTTGATTGTTCACCCACCTTCGGACTTTAGTCTTGTTCCAAAACCAGACTGTTGCGTGCACATCCGTGTTGCATATCTGGCTTATTTGTATGCAGACTTGTGGTTCCTTGCCTCTCAGGCAGATGTCGAAGGATGCGAACAATTAATTGACTCCCACATCACTCTTCTTATGAAAGCAGTTGGTCTATACCTGTTTGCCCCACAATGGGGCCCTTGGACCCACATATGGAATATGGGAATTACCAGTAACCCATTTCAACGGTACACCAATTGGACGTTTAACTTGTGTTTACAACACCCTAGTCGGCTCTGTGGCTAAGTCGATGCGAACGCTTCGTAATGCCAGGATGCCGGGTTCGGTCCCAGCTGCGGGCCATGCGCCTTGCGTTGGTTTCGACAGTGGTATCAAGAAAGCCGACCGTCCAGTAGCAATGGCAAACTACTGGACGTAAATTTGCCTAGAAAAACCAAATAACAGTCAGAGGCTGTTGTGGTTGGTTCTGCAACGTCCTGTAAAGGATACGCAACTAACCTTTTACAACACCCTGCAATTCACTGTAACCTCATCATAAGTTGCTGCTCTATTATCGTTGTTTGTTTAAATATCAGCTGAAACGTCTGAGCCACTTATCACCACCGACTTCAGCCTAATTAGTTAACTATAAACTATTTTAGTGGATCCACGCCGAAAGATAAGCTACTGTTCAGCGATCAAACTAATTACAATACTTCTCTCTCTCTCTCTCTCTCTCTCTCTCTCTCTCTCTCTCTCTCTCTCTCTCTCACACACACACACACGCACGCACGCACGCACGCACGCACGCACGCACGCACGCACGCACGCACACACACACACACACACACACTCTCTCTCTCTCTCTCTCTCTCTCTCTCTCTCTCACACCCACTCACCCACACACACACACTGAGCTATAATGCATTTCAAAACTCGTGTCCTCACACTATGAAAAAATATCTCGAAAACTCCTTACGGATCTACACGAATTTGTGTATTTGGCCATAGATTTCCCATTTCCATATGATTTTGTAATGTATAATTGCACAGGTGCGGCTGTTTTTTAAAAGTGGCAAATATCTTTGATAATTGTTTGACTAATAATGTATGTAACCTTTGTTGTATGCTCAATACTGGCAGCACATAAACACGTAGTCAAGTGATTGTCTGTGATATGAGCTTTGCTTGAACACTGCAACTTGCCTACAGTCAGGAAAAGTCAAACGACGGCGTATCTTCATGCGTACAAATTTATTTCACAAGAACGTTCGGCTACACTAACCCGAACAGATAATAATGAAGAATCATACACATGTCTAACACTGTCTTAACATGAAATGAATGTCACAAACTTCGCTCACGCTCCATTGGACAGCCTACACTAGCTGTCACTACAACCCTTGAGCTCACCGCTTCAGTGCCCAGGTCGCTGGCTACCCGCACGTCAGGACTAGCAGTAAGGAGGAACAGGCTCCATCTAGCCTACTCAGCTTGACCTCCGTTGCTATACTTGTAGCGGACACTTCACATCGGTTGACTGGAAACTTAACAATTCTTAAGCTCTAAACTCTAGTTAGAAGTAACACGGAGCACTTATGGGTTACTACCCGTGTGCCATGATGTTGATCCGATGTTCAGACCTCAAACCTCTAGTGGTTACCTGCTATAACTGGGATCTTCAGTATATTTGTAGTTTCATAACTTATTATGCAGTCCAACCCTTGATGTTGTATTTGCTAAATTATCTGTTTGTCTTTGCATGTCATTGTTGTTGGTAATTAGCAGAACATTATCACCGAAATCGGTTTATTTTCCAGTTGTGTGTTCACCACCCAGTCAATGCCGGTGTTCCCAAAACATTTTCCCCCATTAAAATAATAAGATAAAAGCGATAATAAGAACAAGATTAATAATGATGATAATGATAATAATAATAATAACAATCAATATGCGGAATGGCCAATATAATAATTCTGTATTTGAAATTACACGATATACATAAACAGAAACTAAAAAAACAAAACTTATTTACAGGAAGGCAGACAGGCAGGCGAGTCTCTCTCTGTGCAACAACTCCATGCCGAGGAGGGACATGCTAATAAAATAGCATACATCAACACGCACGTTGCAATCATGAGGAAAACCATAATCCTCAAGTGACGCCTATTTGTCTCCGACATTTCTCTGGAGCAAGTTGGCTTCTTGTTGTGGGTGAAATTAATTGCAGGTTGACTGAACAATGTTTTTTGTTTTTGTTTTTGTTTACACGCTATAATCTGACACGGTCTGACCATGTAAGCATGGTCTGGTTTTATGCATCGATCTGTCAATCAGTTTTTGAAATAGGTTCAGGGGCCTCATTTGGGGAATGAGGGTCAGGGTTTAGACCCACTGTTCTTTCACAAGCATGTCGTAAAATGAGTCTAATTATCAGGCCGCTGAAACAGGGTGTGTTGAGCTAAAGGGCCATAAATCGCAGCCTGGCAATAAAGCACAAGGATTGTTAACTGCGAACTCAGTAAAAGAAATTTATGACACCTATTACAAAGGTTCTCCCTAACGCAGGCACTACAAGTGAAAATATCTGAAGTGAAAAGCAAGAGGCCAACCAAGGAGAAAATGGACTGATGACATTAACGAGCTTCTACATTGATATGGAATGATAGTAGTCACTGCTGTCCATCAAGCAATGGATCGCAAACAGTTCTTCCCCGACAACGTTAACGTCAGAAGTATAAATTTATGATTTTGATGATGATAAAAATAATAATGATGGTGTTGGTGGTGGTGTGATTACAAAGGTTGACAGTATTTGTTCTCCAAATCTACCTCTCGCTCAGATTTTATTCAGCGATAGATTACGTTTCGTCCATCGTTTAATATCATGTCCCCACGAATATCTTTCTTCATCTGTTACTTCCTCATTTCAACTTTTTATTTCTATCCCTCTCATTTCTCCGAAAATTTACAGGAATAACTGTTGTAAATTTTGACCTCTTGCAATTCTTCTTCTTTTTTCTTTTTTGTGTTCATTTTCTGCTGTGTGCCTCTAGGCGTCGCGGGTTTACATATGATCGGTGTCCAAGCTAGAGCAGGCTATGCTGCCCGGTATGCTGTGATGTTGTGAAATTTTAAGATATCAGTGACTTCTTCAATCCATATTTTTCTTGGTCGTCCACTACCTTTTCGTGTTTATACTTTCATATTGTAGGTAATTATTGCTGGCATCATTGGATTTATTCTCACAAGCTTACTAAATTTGGTGATGTAATATATGAACACTGCTCCCGCGAGTTCGGGACAGTAGTAAAGGCACAGCCGGGTGCCAAGCAGAATACTAGCAGGAGGCAGAGGGACATTCTGAAGTGTCGGGCAGACAAGAATGCCCTCAGAAAACGGTTCAAAGCCGCTACAGGCAGCGAACGGAAGGGGCTGAATGAAGTCTGGTTGCATTTAAAGAACAAACACAGTGCCCTCTGTCGCGCTGAGCGTTTCTGTAACAACAGACGTAGAACCAAAAGGGAGCGAGAGAAATTCTTTAGGGACCCGTATCAGTTTGCCCGAGGTCTATTCGAGCAACCGAAGTCTGGGACTCTGGTTGTCAGTCAGGAAGAACTAGAGCTACATCTACGCAAGATGTACTCTGATAAAAAGAGGAGAGAGCCTCTTGATGACAATCCAGAGATCCTTAGCGGTCTTAAACAGCCTTCGGTGCCAAAGGTACCATTTAAAATGGTACCTCCCCTTTGGTCTGAGGTTGAGGACGTTGTGAAAAAGGCCAGCGGCAAGTCTGCCCCAGGTCCGAACTGTGTTCCGTACGTTTTTTACAAGCGTTGCCCGAAAATCCTGAAAATGCTTCACGTCTTGTTGAGACAAGCGTGGATCCGCAACCACATATGTCCAGAGTGGTCAAAGGCAAATGGGGTCTACATTCCCAAAGAGCAGGACTCGAAGAGTCTTTCCCAATTCAGGCCCATCTCGCTGTTGAATGTAGAGGGTAAGATATTTTTCTCAGTCATGGCTCGCCGGCTCACACAGTATCTGATGACTAACAAGTACATAGATACGAGTGTTCAGAAGGGTGGCATTACAGGCGTTCCTGGGTGCCTTGAACACGCGACCATGATTTGGGAGGCTATCCAGAGAGCCAAGCATGAGAGAACTCAATTGCACGTTATATGGTTGGACTTAGCCAACGCCTACGGGGCAGTCCCCCATAGGCTACTGTGGCGAGCCCTGCGCATGTTTCACGTACCGGCACAGATCAGTCAAATGGTCGAGCAATATTTCTCCAAGTTCGCTTTGCGCTTCTCTACCTCGACGTTTACCACGAGGTGGACTGAGTTGCAGATTGGGATAGCTATGGGCTGTACGATCTCACCCATACTGTTTGTCATGGCAATGCAGATCATGTTAGACGGGGCGGCCGGCTACGGACAGGGCCTTCAAATTGGGGACCACTGGATGCCACCATTACGTGCCTTTATGGATGACACGACTATTATAACGGGCAGCGAGGAGTCTGCCCGCACGATCCTGGAAAGATTGGACGCGGGGGTCCAATGGAGCGGTATGCAGTTCAAACCGCAGAAGTCGAGGAGTCTGTCAATCAATAGGGGTCGAGTGGTGGCAACCAGTTTTACGGTGGCAAGGAACAAGATCCCTACGGTTCTGGAGGAACCGGTGAAGAGTCTCGGTCGCGTTTACGATTCGAAGTTATCCGATAGAGCGGAGGTCCGGCGAATACATGAGTCACTGGCTACAGGCCTGCTCGCGATCGAGCGATGCAGGCTGATCGGGAAATTCAAGGTATGGTGTCTCCAATTCATGTTGATTCCGAAACTCCTATGGCCACTGTCAGTCTACGAGGTGACGATGACTGCAGTGGAAGCCATGGAAAAGAAAATCAACACAGCCTTGAGAAAGTGGATTGGTGCACCGCCTTGTCTGACCGACGTGGCTCTGTATTGTAAACAGGCTAAGCTGGTACTTCCGTTCAAGTCGATAACCGAAGAGTTTAAAGTCGGCAAGGTAAGACTCGCCATGCTCTTGCGCGAGTCTTCAGACCCAAATGTCATCGCTGTCCAGCCCGCTCTAAAGACTGGAACCAAATGGAGAGTCCTCGATGCGATAGAATCTGCTCAGAACGCACTAAAATTGAGAGAGATTATGGGTTACACACAAACCGACCGTCGAGGCCTAGGGCACGGGAAGGTAAATTGGTGGTCGAAGGCCTCAGCCAAAGAACGCCGAGACATGGTAATACAAACGGTGAGGGACAACGAAAACGAGGTTCGGGTCCAGAAAGCAGCCCAACAGTCGCAGCAGGGCCATTGGGTCAGCCTGGAGAGCGCATTGCCAAGAGTACTCACATGGGGTGAGATCTGGCGGATGACCCCGCTGCGACTGAGCTTTATCGTTCGTTCGGCGTACGATGTATTACCGTCCGGTGTTAACATGGTTAAATGGTCTGCGACCAACGATCCGACTTGTCCGTTGTGCAAATCGAAGCAAACTCTTGAGCACGTCCTGTCCGCGTGCAGGAAAGCTCTAGGTCAAGGCCGTTATACCTGGCGCCACAACAAGGTGCTAAAAGAGTTAGCAGCCGTTGTCGACCAGGCTAGAATGAGGGCTAATGCCAGAGCCAGTTCTAGTATCACCCCCATTCGTTTCCTCAAGGCTGGGCAGGTTCCAATTGGTAAGGTCAACAAAAACGCATTCGCTCCATCTGTGCTAGACTCTGCGAGGGACTGGTTACTGGCGGTTGATCTGCCAGGCCATGAACGGTATCCCGAGTTGATCCGTAAAACCGGCCTGCGACCGGACATCGTTCTCCATTCTGCGCAAAAACGGCAGCTCATCCTGATTGAGTTGACGGTCCCGTTTGAGTCGCGTATGGAGGAGAATCATTTGTACAAGCTCGAGAAGTACAGTGATTTAGCAGCCGGTTTGAGGAGAAACGAGGCTTACACGGTACGGGTATTTGCCGTCGAAGTGGGAGCGAGAGGCCTCGTTTCCACTTCGCTCTACAATGTGGTGAAAGAACTAGGATTGCGCGGTAATGAACGGAAACGAACACTCAAAAAACTGGGAGAGGTGGCCGAAAGGGCCTCTAGCTGGCTTTGGACGCAGCGCAACAACGTAGGGGACGGGCCTCGGTGAGCTGGTTCGGGTGTCTAGCGGAAAAGGGTTTCTCATCCCTTTGAAAGTCCATCGTGTCCGAATTGTCTGCCAGTGTTCCTCTGCCAACTGCTAATAAAAGTCCAACATGTGTCCGGTAAACCAAAATAAGCTTGTCGCTCGGTCGTCCAGGCATGCGGACTGTTTTAATTACGCGGCGGCTTCTTATCTCACAGTACCTCCTTCGAAACCACCAAGTCGTCTTGTCTCTGGCCGAAAGTATAACACCATCCGGTAATTCCGTGCAGCGGGGAACCAGCCCTGAGCGTCATGAACTCAGGAGGGCCCACCTCCGAATACGTCTAGGAATAGTGGGCCGAAACGTGTGTCGACGAGGATAATTTCTACTGATGACTGGTAGATTCCCGCTGTACTTGCTCCCTGTGAGTTTATTCCTATCATGTAATGGCCAAACCATTTCATTCTTTGTTTTTTAATTTCTTCTTCTTCTTTCGTTCGCATGAAATAAATTATCTTTATCTGCAGTGCTGTCTCTAGTATGAATTTCACTGTCTTTTGTAATTCAATAAGCAGCCCGTAAAGTTTGACTTCCACAAGTGTCTCTCTAGGCCAGAAGTTTTGCCTGGAAACGTTGAATCTGGGACAGTCTTGGAGGATGTGATCTGTTGTCTCAGGTGCCAGTCCACTGGTACACATGGCTGATTGGCCAATCTTAAATTTGTTGTACATGTGGCAGCGAAGTCGATTGTGCCCTGTTCTAAGGTGAAGGATAATGACTTGCTCTGGTCTGTCCATAATATGGTAATCGTTTTGTGCCAGTTTCGGTGGCATTCTGATTGATTTGATGATTCTCTCCGTATGTTGATAAGAGACTGGTATGTCGGGTTGTTCTTTAGTTGTACCTTCCTTACAACGGTTGCCTAGTTCGGATAATAGTGTTCGTATGCTTTGTAATTTTCCAGACTGGAGTACAGCTTTTGCATCAGTCAAGAATACCACTGGTTGTGAAAAATACCCTGTATTTAGTAGTTTCTCTACCGCTATCTTGATGGCTTGGACTTCTGCAACATAGTTGTGACAGTGCTTTCCTGTTGGTATTTTTGCTGTATCCCTGGTAATATTAGGATACTCTATGTACACTCCTGCACCTCCGTTTTTGGCTGCACTTTCTGCTGACCCATCTGTGTAAACACGGACCCAAAGATTCTGCGTGTATTCATCATCAAGTAGACTGAGGGTGGCTGTTTTGCGCTGCACACTGTTTTGTTCTTCCTTGTCAAATTCTCCTTTCACTTCTGTCTTGATGTGTATTGGAAACTTATACTCCTCTCTCCAGGGTGTCCGTTCTGGGACAGCATTTAACGATCTATCAGCTGCAGGCAAATCAGTGGTTTGTCTGCAGAGCCGTTTGGCCTAGTCGTCCTAAAGCTAGATTTTGGAATATTTTATTTATAGGGTAACTGGGCATGCTAAGAAACTTTTCTGCTTGTAAAAGCATCTTGGTGTCTCTGCGTTCACTCAGTGCTTGGGTCATCCCCATTTTCTCCATCACAACTATAGGTGTTGATTTCATACTGCCTGTGGTAACTCTGAGTGCTTGATTTTGCACTTTATCTAATTCTTGCAATGTGGTTTTTGATGCCGAACTCCATGCTGTAGATCTATATTCAAGATGTGGTCGAACACTTTGTTGGTAAACTTTCCTATATATTTTCCGCTAGCACCCCATGTGGTTCCACTTAGTTTTCTTGTTTTTTTTTTTTTAAATGAATTTAATTATTGTCGTTGTTGAAATAGTTTTTGTAATTTCCTCGTTTCTCACGCGATCTCTTCTAGTTTTGTCACGGCCTTTCTCAAACATCTTTTTTCGCAGGTGGTTATTTTTTTCCCCTGTGTTTTTTAGTCAATGTCCGACACTGATAACACAAGGCTGGATTGAAGATTACCTTTATAATTTGTCTCTTTTAAACATCTTCTGTGATAAGCAGGTGTTTCAAAATTACATTTATTAGATAATAAAAGGGTTACTGACACCGTTATTAAGACATCCAAACGTAAGTATGAGCGCCAAGAAACAGATTATAAACAGTATATTCATGCCAATACAGTGCTACCAGTGCCAGACTTGGACATGATCAAAGACTAACCTACGTAAATTTAACACCGGCAAAATGAGATGACCGAGAAAAGTCGCCGACTCAACCATCCGAGACAAAGTTAGAAATGACATTATCAGACAGACTGTTGGAACAACACCATGCAGCAAATTCATTGAGAAATAGAAGATCATATGGTTTGGTCATTTAGTAAAAATGCAGCCAAAACAACTATCAACGCAGGCGCCATGCATGCAAAGATATGAAGTGTAATCAAGTGGCCGCTCTAGGAGGATACTGATTGATGACATTAAAGAGTTTCTACAACGACATAAACTGACAATAGCCATTGCTGCCCATTAAGCAATGGATCGCAGACAGTTCCTCCCCACAACGCTTAACGGCAGAATTGGAAATCGAAAATAATAATGATTGAAAAGTGTTTATTGCCGCTGGAGGCCTATCGTCCCAGTATCTTCTATTTATAATTTATTGTATGTGTAATTTAGTAAAGCTGATCAAAACTTCATGTTTTCCGGTTTTCATGTTCACAGCATTACCATACTTCAACCAGTTTCCTTATAAAATCTCAAACGAAAAGATGTAAAACGTGTTATGTTAAACCAGCTCATTTATATGCTACAAAACATCCAGAATATATCATTATTTCTTTCTCCTGCATACATGATTCCATTCAATGTTGCGATTGGGGATTTTATGTAATATGGAATGACACACACACACACACACACACACACACACACACACACACACACATATATATATATATATATATATATATATATATATATATATATATATATATATATATATATATATAACTGCCAATTTCTCAAGGACGCATTGTGAATATTGTAATTCAGCAACAGTTCGAAATAGAAATAGGCAGATCGAAAAAGATGAATTTTAGTCATAAGTCTTTCTCCCACCTCCCCCCCCCCCTCCCCAACCCACTTCTCTCTTTTAAAAAAAAAGGAACAAGCAAGCGCATAAAGGCGAACCCATACAAAGAATATTTTAAGCATAAGTGATTTTGGCATTTATATTTGCATTCTTGCAGATGATACAAAGCTCCTGCAAAATGGGGGAAATTCTACTTGCATGATCTATGGGTGGACACATGTGCGTTTAAAGATATGTCTTCGTCGAAAGTGAACTTTCAACAAGAAGCTTGAAGAGTTACAACGAAATATATCACAATTTATTATTTTTGTATCCACTATTAACAGCCCCGTGTGGGCTCCGCAGCCCAGTAGGGGAGGAAGTGGGGGGGGGGGGGGGGGGGGGTAGACACACTTCTCCCGAACAAGAATGTCGTACAATGCCGCTAATTAGAGGCTATTTCTTTCTCAGTCTTGTTGGTCTGCCGTCCAGACAGATTCTTCCATCTCAGGATGGCGTTGTAAACCTACAGAGGTGACAAACCGACTGGACAAACCGAATGGAAAAAATGATTAGACATACCTGATTCCTGATTTGAACGTGGTCAAATTTTTGTTTGTGTTTTTCCACCAAACTAATACACACACTTCCTGATTTCTAACTCTTCAGCATCATCATTAACGATGGTGATTTCTAACTACTGGGAACAAATTGCAATCAAAGGTGACAACCGGAACCTACTGGTGTATTTGTGATAAACATAAAAAAACACTACCCACAATTTGCTGACACAAGATGTTTTAGAACAAGCATGATTAGTCTGAGGTGCTCTTCGCCCGAGACTTAGCTACTGGCTTCAGATGTTTATCCCGGATAGACATTTCTCGGCGAGTCTGTGGAACCCCTTCCTTGTCCAGCAAATTAACTGCAGTATCGCTAATTGATTTCTGCAGCACTCTTCTGCTTCCCACACCGTGATCGTATCTGTACATGGGTTTATAATTTAGCGGTTTCAGAATTTTAAATGCGCATTCCAAATCCTCATTGACGGTCATAATAGCTCCACTGTTGTCGTAGACTCCGGCGTAATTCGGTGCCGAAAACACGGTAACCAGTTGACGCTTGCCGAAGAATTTGTAGCCATCTTGCGTGACATCATGTGCTCTACAGACAATGTCCAAGTCGTTTTTCTCCAGAAACTGCTGTACTGTGTCGGGCCCGAATGTGTAGGAAGTCCCTCGAGCTTCGTTGAAGTGCCACCCTTTCGCTTTCGGGTCAGGATCAGGATCGGCCCAGACCAGATCCGAAACGAGGCCGTGGTCTGGGATGTCGGCAGGACGAGCTATTCGTCGGATTTGGCTGAGATTCATCAGTTCAGGACTCAAACCACCGTGGCAGCAAAATATCTTGTCACCCACGACTGCAGCTAGGGGCAAACAGTCGAACACATCGTTAAATTGCTGCCACAAAGCCCGGCTGTACCTCCTAACACACTCTTGAAGAAATCCATAATGTGCGTTAACACTTCCAGTTTCATGATTCCCGCGAATAAGGAAGAAATTAACTGGATATTTCACCTTGTATGCAAACAGAAGACAAATAACTTCCATGGAGTTGTGCCCCCGGTCCACGTAGTCACCAAGGAAAAGATAATTGGTGTCCGGTGGGAAACCGCCGATTTCAAACAAATGAAGCAGATCGTAAAACTGACCGTGTATATCACCGCAGATAGTGACCGGGGCTTCAAGCTCCAGTAAAGTGGGCTGCTCCAGCAAGACGGGTCTCACACAGTCCAGCAAGTCTTTGATGGATTTCTTGGAAAGTGGCACTTCTTTGCCGGGCCGGAGATTCTTCGCTGAAAATAGAATATACAGATTACAGTAAAATCATGATGATTACGAGTCACAAAACAAAACTATATTATTTATAAAACCCTAACGATTTCTAAAATACAGTGGTAAATAAATAAATAAGAATAAATTATCAGTTAGTGCGTGCGTTATAAGAAATCGTATATTTACAATAACCAGTGACATCAACGTTAACTCCTATAACTTATTAAAATTTATGGAAATAACATGTTATAAAACTCAAGCTTGCATATCC
The DNA here is from genome assembly GCA_905116865.2 of Candidula unifasciata. Lineage (NCBI taxonomy): Eukaryota > Metazoa > Mollusca > Gastropoda > Stylommatophora > Geomitridae > Candidula > Candidula unifasciata. The sequence continues at coordinate 137,675 of CAJHNH020002391.1, read as the reverse complement.
CCAACTCCAGTACACACGATTTGTTGAATACTGTGTTATCTGTGCCCAAATACCCACTCTTTATCTGTGTACTGGTACAATTATGACTGTTATTATCTTAATTCAGAATCAACACTGCCTCCCCTCTCCTGATAAAGTAACTGGTTAATTATTTCTTTATTCCAATTGCTGAACACCCCAGATTTCTTTACCCACTTACGAATTAAATCTAATATGCGTGTTGTACATGTACAGTTTGGTGATCATGAATAACATAAAGTGTTTGTTTATTCTGTATGTTTATATTTCTGTTCAGCGTTTGTCATAATATATAAGGGGTTCAGAGGGACCGTTCATTTGTAAAAATAATTTTTTTTTCATACCAGCCAACAGCTGACTTATGATTGCGTCCACATCAAAGCTAGATGAGGATGCCATGTTTGATACTTTTGTCGAAGTCGCTTTTCCGTGTGCGATACGTCTCTTGCCAAACGAATTTGTCAGGTAATGCAGTGATCAAGTCAGTCTACAAGAAACTGCTGTTTCTGGTTGCGAAGAGTTTACAATGGTCCGTACTAAAGCTACAGGCACGATTTAAATAGAACATGATTAGAATGCTGGCCAGATTTCTTAACGACATAGGTAAAACGTCTTTAAACAACGGCACTTAAAAAATATACATCTTCATGTAAAAATATACTGCTTTTTATATGTACACACTAGTAGAAGTTATTTTAAAATTGACTGCAGCACGTAAAAGATGCAACTAGTTCAAGATACTGAAAACATAACAATTAATTTAGATAATTTTAGACTACCAACTGGCAAGAGGACATATGTGTCGGGTAGTCTGCTGGTACCCGTTACATCAGTCAAGAGTTTCATCAGAAATAATTTATGTCCTGCTTAGTCAGAGGCAGCGCCGTCATTTGTAGAAGTGTGCTGATTCATGTGTTATCAAATATCGTGCTGTGAATCACAGACCGACTTATGTGACAGCACTTTCAGTTCTACCTGTAGGGTGTACCAAAAATACTTGCTAGATGTTTAAAGAATTCTAACTGTTGGGTGTACGAAACAAAATTCTATCTGATGCATACAGTATTGGCGTGATTATTTACTTCTTCTCTTTATTATTATTATTATCGCCTTCTTCTTCTTCTTCTCTCTGTCCCATAAAAATAAAATTTTCTTGTAGTCCATGACATTTATGTTATTGTTATGTGGAGTCATACATATTGTCTGGACAGTAATCTAGATACATTTAGGGGAACTAATAGGAATATTAAAATACAAATACAAAAGGCAAGATTTACCTTTACCTCATAGCACTAGGAAACTTATGGAAGTCAAACGAAATTAAAATTGGTTCTGCCCCGTGTGGGTTCCGGGGCCCTATTGTGGGGAAAACAAGAATAGACCCACTGCTTCCCCAAAAGCATGTCGTAAGAGTCGACTTACTGGGGAGCTTCCTTTGAAGTCGGAGTGCATCTGCCTGAGAGGCAAGGAACCAGCAGTCTACATTCAATTGAATCAGATCTGTAAAACTGATGCACACGCAACACTCAGGTTCTGGAGCAGGACTGCAGTCCAGAAGTGGACGAACAACCAGAACTTTACGCCAGAGTGTACAGCTGGTGAACGCGAAGAAGAAAATTGGTTCTAAACTTAAAAGTTTTTAGTTCTAATGTCAAATCAGTACTGACACAGGGAGCGGAGACGTGGAGAACAACTGAAACAATGACCAATAGACTATACACGGCCCTCTCTATATTAGAGACGGCGTTGACTATACACATTCATTAACTGGTGCCTACGCAAAATAAATAGAATTAAATGGTGTGATTGGAGAAAATTAAACAAGTTCTAGTGGACAGAGATGTGAAGAAAAGATTTGGCGCTGGATAATACACACGGTAACAAAACACACACACCCACCTAAGAACAATATAACTAGAATGTCTGCACTGGAACTTACAGACACATAGGATAAAGGCAGAAAACACACACACCCACATAACAACAATATAACTAGAATGTCTGCACTGGAACTTACAGACATATAGGATAAAGGCAGAAAACACACACACCCACCTAAGAACAATATAACTAGAATGTCTGCACTGGAACTTACAGACACATAGGATAAAGGCAGAAAACACACACACCCACCTAAGAACAATATAACTAGAATGTCTGCACTGGAACTTACAGACATATAGGATAAAGGCAGAAAACACACACACCCACCTAAGAACAATATAACTAGAATGTCTGCACTGGAACTTACAGACATATAGAATAAAGGCAGAAAACACACACACCCACCCACCTAAGAACAATATAACTAAAATGTCTGCACTGGAACTTACAGACACATAGGATAAAGGCAGAAAACACACACACCCACCTAAGAACAATATAACTAGAATGTCTGCACTGGAACTTACAGACATATAGAATAAAGGCAGAAAACACACACACCCACCTAAGAACAATATAACTAGAATGTCTGCACTGGAACTTACAGACATATAGGATAAAGGCAGAAAACACACACACCCACCTAAGAACAATATAACTAGAATGTCTGCACTGGAACTTACAGACACATAGGATAAAGGCAAAACACACACACCCACCTAAGAACAATATAACTAGAATGTCTGCACTGGAACTTACAGACACATAGGATAAAGGCAGAACACACACACCCACCTAAGAACAATATAACTAGAATGTCTGCACTGGAACTTACAGACACGGAGAAGTGAACTAGAGAGTGAAGTTAAAAAGATGGGGAGGACCCAGGGTGAGCTGCATGCGATATGGAAATATAGAACGACGTGGTATTAGCTGTTTTAGGTTCACTTAAGGATAGAAGCCCGAGGAAGAAGAAGAAGAAGAAGAAGAAGAAGAAGAAGAAGAAGAAGAAGAAGAAGAAGAAGAAGAAGAAGAAGAAGAAGAAAAAGAAGAAGAAGAAGAAGAAGAAAAAGAAGAAGAAGACGAAGAAGAAGAAGAAGAAGAAGAAGAAGCCCATACTGGTGGTATTAGTAGTCATGTCTGCCCACAACCTTTCCTCGTATGTTGTCACGTTGACCCACTCCTCTCCTCAATAACATTTATCAGGCCTCCACACCTGTTCAATTGTCCTGCGCCATCAAAGACCTTCTTATTTTTTAGTCTGTGACCCTTCTAGTGGTATTTCTCATACTCTCTTCTAGTGGTATTTCTCATACTGTCTTCTAGTGGTATTTCTCATACTGTCTTCTAGTGGTATTTCTCATACTGTCTTCTAGTGGTATTTCTCATACTGTCTTCTAGTGGTATTTCTCATACTGTCTTCTAGTGGTATTTCTCCTACTGTCTTCTAGTGGTATTTCTCATACTGTCTTCTAGCGGTATTTCTCATTCTTCTAGCGGTATTTCTCATGTCTTCTAGTGGTATTTCTCCTACTGTCTTCTAGCGGTATTTCTCATACTCTCTTCTAGCGGTATTTCTTATACTGTCTTCTAGTGGTATTTCTCATACTGTCTTCTAGCGGTATTTCTCCTACTGTCTTCTAGTGGTATTTCTTCTACTGTCTTCTAGTGGTATTTCTCCTACTCTCTTCTAGCGGTATTTCTCATACTGTCTTCTAGTGGTATTTCTTATACTCTCTTCTAGCTGTATTTCTCATAATGTCTTCTAGCGGTATTTCTCATGTCTTCTAGCGGTATTTCTCATACTCTCTTCTAGTGGTATTTCTCATACTGTCTTCTAGCGGTATTTCTCATAATGTCTTCTAGCGGTATTTCTCATGTCTTCTAGCGGTATTTCTCATGTCTTCCAGTGATATTTCTCCTACTGTCTTCTAGTGGTATTTTTCCTACTGTCTTCTAGTGGTATTTCTCATAATATCTTCTATTGGTATTTCTCACACTGTCTTCTAGTGGTATTTCTCATACTGTCTTCTAGTGGTTATTTCCCATACTACTAGTGGTATTTCTCATTACGTTTTCTAACGGGTTTTCTTTCACTGTGTTTTTATTTTATTCCATATGTTTTCTAGTTGTAGGTCTCAAACTTTCTTCTAATAATATTTCTTATCCTGTCTTGTAGTGGCGGGGAGGGAATAAAGGCTCCCCGGTGTTACCTTTTATCCAGGGCAAACCCCTATCATTGTATCAATCCCTGTTATAGGCACCTAGTATCATAGATTCAATCTGTATCATGGTGTCAATCCCTATTATACGCATCTTTTATGATCATTATGATGACAATCCCTTTTATAGGCATCTCTCTCCTCCCCCACCATGGAATCACCCCTATTATTGCATCAATTTATATTATTGTAATCTTTTATCATGGCACCACCCTTATCACAGTGTCAGTCTCTATGATACCTATCCATGGTATAATCGACTTCTGTTGTGGTATTAACTAGAGCTGTACCGAATAGGGAATTATCACTATTCGACCGAATACGAATAACGGGACCAACTATTCGGCCGAATACGAACACGAATAGTGTATAAAATAAATTTAAAAAACAAACATGTCAGCCATACCATTCCCATTTGGGATGTAATTTTTCGTTATTTGAAGACCCACCCCGGCTTTTGTCGGGGGCCCTGAATATAGCTCAGCCATACCATTCCCATGTGGGATGTAATTTTTCGTTATTTGAAGACCCACCCCGGCTTTTGTCGGGGGCCCTGTATATAGCTCGGCCATAAATATGGCACAACGGCTAAACGGGGTTGCTGGAGCCTATTCACGGGTGATCCTCATCCGTATGGTGGCACTTTGTGTCACCGGGTGTTTATCGCTTTTTGTGATGTCCTGGTGGGGTACAATTTACATACATGCATCCTTCAGTCAGTCCATGGTAACTAATACCTAGGAATGAAATTATTCTAAGTATTATAACAAGAACTAAACTTGGAAATTGTCACTGACAGCTTAGTTAATGTATGAAAGCGGCATTAGCTTTCAACAATAGGAATAAACTCACAGGGAGCAAGTACAGCAGGGATCTACCAGTCGTCAGTAGAAATTATCCTCGTCAACGAGCGTTTCGGCCCACGATTCCTAGACGCTTTCGGAGGAGGGCCCACCTGAGTTCATGAAGCTCAGGGCTGGTTCCCTGCTGCACGAAATCACCGAATGGTGTTTTTCTTTCAGATAGAGACAAGACGACTTGGTGGTTTGCAGAAGGTACTGTGAGATAAGAAGTCGTTGCGGCAGCCTAATTAGAACAGTCATCGTGCCTGGATGACCGAGCGACAAGCTTATGATTGGTTTACCGGACACATGTTGGACTTTATTAGCAGGTGGCAGAGGAACACTGGCAGACAATTCGGACACGATAGACTTTCAAAGGGTGAGAAACCCTTTTCCACTAGAGACCCGGACCAGCTCACCGAGGCCCGTCCCCTACGTTGTTGCGTTGCGTCCAAAGCCAGCTCGAGGCCCTTTCGGCTGCCTCGCCCAGTTTTTTAAGTGTTCGTTTCCGTTCATTACCGCGCAATCCTAGTTCTTTAACCACATTGTAGAGCGAAGTGGAAACGAGGCCTCTCGCTCCCACTTCGACGGCAAAGACCCGTACTGTGTACGCCTCGTTTCTCCTCAGACCGGCTGCTAAATCACTGTATTTCAACAAAACTGATCGTCCCATGTTGTCAGCATTAAGGCCGTGTATGCAGAAAAAAGTGCAAGGTACCACTATCGTATTCGGCTCCACCGCGAGTATTCGGCTGAATACCGAATAGTTTTTAGGTTAACTATTCGGCTCCGAAGCGAATGTTTGGTACAACTCTAGTATCAACGCTTCATGGCTAATGTCACTGTTCCATGGCCCTCTTAACAGCGTTAAGGACCCCTGGATAAACTAGTGAGCTGCGGCCTCTAAGACAACCACTCACAAGAATGAGATGTCAGTGATCGATAGTAATAAACATATTTTTTTAAAATTTTACTAGCACTTAACAAAACTGGTTTTAAAGTATATATATACATATATCAGACGGCACAATAGGACAATACTACGAACTTCTTATTATAACAAGCATTTGCTGCATTTCTTTTCACATAATTGTTTTATTAGTGGCTTGATGTCAGTTTTCAATGCACATGCCTGAAAGCTAGTACAAACAATGCTGCCCGATTTTGCTAAAAAGCGATTTAAAAAAAAAAAAAAAACACCAGTTTTAGTCCTGAAAATGAGCGTTCTCGTGTCCTGTTGATTACCAGGGGACTGAGTGGTCTCGAGGTCTGGCGTACGTCTCGAGTGCTGGTCCCGGGTTCAGCCCCGGTAAAGGCTGGGATTTTTTCACGTGGACTTCTAGTAAATTCCCCTGGTATCTGGGTAGTAAGATCGGACGCCCGTGTGTATTGTTGCGCATGTAAAAATTCTATTGGTGGTTGGAAATCAAAAAGAGTAGCCTAACAGCACTGCCCGGGCGAAATTTTGATTTGTACTGCGCTGAGATGCTTCCGACTCATGCTTGAATTAGAAGCAGAACGGAGCACTTATGGGTTACTATCATTGTGCCATGATATTGATCAGTTGTTCAAACAAAACAAGTTGGTTACCATCATTCACATTGACACACTCAGTGCAATTTCAACATTCGAGAAACTAGAATTCAAACTATGTGTACCCTTAGCCGTTCTTTTTAGGACGCAGTTTTTCGTTGTTTGAAACCCTAATCTGGCTATTGCCAGGGGCCGCAATATAGCCTGGCCACAATTATGGCCTAATGGCTGGACGCGGTTTCTGTGACCTCTCCACGCTGATCCTCATCCATATGGTGGTAATTTGTGTCAGCGGGTGTTTATCGCTTGTGTGATGCCCTGGTGGGGTAGAAAGTCAGTCAGTCAGTCAGATTTCAAATTGTGTAGAATTATTTTTCTGCACAGTGGAGGGAAGGTCTCACAATTGTCATTAAATGTGGTGCTTCAGATGCTCATATTCCTTCAAAAGGTTATCACGGTTAGGGTATTTGTGATACACATTAGTCAGATTTTCATGTTTTTTTGTGTGTGTACTTTGTTTAGTTCACCGTAAGCTATGGTTGTTCAGTATGTGAATTAGCCTCTGCACGTATTGTCACTTCAAAGATTAGTGCCCAGAGTATTATTAAACGTTTCCATCTTGAACAGAGAAGCTCCTCTTCTGGTAGTTCTGCTGATCTATCATCAGTACTAAGATGCTGTTGCAGCTCCCGTTCACCCCCCCCCCATCACTGTTATCTGTATCTGGACTCATACTCCTGGTTTTGAAATCATATTCGCTAAACTATACCCTAGTTGAAATAATAGCAGAAGGCATGGTACCAGGAAGGATGGGTAGGGGTCGACAACACGAAGATGGGCACAGGATATGTGACCCCCTAAGTATGAAAGTACATGGAGCGGGAGAGCTGGCGAGAGACCGAGTTTCTTTCAGGCAGACTATGATGTGAATGACGTTCTGCAAAGGATCTGCTACATGATAAGGATGATGCAGCCTAGTTTCAGGGAAGTAGGTTTTCAAAGACCCACGAATTAAGTAATCAGGTAAGAGTAGCTTCAACTTCATTGCAGACGCGTCAACCCACAGTTGCTCCACTTCTGCGCCAACGAAAACCACACAAAATGTATGTCTATCGCTGTACTTATCTGCAGCTCACAGTGTCGCACCATGCACTTAGTTCAGAAGCTAGGCGACGAGACTAGATTAAAGACAATTGATGGAAACTAGAGTGTTGACATCCCATGATTGACAATATTGCTTGTTTTATAATTTTTTTTTTCATTACAAAGACATTTGAGAAAGATTGTTTCCAGGTGTTATTTAAAAAATAAATCTGGCTCCTTGTATTTTCCAGTTGTGCTTTGTCAGCTGATAGAGAATCAAGTCTTTTTGTTGTTGTCGAAACTTGACAACGCAATCTATTTCTAAAGATAACGTAAGTACATTTCCCCGATGACTGGAACCATCAACAAATGAAGACAGATGCAGAACAAAGTCAATGAATTTTACAAACTGTAGACTGCTTTTGCATCACGCAAGTTCAGACTGTGTGCAGCGCAAGAAACATAGTTAAATCCGCTCTTGTAATCCAGTGTATCGCCCAGACACATTTGAGGCATAATTGCACGTCTGACCAGGGTTGTTTGATAGTGAAGTTTTGCTCTCATAAAAAAAAAAAATCAACAATATATGTTGGTTTCTTTGCTCCCCCCCAAAAAAGAAGGGTATGAACATCAAGTAACGTTCCATGTTTGAGAGAGAAATAGAGAGATAGAGAGAGAGAGAGAGAGAGAGAGAGAGAGAGAGAGATAGAGAGAGAGAGAGAGAGAGAGAGAGAGAGAGAGAGAGAGAGAGAGAGAGAGAGAGATAGAGTGAGAGAGAGTTAATTTTTATATTAAATGTAATCAACTTAAATTGTAAAATATATTATCATTTATGACAAGTCACTTGACATACACAGAATAGCATGCAGATTAGTTAGGACGACCCTCCCTCCCCCCACCCCCCTCTCCACCCCCTTTTTTTAGCATTTGTCAGTCAACAACAACATAAATTTATTAAATAAGGGACGTCACTTGTGTATATGTGTTTTTTAAATGTATTTTTTAAAACATGTCAACAATTTTTTTTTAAAGAATCAAACAAAACATTGGAAGCAAGAATAAATATTTCGAACTGCGAAAAGTACGAAGCAAACTAATAAATAAATATTTCGAACTGCGAAAAGTACGAAGCAAACTAATGTTATGAAATCAAAATGTCTGCTAGATTGCAGAATCGAAAGTACATCGACAGGGAAGTTATTAACATCACTTTCTTATTTAGTTTTATACCACAGAGTTAGCATATGGAGGAGACAAATTGAGTAGAAAGTGCTTATATTACTGATTCTTTTTTGATGTTAATGGTGAGTTGCTAGAATTAAATAGGGCACCTTATTCTAAAATTCGAATAATAGTGAATTATGGATATCGCATTTCGCTGGAAGTGCAATAAAATAAAAATAAAAGTTAGAAATCTTAGTTCGATCAAAGTTCATTCAAAAAAGGGAATACCGGGTTGTCACTGTGTGGATTCCAGGGGTCCATTTTTTTGGGTTGTGGGGTGGGGCTAAAGACTAGACTAGTCATTAACATCATGGTACCTTTCCGTCTTTCCAGGCGATAATATTATTTTTATATTGCGCTTTGAGGAGGCATGAGACTCACAGCCCATGGCGATGGCGAGTGTGACTAGCAAGACCCGCCCGTGTCAAGAAAAGTCTTCCACAATGATAGCATGAGATTTCAGGACCGTTGTTAACAACATCCGTGTTTAATCCGTTTCTTTTCAGACGCTCAGCTCTCATCCTTTCTGCAATCATTTCTTCCTTCAGTCTCATTCCCTTCCTGACATGCCCTTTCCACACAACACGGTCCATGGCATTTTGTTCCCATGAGTCAGCATCAATACCTGTATCATTTATGTCCCGCTTGCACACATCTTTATAATGTAGTAGAGGTCGGCCTCAACATCTTCTTCATGTCTTTAATTCACCATAAAGGATGTCATTAGGGACTCTGCCATCCTCCATTCTCCAGGTGTGACCCAACCACCTTCATAGACTGAGCATGGAAAAGACTGTTGTAGTACCAGCTTTTTCAAGTACCTCAGTGTTTGTAATTTTGTCCTGCCATTTAATGCCAAGTATTCTTCTTAGGCATCACATGTGAAAGCTATTAAGCCGTCCCTCCTGGTGCGAATAGGTTGACAAAGTTTCACTGCCATAAAGCAGAGTGCTGAGAACACAAGCCTGATAGACAAGGGTTTTTGTTTTAATTGTGAGCTTTCTGTTCTCCCAAACTCTCTTTGTCAATCTGCTCATTTTTGTTGCTGCCTTACCTATCGTGATGTTGATTTCTTGGTCCAGTGATAGTTTACTATTCACTGTGGAACCCAGATAGGTAAAATGGTCTACTGTCTCAAGCTCTTTAACAAGTCATTAACAAGCATGTCGTTAAAGGCGACTTATCAAATGTTGTCTGAAATCCTATGTGTTAGCCCAAACATCGCAATCAAATACTAAAAATACTTTGATATCGCAGTCCGACTGTTAACACAACACAACATGCCAACCGCTGCTTTAACGGCAAACACAGAAGAAGCACTTACTTACTTGCAGGATCTACTGATATATTAGTTCTGAATTATATCTTTTATTTCAGTTAAGATAACCACTTGCAAGTGCTATTTATTCTAAATCTGTTCATCTCATTTAACCTTATTCCTCTAATAGTTTTGTATCTTGCACTATCCTGTCCTTGTGAGGTGCCCATTAGTATGTATCGTATGCAAAGATTCCCAGGGACTGATAGTGTTTGGTATGCCTCTTAATGTCCTCTTGCCTCTTAATGGCATACGATGGACTCCATTCACCATGCTTGAGGACCTTGATTTTGCAGATGATATAGCACTCCTATCACATAAACATGAATATATACAAGAGAAAAGAAACAGACTACACTGCACAGCAGAAAGGGTGTGACAGAGAATAAATACAAAGAAAACTAAGATCATGACAAACATTTCAAACCAACAACCAGTGACCATTAGTAACCAATCACTTGAAAATGTAGAACATTTCCCATATCTTGGCAGTGTGGTGTCCCTACTTGGAGGGACAGAGGAAGACATACAGTCACTCCTGAACAAAGCTAGAGCTGCTTTTGGAAGGATGAGGCAAATCTGGATATCCAACAATTACTGCAGAGGAACAAAACTCCGACTCTGCAAGAGCATCATTTTGCCAGTTTTTCTTTATGGAGCGGAATGCTGGAGAATGACCAAAAAGGATGCACACAAGCTGTCCACCTTCCACCACACATGTCTACGTAGAATTATCACAATTTTCTGACCAGATACAATCTCAAACACTAAACTACTTCAAGCCACAAACCAAGAAACTTTAGACAGTATGATTACCAAGAGAAGATGGAAATGGCTTGGCCCTGTTATGAGAGTGACTTCTGATATACCTGCCAAAACAGCTCTCACATGGACACCAGAGGGAAAAAGAAAACAGGGGCGCCCAAAAACAACATGGAGACGAATGATGGAAAGTGACCTGAGTGCGGCATCTTTGACATGGAAAACTACACTGAAGATTGCACAGGACAGGAAAGCATGGAAAGTCCTCTCTGAAGCCTCATATGCCACTAGGCATAACGAGAAGTGATGATGATGATGATAGTGTTTGTATCTTGCACTAACTATCCTGTCCATGTGAGGTGCCCATTAGTATCTGTTGTATGCAAAGATTCCTAGGGACTCTGATATTCCATCTGTTCATTGTTTAAATCGTCAGCATCTTTTCATTATTGCTCATTAAGATATATTTTCATTTGGCAGTCAAATTAGATGGCTGAAATACTTCACCTGTTGTTTTTCTAATGTTTTCTTATTGAGGGAGCATATTATAATCACATGGAAAAATGGAAGCAGAGACTGAATATGGATGTAATAATGCAAATCAAATCATTGGATGGATGTCAACAGTTTTGCAGAACAAACATGTAGCAGTTGACACCAAAAGAGCATTACTCAGTACAGTATTTTTACTAACATTGTGTTACCAGTCAATCAGTCAGTCAGTCAGTAACATGACCTTTGCAGAATCTTGCTGTCATAACAACCCTTCAGAAAATTCCTTGATCACAAGCAGGATGTCCTGCATCTGATACACCCATCTGGAGATCATCCACCACATCCTGCTCCCATCTTCTCTTTGGCTTTCCTCTTCCTCTCTTCCCAGGCATATTCTCCTTCATTATTGTTCTCTCTAAACTTTCGTGACATTTCAGGTGACCAAAGTATTTCAATTTTCTGTGTTTTATTGTCTTTAATAGCCAACCTTCTTTAGTATTCAGTACTTGTAGTATGAATGCATTTGTTCTTTTCTTTACCCACGATATTTTTAGAACCCGTCTATAACATTTGTATTCAAAGGCATTTATGCGTTGTTCAGCATATTTAGTAAGTGTCTAGGTCTCACAGGTGTATGTTGCAATGGGAAAGATGCATGCTCTTAGAAATCTAATTTTTGTAGTCCTGTCTGTCCCATCATAAGAGCCATGAAAGTTTTACCAGTGTCATTGACAACAACAACAAAAATGTAAACAACAAAGATGAAATGTCTATGACAAATCCAAAATAAGAGACAGGATCGGAAATGATGATGTCAGGAAAGAAGTTGGGAGGGAACCAGTGCTAAACTACATCAGAAGAAAATAGACTTATGGCCACTGCCACCAGACTGTACTTCAGAGAAGCCTGTCACTTAGAAATAATTGAAGCAGACCTAGAGGTTGGTTGATAAGACAAGTCATTTTATATGGCTGTGAAACTTGGAGCACAAATAAAAGAGATGAAGCCTTATTACAGGTTTTCGAAAACAGAGTATTACGACAGATCTTTGGACCCATTAAAGATGCAAACAGTGGGGAATGGAGAGTGAGAAGCAACAACAAAATTCATAATCTGTTTAAATCACCACTGATCACTGGCATCATGAGAGCTAATAGACTGAAATGGTTGAGACATATTAAAAGAATGTCAGATTGCAGAGAAGCAAAAACTATACACAAGGGAAATGAATGGTCATAGACCATGAGCCAGATCAAGAAGACGATGGAGATATAATATCTAGACAGACCTGCAAACACTTGATGTCACCAACTGGAAAGAGAAGGCCAACAAGAGAGATGAATGGAGGCAGGTGATATTTGCAGCAATGAACCTCAAGGGCTCGGAATGCTAAAAAAAGAAAAAGAAGAAGACCAAGAGGTTGACCATGCAAGTGATGGATAGTTGGAATATGTGAGGGAATTATTCCCAGCATCTGTGTATCACATACCAAGTCTCACACCCAATGGCTCTTCACAACCTGATGCTGAAAGCCAGAATGTGACTAGAGAAGAAGAAGAAATAGTAGTTTTGTAATGAAATCCAGCGCTGCCACCACCTTGCATTTAAGTCTGATTTCTCTCTGCCATGTGTGCTCATCTCAAGAATCTTATCTCACTTTTTGTAACTGTTTTTGGTACTTTCTTATTAGCCAACCACAAACAGGGGAAATCCACAGGTCACAGGACAGTCAAATAGCCTTGCCTGAAGTAACCAAACAGTGTCACATTTCCGAAACATCCTGAGGAGACGACAGAAGCAATGTTATTTGTCAGTTTTTTTTAACTAAAAGTAAAACCTGAAGGTCTCCAACCAGATCCAAGTAGCATAAAGAGAAGGAAAAATAGTGAAAAAACAAAGAAACTAGAATATCAGATTCATGAAGATTTGCTGGAACGATGGCTCTCCTTCCGAATAGGAACATCTCCTCTCCTCTCTGTACCATCCTAGTAGGTACTCAGCTCTTTTCAGCAAGTTAAGTTCTGGTACCATCGGAATTGGAACTTGCTGCTGAAGATGGGGACTGAGCACTTATGGGATTGTCCTAAGTGCTGTGGTGTCAGTTCTTAATTCAACATTCAGCAAGTAAAGTGAGGTTAAATTTTCATTTAATTCATTTGATTGCTTTTGTATTTATGTAATTTAATATTAGGAAGTATGTAAATTATATTATTCAAGCCCCCCCCCCCCCCCCCCCCCCCCACCACTTCCTGCATATATTATGTCAATAACAGTATGCTTTTTTCTTCTTGGGATGGGATTAATACATTTCCCTTTATTTCTTATGGGAAAATTCATTTGGTGTACGTACTGTTTAGTATACATCCAAGGATCAGGAACGGATAAACCAAGGTACCACTGTATATGTTTTGGCTTGTTGCTCACAGATGACATGGTGACAGGTTGTTAGTCACTTACAGATGAAATAGTGTTATTTCTGTTCTTGCTTGTCATTCACAGTTGTGCAAGTACTCATCATCGAGAAATAATGCCCAGTCCCAGTTCAAGAGCTCCAGTATCTCCTAGACCTCAGGCCTGTCCTTATGAAGAGTATGTGGCCAATCAGCAGAGGGTGCTGGTCGGCTGCCGGTCAAATGTAGACAAAGCTCTGGCCGATGGGCCCAAACTGTGGCGCCAGATGATGATTGGGTTCACGTGTGCAGGTTTTGTGGGCCTCATCATGCTGGTTCTGGGAACCGTGTTCATTGCTGAGGCTGTGGGCAGGCAACAGCCAATCACAGTGATGCTGTGTGTCATGGGTATTGGTGAGAGGCAATGATTGTTGTTAATTTTAAACATTTGCCGTTCTTTACATGAAAATTGTTTCTGCATGCTTTAACTTTTACCTTGTTAGTGCTATGGCCCAATTTAGGTGGAAAAGGGGGGGGGGGGGGGAGCGGGTGTGTTCGCCCTTTACTAGCATTTTGTAAAACACAACTTATTGAATTTGGCTGAAATCCAATTGTGGTTTGAGACAAGACTATTTTCGTGGCTTTTAGACAGTGCTGCGAGAATTGCCCTGTCAAAAACGTAGCCTCACCTCAGAATACTCACAGTAGTGGATGCATATATACAGCCTCCATTGTTCAGTCGGTAAAAGTGAAGGAACCTTTTCAAAGGCCTTCAGACATGCAGGGCTAGACTTATACTTTTATAGGCCAATCAACACCTGATGGAGGGTGTGGCCAGAATCTGTCTGGCCATCTTGACTTCCTAGAACTTTTCACTGGTAACCATTTCGCCTTGGGTCTGAGAGCCAGTGTCATTTGTGAAAAAGTCCAACCCTGTTTAGACTTGAAACCACGACTTTCAGATCTGCAAGTGAGCGCTTAGCCACTTCACTACGGTAAGACCCTGTTAAATCAGTACAAAAAAGTTCATTCAAAGCGCTTGTTATTTTTACTGATCATCATCATGTTACAGGTCCTCTACAGAATGTCTCTCCCATCACAGTCTGCCTGCAAAAACTCGGTCCCTCGTCAGCTTTCCCATCTCATGCATGTTCCTGTCCAAGTTGTCTTTTATGTCCTATGCTTTTCTTTCTGCTGGTCAGCCTCTTCCCCTCTTACCCAGTGCCATGCCTTCCTCTACTGTTTATACTGACCCAGCTTAGCATTTTCAGTGATATGTTAACTATGTTTTTTAATTAAAGTATTTAATTATATGCCAACAGTTTTGTAAATTTATAATATGTTTGCATATGTTTGTTGGTTTAAGGAGATGTTAAATGCTTGTTACTTTCAGTGTTTAAGGAGATGTTGAATGCTTGTTACTTTCAGTGTTGATTTAAAAAAATTTTGAATGCTTGTTACTTTCAGTGTTTGTTTAAGGAGATGATAAATGCTTGTTACTTTCAGTGTTTGTTTAAGGAGATGTTAAATGCTTGTTACTTTCAGTGTTGATTTAAGGAAATGTTGAATGCTTGTTACTTTCAGTGTTTGTTTAAGGAGATGTTGAATGCTTGTTACTTTCAGTGTTTGTTTAAGGAGATGTTAACTGCTCGTTACTTTCAGTGTTGGTTTAAGGAGATGTTGAATGCTTGTTACTTTCAGTGTTTGTTTAAGGAGATGTTAAATGCTTGTTACTTTCAGTGTTTGGGATCATTATTTTGGTGGGAACCCTCATCTTGGGGAAACTCCTCATCTCACGTAAGTGGGTCAGGTGTCAAGGGGAGAGAACTGCAGTTCCGTCAGGTCAATGCTTTCACACTTGTTCAGGTAACAACTAAATAATCTACTGCTATTTGTGATGTTGTTATTTTGAGAGTCACTATTAAGATCATTGTGTTCTGTAGGACAGCAAGTTACTTCCTAACTGTAGGATGCCCCAGTATAAGTGTTTTATATGGGTGGGTTCTGGAATTTGCATCTGTTACTTATTGTCCATATTGACATCCTGCCACATCAGTCCGATCCAACCCATTCATGTTTTCAATCTCTGATGTAACAGCCAGCTCAATGTCTGTATCCTCAACTTACCCGGTGGGTGTTGATTGGCATATCTTCTTTCTTTGCCCCAAAACCCGTTTCTGCATGCATGTTGTTTAATACCCCAGTTCCAATAAACTGTCAAGTTCTGTCAAAGCTGCACAGTAGTGGTTCTATAATACTATTTGTTCAATTCTGTCAAAGCTGCACAGTAGACTATTTGTTCAATTCTGTCAAAGCTGCACAGTAGTGGTTCTATAAAACCATTTGTTCAATTCTGTCAAAGCTGCACAGTAGTGGTTCTATAATACCATTTGTTCAGTTCTGTCAAAGCTGCACAGTAGTGGTTCTATAATACCATTTGTTCAATTCTGTCAAAGCTGCACAGTAGACTATTTGTTCAATTCTGTCAAAGCTGCACAGTAGTGGTTCTATAATACCATTTGTTCAATTCTGTCAAAGCTGCACAGTAGTGGTTCTATAATACCATTTGTTCAGTTCTGTCAAAGCTGCACAGTAGTGGTTCTATCACACCATTTGTTCAATTCTGTCAAAGCTGCACAGTAGTGGTTCTTTCATACCATTTGTTCAGTTCTGTCAAAGCTGCACAGTAGTGGTTCTATAATACCATTTGTTCAATTCTGTCAAAGCTGCACAGTAGTGGTTCTATAATACCATTTGTTCAATTCTGTCAAAGCTGCACAGTAGTGGTTCTTTCATACCATTTGTTCAGTTCTGTCAAAGCTGCACAGTAGTGGTTCTATAATACCATTTGTTCAATTCTGTCAAAGCCGCACAGTAGTGGTTCTATAATACCATTTGTTCAGTTTTGTCAAAGCTGCACAGTAGTGGTTCTTTCATACCATTTGTTCAGTTCTGTCAAAGCTGCACAGTAGTGGTTCTTTCATACCATTTGTTCAGTTCTGTCAAAGCTGCACAGTAGTAGTTCTATCACACCATTTGTTCAATTCTGTCAAAGCTGCACTGTAGTGTTTCTGTCATAGCATTTGTTCAATTCTGTCAATGCTGCACAGTAGTGGTTCTACCATACTATTTGTTCACGGCCAGCTCCAGATTTATAAGGCTGTACAGCTCTAACTGGAATTCCCGTTCTTGTGCAAGAATTGAGTCCCTCTGCGTCCACAGTTTTTATCGAGGAGATGTATACACAAATTAAACTACAGTTTCATTAATTTTCGACATATTTTTTAGAACTATTCGTCATTTTTAAGGTAAATAAGTGTGCCAATTAAATATAACAATAAAGGCTCTTACAGACAAACAAAAATGCTTTTGCTACAGTCATGAACATAAACATCAGTAACGTTTAGATGTAAACTAAAAGTTGTTCCAGCAAAATAAAAGAAATATCAGTGCTAACTCTTTGATTCTAGGAGGGTATTGTTGCATAAGAGGAGCGGGGGTGGGGTGGTGGTGGTGGTGGTTGGGGGGGGGGGGTGTGACATTTGTACTTTATCAAATTTAGCGCATAAAAATACTGCTATGAAACAAACACATGACATACATAACATAAATATAAATGATTGATTGTTATTATTATTATTAGTAGACTACTACAACATATAATTATACTGTTATTTAATAATTAGTAAACAAGCACAATCAGTATGAAATTGATATGTGCAATACTTTTTTCACCCAGAGTAGTTTTCTTAACAGTACTTCTAGCACTACTAAATATGTATCCTCAAGGTACAAACAGCACAAACAAATTTGTCCAGTTTCATCTTGTTGGATGAAATCAATTCCTTATCATTGTGAATTTTTTGGTAACAAATATGCATAGGAAGTGGATGAACAACCAGAAGTTTCCGCAAGAGTTTACAGCTAGTGTTCGCGAAGCAAAGCAAAAGCCAGTTTACAAAAATTAACACAGACCGTACAACTGCAAATATGCATAAGAAGTCGATGAACTACCAGAAGTTTCTGCAAGAGTTTACAGCCAGTGTTCACGAAGCAAAGCAAAAGAGAGTTTACAAAAATTAACACAGACCGTACAACTGCAAATATGCATAAGAAGTCGATGAGCAACCAGAAGTTTCTGCAAGAGTTTACAGCCAGTGTTCGCGAAGCAAAGCAAAAGCCAGTTTACACAAATTAACACAGACTGTACAACTGCAAATATGCATAAGAAGTCGATGAGCAACCAGAAGTTTCCGCAGGAGTTTACAGCCAGTGTTCACGAAGCAAAGCAAAAGCCAGTTTACAAAAATTAACACAGACCGTACAACTGCAAATATGCATAAGAAGTCGATGAGCAACCAGAAGTTTCCGCAAGAGTTTACAGCCAGTGTTCGCGAAGCAAAGCAAAAGCCAGTTTACAAAAATTAACACAGACCGTACACTTGCAAATATGCATAAGAAGTCGATGAGCAACCAGAAGTTTCCACAAGAGTTTACAGCCAGTGTTCGCGAAGCAAAGCAAAAGCCAGTTTACAAAAATTAACACAGACTGTACAACTGCAAATATGCATAAGAAGTCGATGAGCAACCAGAAGTTTCCACAAGAGTTTACAGCCAGTGTTCGCGAAGCAAAGCAAAAGCCAGTTTACAAAAATTAACACAGACCGTACAACTGCAAATATGCAAAAGAAGTGGATGAACTACCAGAAGTTTCCGCAAGGGTTTACAGCCAGTGTTCGCGAAGCAAAGCAGAAGCCAGTTTACAAAAATTAACACAGACCGTACAACTGCAAATATGCAAAAGAAGTGGATGAACTACCAGAAGTTTCCGCAAGAGTTTACAGCCAGTGTTCGCGAAGCATAAGTCAAATGGTTAAGGATTAATATTATAAGTGTACTGCTACAACATATAATTATACTGTTAGTCAACAATTAGTAAAGAGGCAAAGAGTGACTTGCTGTGAGAGGTTAGTTAGTAAATTAAATATTATTTTCATCCACTTACCTAGAGCTCCGAAATATCTTGACACAATTTATCCACAGTGTGGTTGCACCATTTATGCACAGTCAATATGAAAGCAATAGTTTTCTTCAAACACAAGATAGTTTGCACCTGACAACTGTCGAAAGTCTCCAGATATGGCTTCTAAATTACCTGTTTGTATTATCCCTAAAAGTAAGATTTCTACATTTAAAGTAGAGAAGTAATAAACAGTCAGTTCCCAAAAATCCGAACTACTGACTAGAAACAGTGACACTGGCACACGCATCACAACCTCACTGTCTCCTGTGAATTACAATTAAAATTGCTGTAATCTAACAGCTTGTATGTCCACTTTACAATATACGCTTGTCGATTTGTAATACGAATACAATCAAAACACAGAAGTTTGTAAGCATATTATAATGTCACAAAATGCAACATGGAAACGCTTGCAGTAACCTATTTTTGAGGGGACTCGGCCAAAATGTGCCGTGATCAGTTGTCAGGACCAATATACAGCCGGACGTGGTTTAGTTCACCCAGAGCTGCACAGTAGTGGTTCTTTCATACTATTTGTTCAGTTCTGTCAAAGCTGCACAGTAGTGGTTCTTTCATACTATTTGTTCAGTTCTGTCAAAGCTGCACAGTAGTGGTTCTTTCATACTATTTGTTCAGTTCTGTCAAAGCCGCACAGTAGTGGTTCTATCATACCATTTGTTCAATTCTGTCAAAGCTGCACAGTAGTGGTTCTATCATACCATTTGTTCAATTCTGTCAAAGCTGCACAGTAGTGGTTCTATAATACCATTTGTTCAGTTCTGTCAAAGCTGCACAGTAATGGTTCTTTCATACCATTTGTTCAGTTCTGTCAAAGCTGCACAGTAGTGGTTCTATCATACCATTTGTTCAGTTCTGTCAAAGCTGCACAGTAGTGGTTCTTTCATACCATTTGTTCAGTTCTGTCAAAGCCGCACAGTAGTGGTTCTATCATACCATTTGTTCAATTCTGTCAAAGCCGCACAGTAGTGGTTCTATCATACCATTTGTTCAATTCTGTCAAAGCTGCACAGTAGTGGTTCTATAATACCATTTGTTCAGTTCTGTCAAAGCTGCACAGTAATGGTTCTTTCATACCATTTGTTCAGTTCTGTCAAAGCCGCACAGTAGTGGTTCTTTCATACCATTTGTTCAATTCTGTCAAAGCCGCACAGTAGTGGTTCTATCATACCATTTGTTCAATTCTGTCAAAGCCGCACAGTAGTGGTTCTATCATACCATTTGTTCAATTCTGTCAAAGCTGCACAGTAGTGGTTCTATAATACCATTTGTTCAGTTCTGTCAAAGCTGCACAGTAATGGTTCTTTCATACCATTTGTTCAGTTCTGTCAAAGCTGCACAGTAGTGGTTCTTTCATACCATTTGTTCAGTTCTGTCAAAGCCGCACAGTAGTGGTTCTTTCAAACCATTTGTTCAGTTCTGTCAAAGCTGCACAGTACTGGTTCTATAATACCAGTATAAATCTCTGTTCTCATAGGAACCAGTTAATGTTTTTAGTTTTTCTTGAAAGAACTCCTAATTCTTCTTTTGTTTGCTTGAAATGAATCATACTTCCTAATCTTAAAATTGTCTTTCTTCCTGCAGTAATTTACAGCCCATCCCTGGACCAGCTTGGGACCAGCGAGTCTATAGTAGAACCACCTCCAGCCTATGATTCAGTGGTATCTGTTGTGTTGCATCCGGTTCCCATGCCAGCAGTAGGAGATAACTCTGACCACACCCTCGAGGATCCAGACCAGATGATGGTCATGGTGATGCCGCCTAAGTATGACGAGGTCACAAAACCGTTGCCTGCTTACTTGGAGGAGTTCCCTGAAACCAAATAATTTGCTTTGTGCATATTTTGTATGGTTGTGAGGTGATAGGTGAGGTTTATTGCTAATAGTGTGTGGGGTCCCAGGTAAGGTGTTTAGTTCATAAGTTGGGTTGTGATTACCGAGGACTATCATCCTAACGCTCTGGACAGATCCATAGGTGCTCCGATCGCCTTCTCAGCAGTTCCACAAGAGTAAAACGACTGATCATGCTTGTTCCATGTTGATTAATCAGACGCCTTGTGAGATAATAAATGTGGCTGTGAAATGATAAATATGGTTGTGAGGTGACTCACGGGGGATACTATGTGTAGAACTAAGACTGGCTGCAGTTGACAGGCCATGCTGCTGACATCACTAAACCAGGCTAACGGTACATTGACGCACAGCTCTCAAACTGCATATGTCAAGAATGTTTCAAAATCAGCTTGACATTAAAATTGCACTGTTTTTTTCTTCATTTAAGTATTCAGACCGCTTTACGGGTAAATGTGCAGCGAAATTTTGTTGCCCGACGAAATAAGTTTGAGAAATGCTGCATTAGTGTATCGTTAGCCCGGGTTTGGTGACGTATGCAGCGGGGCCCATCAGCTGGAGCCGGTCTTGGTAGAGCCATGTGAAGATGGTTGATGACTAACTCTAAAATATGTGGATGTCAAACTGCACTAGCCGTGTGGTCCTAAATCCTTAGACTTCACCCTGGTGACCTAGAAAACAAAATCAAAGCTGATGTCCTGTCTTTGAGAAAAAATTCATTAATTTCTGTATAGAATTAGAGGAGCGATCAGTAAACATGTACATAGCAGAGATTTAACTGACTTACCTTTTACTGACTGTTGAATTAAAAAGAAGTATACAGTGACCGGTACTTAATTCTATAATGCTCTCGGCGGGTAACCACGAGGAAAGTATAGTAGCATAATTGGAAAGTATAGTAGTATAATAGGAAAGTAATGTAGTATAATAGGAAAGCATAGTAGTATAATAGGAAAGTATAGTAGTATAATAGAAAAGTAATGTAGTATAATAGAAAAGTAATTTAGTATAATTGGAAAGTATAGTAGTATAATAGGTAAGTAATGTAGTATAATAGGAAAGTAATGTAGTGTAATAGGAAAGTATAGTCGTATAATAGGAAAGTATAAGTACAGTAAAAGTAAAAGTAAAGATCCCTTTTTATGCCTTTAGGCGTATCGGGCATATGGGAAGAGCACCCATATTTTTACAGACCATTCGGCACTAGGTGAGTAATGTCAGCATTGCGCCGGCCGTCTACTTCCCCATTTTTAGGCTGGGTTGACCTGCGACGCCCCGTATCATGATAAAAAATCCACGAAGCCAGCAGTGGGTTTCGATCACAGTACGTTGCAATTACGAGTCGGACTCGCAACACCTTAATATAAGGTCATAAAACCGCCATTACTGGCTGTTTAACCACTGTTGTGGTGGAGCTGGGAGGGTCTTTAAGCCTGAATATTTAACAGGCCACTTGGCTAGTGCTGTATGGTGTCATAATTTCTTGGTTTAAAAAAAAAAAGAATTTGTTTACAACCCCCCATCTTTCTGCATTCGTACCCAGTGCTTTTTCAAGTAAATATAATCTCTGTCATGCAAACCACTGTATCAAGTGTTGATTTTGTAGCTTCTTGAGGCAACAAGTTTAAGCATCCCTTCCATCCTACATCGCACCTATGAGGTAATAAATACAGCCAAAAAGTTTCGGTTTTTTTTTGTTTTCTTTCATAGTGTTGCACATTTCTAGAGACAGTTGAACTAGAGACTGTAAAAGCACTGACTCTCTTTAAAGAAGCAGCTCATAAAATGGTACTATTTATCAGTGAAGATAAGACAGAATTCATGTTAATAACAAGACAGGGAAAGGATATATACTCCGGCCACATGCAAGTCGTTAATATGAAAATCCAATGAATTCACATAAATTATTGGATGGTTGGTTAGGTGTGATGGTGCCTGCGGAGCCACTGGTGTGAAAAGGGACCATTGTTTACTTGACTTGAGCTATGTATGGGCTGGTATTGCTGTGGAGCCACTTCAGAGAATGCTTATCTGCTGATGTCATTTTAAATATTTTTCAAACTTGCTAATTGCTTATTATATTATTACATTTAAATTATATATGTATATATGGGTGTATGCCTCTTTGTCTGTCTGTCTGTCTATCTGTCTGTCTGTCTGTCTCTCTCTCTCACACACACACACACACACACACACACAAACACTAAACAACCAATAGATGCTGGGGTTGGTTTTGAACATTCATCAAACTAATGGCAGTTAATTTGTTACAGCTAATCAAATGGTTTGCTCACTTATGGAGAATGCCTTGTGATGCCATGTCGTACAAGACATTTACCATAAGAGCAGAAGGACCTAGAGTACAAGGTAGGGTAGACCAAGAACAAAATGGAAAGATAACATCAGAGAAACTCTAAAACAGCACAATGTGTCTGTGGTTGAAACGGTCAGAAGAACAAGAAGCAGAACTGTATCTCTCTCTCTTGACACCTGAAGCTCTAAAAGAGGAAGTTAAGAAGAAGAAGAATTTATTTGTTTTCTTAAGATGAAGTTGTTTTTGAACTGACTGTTTTAAAGTTATGAAGATTAACTTTGTTACACTGGACTTTATCCAAAATAGCTCAGTCTCTCTCTGCAGAACAGCTAGCCATCTGCTGACAGTGTCAAACAGAGCACAAATTCCTTAGCTCCTGTGACAGTTCCACCAGATCTCAGTAAAAACTGCATTCGTGAACCGAACGACAAAGTGTGAAACAAACCCACAACCTCCAGAGCGCAAGCCATAGAGCTTGATAACTTCATCATGTATATACTTGAATATTCTTCTGAACAAAAGTATAAATATTTATAAATGATGGATTGTGTTTACTGTGTAATATTTTATCAGTATTTATTGCTTATTTATGTAAACAGCAGTATCATGAAATGTGATAAATGGTTGTGCAGGAACTATGTAATATGTGGAGAGTCCAGGACTACCATACATGTAAATATGTCACAGAGTTGTTTACATTTCTGTGTCGTTAATATATTTTCCTTGTACAGCATGATTGTGAATTATTCTTCGTGTTTTTGTGTGTCGGTGGGTGGTTGAACGAGGTTGGGGGAACAACACAGCGTTGTGGATGTTTTTACATTCTAAATTGAGTGTGTCTTTTTGAGAAGCTTGCCAGAGATGTAGATTATTGTACATGCTCCACTGAGTGTCTCGTTAAGCGGCTTACCAGGGATGTGGATGTTGGTGCGTTCTTCCTTTGTGTGTGTCTCTTTGAGGAACTATCTAGGGTTTATGGATGTTTGTACATTCTTCCTTGAATGGGTCTCTTTGGGAAACATCCTGTGGATGTTTAGACATGTACACATCTTCTGTTGAGCGTGTCTGTTCAGAAAACTCGCTAGGACATGTTACTATTAAACTCTCCATTGAGTATATCTGTTTGGGAAACTCATCAGAGATGTAGGTCTTTGTAAATCCTCTCATGTTTGTCTGTTTGGACATCTCCCCAGGGATGTAAATGTTTGTACATGTTAAAGTGGTCAACAGTCTCGCCTGGACGCCGAGAGATGTTGATAGTTGTATATCTTCCTGGAAATGTTATTGGTTGAATGTCTTTCTGGAGATATTGATGGTTGTATGTCTCTCTGGAGATGTTGATGGTTGTATGTCTCTCTGGAGATGTTGATGGTTGTATGTCTCTCTGGAGATGTTGATGGTTGTATGTCTCTCTGGAGCGATTGATGATGTGAATTGTATCTCTCCATGGAGCAATTGATGATGTATCTCTCCATGAAGCGATTGATGATGTGAATTGTATCTCTCCATGGAGCAATTGATGATGTGAATTGTATCTCTCCATGGAGCAATTGATGATGTGAATTGTATCATTCCATTGAGCGATTGATGATGTGAATTGTATATCTGCATGGAGCGAATGATGATGTGAATTGTATCTCTCCATCGAGTGTTTGAAGATGTGAATTGGTTCTCTCCATGGAGCAATTGATGATGTGAATTGTATCTCTACCAGTAGTTATTCATGATTGTCTGTTTATCTCCCTGAAAAAAATTAACCTGTGAACAGCTTCTTTATGGATGTCTGTAGTATCTCTTGTGAATTTGTGTGGTGGGGGGGGGGGGGAGGATACTATCAAATCGGAAACTGTCACTGCTGTGTAGTTACAACTTTTTTTGAGCCTGAGGATTGTGGGAAAACAATTCTTTAGGTAAAAAAATGCATTAAATTTTGTATAGAATAAGAGCAGCAATCAGTGAACATGTACAAAGCAGAGAGGGCCGCGCTGCTAGTGCTGTTGCCACGGACTGTACAGTAACTCCATCACCTGTCCAGAGGTCAAACCCAGATCTCCGACACAAGAGTCTGACATTGCAACCACTTGGCCACCCGCTGCTCTGATGATGAATAACCCTGGGAAATGTGAGATGGACATGGCTGTTGGTATGGAGATTAGGAAGAACTCACAGAAGGAGTGGGAGGTGGAAAGTGATTTGGTGTTTGAATCGGACATAGTAGAAAACATGGAGATGTAATGTCAGATTCAGGGAAATATTTGGAATTTGGAGGTGAACACATTTGATGAAGATGAAAATTGGATGAAGTGTGAAATTAAGAAAAATCTGCTTTTGAAAATAAGAAGGATGAGGGGAAAAAAAACCCAGGAAAATAGAAAAACTCAGTCACTCACTGATGGTACATATATAATATGAACAAAGAAGTCACAAACAATAGATCGCACAATTTATTGTCTGGCATATTTCGCTGTATCTCGTCAGGTGCATACTACAGTAACAATTACATAAATGAAGCAAATAAGTGAATCCTTTATAACTGAAGATCAATTTCAACAATGATCAAACATGACTGCCTGTTTTTACCAGGGCAGCAGTAAAGACAGAACCATCTCTTTCTGTTTACAGAGTTTCGGTTGCAGGTGACGAATCGCAGAAGCTTCGGGAAAACTTAGGGTTCTGCCAT
The DNA here is from genome assembly GCA_905116865.2 of Candidula unifasciata. NCBI lineage: Eukaryota > Metazoa > Mollusca > Gastropoda > Stylommatophora > Geomitridae > Candidula > Candidula unifasciata. The sequence goes on along the minus strand of CAJHNH020002391.1, from coordinate 112,019 downwards.
TGGTTGACATATAAAGGATTTGAAACACGTTGTCCTTAGCTACCACGTGTCCAGAAATCCCTCAAGGATTCACTTATTTGCTTTATTTATGTAATTGTTACTGTAGTATATACCTGACGAGATAAGCGAAATATGCCAGGCAATAAATTGTGCAATCTATTGTTTGTGTCTTCTTTGTTCAAACATATATAATTGCTGTTGAAGGTCGAATATGGATGTTTTCTTGACTACTTAACAACTCAATGTTACGGATGGTTTTATGTTTAATTGTAGAATTATGAAATTGTGTTCTTAATTTATTTGATTTTCTTCCACTGAACTTTTATGTGTTTATTGAATTATCATATTTTAATCCAGTCTATGTATGTGTTTCAAACAAAAAGTCATGTGATAAACAGAAACATTGTAGCGCCAGTTTTTTTGTACGCAATATTAAAAAACATGTTTTTCTATGTTTTCTGTTCTGTCTGGAATTTTTTTTTTTTTATTGCTTGAAAGTTTAAGGTTTTGTTCACTTCTTTGCCAGGTTAATGATCCAAACTTTGATGCCCACAAGTGATGGGTTTGTTTCTTGGCCAGTACAGTTCTGAGACTGACTCCTAGAGTGGACAGCAAATCTTTTTGTTAGAAAGTAACAGACTTTCAGTCACTTGCTACTTGTTGTCAGTTTCAACATCCCAGCACATTGGTCTGACCCATTCATGCTCTCTACTTCAATGCAGCAGCCATCTCTGTGTCTCCCTACTCAGTGTACCTAACAGGATTTGATTGAAAAGCGAAAGGCTGTCCACAAAATACACATGGGTTATGTACTAAACCGTAGAAGTATTTACAAAAGAGACCCGGTGTTAGACGCTCTCGCCAGAGCAATTGGGGATGTGCTAATGAGCTGAGATTAAAAAAACTTTCAGTCCAATATGTTGAACAGGTGAGCAGTCTGTGAAATCTTGGAGTATTGCTTGCTTCTGTCCATGGTTTCTGTGTATTTTGTGTGGTTTGTCTTTACACTGGTTTATGTTGTGACATTTATTTAATGGCAGCTGACTGGTTTGCATCCAGCCTGGGGATATACCTTATGTAACAATATTGCATGTGCTACTGCCAGGTTGTCAGGACTAATTACTTCAAACAGTGAACTGCAGTTCTGATGCTGGGCTGTTGCTGAATGGCATCAACCCTGACATACCAGTCGCATTGTTACTTAACAAGTGGTAACATTGTTATGTAATATCAATTACAAAAAAAAAAAATATGGAAAGGAACACATGCTAGCTTAGATATTTATTTTCACAAGAAATTTAAGGTAGTCATTTACAGGTATTTACTGATATGTGACAGGAATCGGAAGTAACACCGTTTTGAATTTCGTTTATACACAGCAGGTGTTAAAGATGATACAAATCAGGACATGTTATCAACAGTTTCTTAGCTAGATAGAAAACTGTCTGCCTCAACCTTATCTGGAGCACACATTGTCGCAGTCAAACTCCTGCAGGTGACAGGCACTGTTCCAACAGCAGCAGACATCATGATTCCCTCCAGCAGCCAGGCAACCTGTTCCAACAGCAGCAGACATCATGATTTCCCCGAGCAGCCAGGCAACCTGTTCCAACAGCAGCAGACATCATGATTCCCTCCAGCAGCCAGGCAACCTGTTCCAACAGCAGCAGACATCATGATTCCCCCGAGCAGCCAGGCAACCTGCTCCAACAGCAGCAGACATCATGATTCCCCCCAGCAGCCAGGCAACCTGCTCCAACAGCAGCAGACATCATGATTCCCTCCAGCAGCCAGGCAACCTGTTCCAACAGCAGCAGATATCATGATTCCCTCCAGCAGCCAGGCAACCTGTTCCAACAGCAGCAGATATCATGATTCCCTCCAGCAGCCAGGCAACCTGTTCCAACAGCAGCAGATATCATGATTCCCTCCAGCAGCCAGGCTACCTGCTCAAAGGATACAAATATACACCGCAGTTCTCTGTGTTTATTCAATAAATGTTTTGAGTTCCTAAATGAATTGAGCTAAGTTAGAAACTGACACATGTGACATTCCCAGACATGCTCCATCCCCATTTTAGCAGCCCGTTCAGAGTTCTGATTCTGATGCTAGCAGTAGCAGTCTGACTGTATCCTAGTTCTATGCCATCTTCTGTCTTCATTTCCTCTCTTCCCTCTCTTCATTAACAGTTGTAGATGGCATCAAGTTCAGAGCATGCACTAGGGAGCTCCGGCGATTATTCTTGTTTAGGTACAAAATCAGTGTCAGAGAAGTCGTAGAAATGGTTCTAAGGATACACAGCCAATTCACTACCATCAAGTAACAGGTCCTTTGCAGAACGTTGCTGTCTTACAGCATGCGGAAAGCCAGCTTTCCCGCCTCATGAACTTAGGAGAATAATAGCATCAGAAAAATCAACATCTTCTCCACCCAGTCAATTTTGGTGTTTCTAACACATTTTGTTTAAATTCACCCACTCAGTGGTTTTGCCAAATAACAGAGGAGATAGAATGCATCCTAGTTTCACTCCAGACTCAGTGGTTTTGCCAAATAACAGAGGAGATAGAATACATCCTAGTTTCACTCCAGACTCAGTGGTTTTGCCAAATAACAGAGGAGATAGAATGCATCCTAGTTTCACTCCAGACTCAGTGGTTTTGCCAAATAACAGAGGAGATAGAATGCATCCTAGTTTCATTCCAGACTCAGTGGTTTTGCCAAATAACAGAGGAGATAGAATGCATCCTAGTTTCACTCCAGACTCAGTGGTTTTGCCAAATAACAGAGGAGATAGAATGCATCCTAGTTTCACTCCAGACTCAGTGGTTTTGCCAAATAACAGAGGAGATAGAATGCATCCTAGTTTCACTCCAAACTCAGTGGTTTTGCCAAATAACAGAGGAGATAGAATGCATCCTAGTTTCATTCCAGACTCAGTGGTTTTGCCAAATAACAGAGGAGATAGAATGCATCCTAGTTTCACTCCAGACTCAGTGGTTTTGCCAAATAACAGAGGAGATAGAATGCATCCTAGTTTCACTCCAGACTCAGTGGTTTTGCCAAATAACAGAGGAGATAGAATGCATCCTAGTTTCACTCCAGACTCAGTGGTTTTGCCAAATAACAGAGGAGATAGAATGCATCCTAGTTTCACTCCAGACTCAGTGGTTTTGCCAAATAACAGAGGAGATAGAATGCATCCTAGTTTCACTCCAGACTCAGTGGTTTTGCCAAATAACAGAGGAGATAGAATGCATCCTAGTTTCACTCCAGACTCAGTGGTTTTGCCAAATAACAGAGGAGATAGAATGCATCCTAGTTTCACTCCAGACTCAGTGGTTTTGCCAAATAACAGAGGAGATAGAATGCATCCTAGTTTCACTCCAGACTCAGTGGTTTTGCCAAATAACAGAGGAGATAGAATGCATCCTAGTTTCACTCCAGACTCAGTGGTTTTGCCAAATAACAGAGGAGATAGAATGCATCCTAGTTTCACTCCAGACTCAGTGGTTTTGCCAAATAACAGAGGAGATAGAATGCATCCTAGTTTCACTCCAGACTCAGTGGTTTTGCCAAATAACAGAGGAGATAGAATGCATCCTAGTTTCACTCCAGTATCAACTTCACACCAGTCACTTAAACCATCATCTGTTCGCACTGCACACTCTGACCCTTCATACATTGCCTTAATTACATGTATTACTTTCATCGGTATAAGATAGCATTCCAAAATTCTGTATAGTAATGTTCTATGTAAGCTATCAAAAGCCTTCTTAAAGTCAATGAAATTCAAAATAATAAAAAAAAAAAAAAACCTCAAAAATAAGTTTCAGAGCAAAAATTTGATCTAAGCAGCTTCTCCCAGGTCGAAACCCTGCTTGTTTCTCACTCAGAATTGTGCCCATTACCCATTAATTTTATCGAGAATTGTTTTACAAAAAGTATTTGATAACGGAGTAATTACTCTCCAGTAGTTACATTCCAGTAAGATTACATTTCTTTGGAATTTTAACAATTATTTATTTCTTCCACTGATTGGGATTTTTTTCCCTGCCCACATTCTATTCAACAAATCTTTCACTGGGTTTGTGGTTACATCAGCTGCTGCTTTCAGCATCTCTGCAGAAGTATCACCATCATCTGCTGCCTTCAGCATCTCTGCAGTAGTATCACCATCACCAGCTACCTAATTGTTTGCTAATGAATTGATTGCCTCCATGATTTCAATGTCATTGAACTGTCCTACATTTATTTTAGTATGGTGATTTTAGCCTCTTCATCAAAATTCATTGGTTCTTGTGATATATTTAACATTTTCTGGAAGTGTTCTGTCCATTTCTCCTTCTGCTTAGTATCAAATGTCAGCGTTGTACCATCCTTACTGTTAATGGTACCAGTCCGCAGTTTGAAAGTACTGGACAAGCTTTTTAACTAGTTGTTTTAGTCTATTGTCTAGTATTTGACCATTTCCATTCTTAGTTGCCTATTCTCCATTTTTAGATAATCGATCAACATATGCTGTCTTATCTCGTTGTCTATGTGTGAGTATGTGTGTGTGTGTACACGCGTTCACAGATAGTGCCTTGGAAAGCAATGATTACCTTCTATCTGTTGAAAACAAATTAATTCTTCTTCTTCTTATTATCGTTCCCTAGTTGTAAACTCCCCTGGTTGGTAATCCACTTCTGGAGTTTTGCCTGCACATCCGTTTTACAGATCTGGCTTATTTTTGTACAGATTGTTGATTCCTTAGGTCTCAGACAAATGCACTCCGACTTTGAAGAAAACATCCCTGATTAGTCGCCTTCTATGACATGCTTGTTGGAGGAAGGGGGGCAGTGGGTATATTCATTGTGCCCAAAAATGATGCCCCAGAACCTACACGGGAAACTAATGAACAAAGGACGGAGGTAACATAGAGACCTACAGCTGGTACAGACCTTCATCAAACAGTCTCCCTCTGTCTTGACTGGCGGCTCCGTTGCTGATCTCACATACAACAGGGTGGGCATACACATCTTCAGTCTTCGTTTGGTCAGAACCAAGGCAGAATCTGACCAGGGAACGACACAGGCGAGTGAGCACACGAAAAAAAAAAAGAACATAGAAAGATGTGGCGAGACGTGATCAGTTTGCACGTGTAAGCGATAGCATGTAGGATTACAATGGAGAAGTTATCACATGACATCTTCCTTCTCGTCGCTTCGCTGTTGATAGTATGCGGGCACAGTTGGTATTGTAATACTACTAACCGGTATCGTTAACACGTCACTGTTTCTACATGAGTGACTTCAGCATGAGCCAGAGTACTTTTGGCTATGTTTTGACTATTTGCAAAACTAAACTGAATGGGTATGTGTAATAAACAGTAAGAGCAAACAGTAAAATAATGCATTTGTGATTGACTAGTTCTGTCACTACTGTCTGTAGTTACCACTTTTTAGGTGGAGTAGACAGGGGGTTCGGGATGCCGGGTTCGATCCCAGCTGCGGGCCATGCGCCTTGCATTCGTTTCGACAGTGAAATCAAGAAAGCCGACCGTCCAGGGAGCATTGGCAAACTACTTGACGTAAATTTGCCTAGAAAACCATACAACAGCCCGGGGCTATTGGGGTTGGGTCTGCAACGTCCTGTAAAAGATACGCAACTAACTAACCAGACAGGGGGTTAGGAGCCTCAGGGCCGCATGGCTAGTGCTGTAGCCAAGGACTGTGCAGGTTAGGATGTTTAATTGTTATACTGCAGAAGAACTCCATCGCCTTACCAAGGGTCGAACCCGGGTCTCCCGCACGAGAGCCCGACGTTGTAACCGCCGATTACAGTGTGTTCCAAAGCTCATGCCGTCACACTTAGCATATCTCGAAAACTCCTATACAGATCAATATGAACTTTTGCACGTGGCCTTAGATTTCACATGTCCTTATGATTCTAGAATTTTTTCTTGTGTAGATGCTGGCATTTTCTCAAAGCGGCGAATTTCCTTGATCTTTAATAATTCTGTAACCCTGACACAAATATACAGTAACTGACACACGTGTATTGTTTGGAAATCAGCTGAGATGTGCAGCTATCTGTGACTTTTAATTTGATAGCCGATTCCCCATTCAATGACAAATCTACAACTCACGAGAGACTTAAAAAAAAAAAAAAAGAATCTGTTACACGGACATAATCACTAACAGGCTGAAGGTCAAATGTCAAAAATTTAACACCGGACGGTTACTGAGTTACTGATTTTTAAACTCGTCAAGACTTCTGGAACGCACTGTAGGTCTACTTGGTTGTATATCGCTTCACGTAACTCCTCCTGAACCAACCATCGTGACAGTACAGAAACAAGCGTACTCACAAAATCCTGTAGTTGTTGGGCAGAGGTGTTAGGTCTGTCCTGGAGATTCCCGCTCCCCATTTGTGACACTGCATCACGTGGACCATGTTCTGCGGCCCGCAAGCCCACACAGCTGGCTTCCAATTCTCCTGACACACCAGAACCTCGCGTTCCTCTATTTCTCCGTTGCTTACAGAACAAATAAAGAGGTGGCATCACAATATTATTCATCTGAAGTACTACACTTAGAAATTGTAGAAAATTAGAGAAACAAAGTATACGTCAGATTTACCGAACCAGGTGTAGGGTCTCTTTGACTTAATACCAACGCGGAGGGCTGTGTGGTCTTAAGGCACGATGTCCGCCTCGAGTGCTAGAGGTTCGGACTTCAATCCCCGGTAAGGGCTAGGATTTTTTTCACTAGTAATCCCGCTGGTTCTGGGTAGTGAGATCGGACGCTCGTGTGCATTGTGGCGCACGTAAAAAATATGTCTTGGCAGTTGGAAAACGAAAAAAATAAAAACCTAACGGCGCTGCCCGGGGAAAAATTTTGAGTTAAAAATCTAACCAAAGTATTTCAGGATCCTCGCCGGTGCTACAGAATCTGTGCACTTTAGCTAGAAGAAGAACGAAATACTTATGGGTGTGCCATGAAGTTGATCCGATGTTCAAATCTCAAACCTTAACACCAAGTTCCGTTCTGACTGATATGTTTAAATTGAAACTTCTCTTAAGTCGTGTCGAACATCATTGTAGAACAGTATTTTCAAACGAACAGGTTATACAAATTGTACATAACACACGCTTTAAATCTATGTACATCTTTAAACTACTGGACGTAAAATTTGCCTAGAGAAACCACACAACAGCCAGGGGCTGCTGGGGTTGGTTCTGCAACGTCCTGTAAAGGATACGCAACTAAACTTAACCTTAACATGATTTTAGTACATACTCTACTTTAGGTACAGTTGTGTTAACTTTTTGACCCTACCAGCGTGGTTATCTTTCTTTCTTTACTATTTTTATTGATTATTTTTGTGTGTGCGGTCGTAAGCTTGGATGTTCCAATTTGCGCAAGTCGAGGAGAAGGTGTTCAATGAGCAAAGGGCGTTTCGGTGAATAGCCTTTATCAGCATACAACGACAAGAAGCAAGACACAATGTGAAATGGTTTTGAAATAACTGCATCAAGGTGTCAAAATATTATGTAAAAAAAAAAAAAAAAGATACAAAGTAGGCATTATTTAATTTACTTGAAATGCTCCGAATTAAAAAAACCAAAACAGGCAATCCTCATATAAATATGTGCATGGAGAGAAAAAGAGTAAATAATTCAACCTAATCCCCGCCCCCGTGTGGGACGAATTTTTCGTTATTAGGAAGTTGTTGCCACGGGCCCTAATATAAGCTAACGGTTGAACGGGGTTTCTGAGACCTATTCACGGGTGATCCTCATCCGCATGGTGGCACCATGTGTCACCAGGTGTTTATCGCTTGCGTGATGTCCTGGTGAGGTAAACAGTCAGTCAGTTAGTCAGTCAGTAATTAATTCATGAAGACGTTTCACCATTCATTCCCTTTTTCCTAAAGTCCATGCCGTGTGGCGTTGGTAGTCATATCTGTCCACAACCTTCTGTTTCGTGTAATTTCAATAAACTCTGATACAGACAACTTTAATAAAAGATCGCATCCTTCAAGACTGTCCCAGATACAACATATCAAGGCAAAACTTCTGGCCAAGAGAAACACCGGTGCAAGCCAAACTTTAACGGTAACTGATTTAATTGTAACAGACAGTGAGGTTCATGCCAGAGATAACTGCAGATATAGCTAATTTAATTCAAGCGAACGAAAGAAAAAGAAAAAGAAAGAAATTTCAAGACCTTTCTTTCAAGACATCTTTATTGATTCTGTCTATTTTTTTGTCTCATCATTCATCTATAAAACCACACGTGTGCAACTTCCAAATACTCGATATATTTGTCGCTCACAGGTCCAATGTTTAGGTACATACTGTATGGATCACCCTCCAGGGGCGACGGAACTAAGGGACCGGGCTTCTTGAGAGAGAAATTAGAGAGTGGGAGTCTCTCCCGCCCCCTCCCCACATCCATACCCCATTTTCTGGGGGTAAGACATAACCGTCTATAGAAGTACTCTTTAAATAATTGATATGTATATTATTTTAATTTGACATCTGACAGATTATTATTATTATTACACACTTAAATATGACTTAAAACCTTCAGCTACATTTTCTTGCATGTTATACGCTTGCTCTTGTCTCCAATTGTCAGCTTCTTACACACGGCAGTAAATCTCTGTAGGTTTAATTAATTAATTCATTCATCCATTGTGTAATGCACGCATTCATTAAGTCATTCATTCATTCATTCAATCATTCATTGTCACGTGTCCCTCCGATAGGCGTAGGCTGTCATATTTCGCCAGCTCCCTGAAGAAATTAGTGCTCTTGTCTCGCCCCGCCCATATGGCCAAGGCATCGAAATATTTGTTCCTCTGTCTTTCCCTTGTGGTATTTTAATCAGTCTTGTCAACTGTAAACAAGTTCTCCAGTCAATTTCTTCTCTGAAATAACGGCTGTCTGCGTCCTATTTTTTTAAAACCACTTTAGGGTTTTCACACCCTCTCGAGGACTTTGTCACTGTTTACTGATGTCACTGTTGACTGATATCACTGTTTACTGATGTCACTGTTTACTGATGTCACCGTTTACTGATGTCACTGTTTACTGATGTTACTGTTTACTGATGTCACTGTTTACTGATAACTTGAACATCACAACAGAAAATGTGTTTATATTAGACGTTATGGCAAAAGGGGTTTACCTCAAACGTTTGGTCCGTTTAACAGGCACGCATGTGTAGTCTGGTGTCGGGACTGGGAGCTGAAGGTTCTTACACACCGTTCTTCGGCTGTTGAAGATATTCAACAAAGCCAGTTTTAATGATATATTAGTAGTTCCGTATCATATTTTGTCATCATCATCATCATAATCACTATCATCTCTTCCTCTCCCTTAGTCTTCTTCTTTTCATACGAAATAAAGGCAGCCGACATAATGTTATGATGTTGAAAACACCACACTTTGAGTTCCGTTTAGTCTTTTAAAATGGGTCTAGCACCGTATATCAGTGGCGTGTGGCGGGAAAAGGGTTTTCACGTGACTAAAATTCATAATGAACGGCTGTTTGGAAGGGAGGCTGGAAAGGGGGGGGGGGGTTGCATCGCAGTAAGAAAAAGCTGCTTCAGAATGTTCAGATAATCGCAAGAGTAATGAAAAAAAAAAATGTTACTAGAAAGTTTGGCCTGAAATGAAAACACAAAATAATAATAATAATAATAATAATAATAATAATAATAATAATAATAATAATAATAATAATAATAATAATAATAATAGTATAAATAATTAGAAAGTTGATTCAGCAGCCAACTATGCAATCAGTCAACCGACCAACCAGTAAAAACTTCAAATGTCAGGTAACATTCTTCTTCTGTCTTCTTTTTTCACCGGCTGTAAGCTCCAATAGAAAGTCATGGTTGTTCGTTAATTTAGATATTTCTTTGTGTCAGGGCCTGAAATTTGCATGTACATCCGTTTCACTGGCTTATTTGTGTGCACATGGCTGTTCCTTGCCACTCAGGCAGATGTACTCTGACATCGAAGGAAATTCCCAACAGTCGACTCCAACACTCCTACGACATACTTGTTGGAGAGGCAGTGGGTGTATTTTTGTTTCCCCCACAATGGGACTTCGGAACCTACACGGGGATATGAAAACACACTTCAGATAAATTGTTAACGAGCACCATCCACGTGTGCAAAGACTCTCCTCGAGCTCTAGTCGCATACAGCCTACTTAGGCACACTGACAGTTCAACATAATCTTCAGCACGAAGAAGAAACATTGGAAAAGGGCCACCGTTGATCAGATATGAAATATCTATTGGTTTCAACAACTGTTGCCTTCGTCAATGAACCAGAGGTATGAATGTCTAGGCGCGAGCAGATCGGCCACATACAAAAGCATCAATGAATTAGCGTTACCTTCATAGGATGACCAAACACAGCACTTACAAACGTAGACACTTCAAGAGCTACCCGACGCTCATCTCAGTAGACTGACTTACTTTCTACCCCACCAGGATATCACACAAGCAATAAACACCCGATGACACAATGTGCCACCTTGTGGATAAGGATCACCATGGAGAGGTCCCAGAAACCGCGTTCAGCCATTAGGCCATATTTCTGGCTGGGCTATAGTGCAGCCCCTGGCAAGAGCCAGAGTAGGGCTTCAAATAACGAAAAATTTCATTCTTAAAAGAACGGAAGCTAGTTGATCTCAGTAGACGCAATGTCAGTCATTTATACGGAACTGGATAGTCAGGTTTTTCGGCTACTCGATCTAAGATTCACTTGCTCTGAAGAATCACTCACTCCTAATTCTACAAGCGCCATACGATTCTCGGCTTTCTGTATCTTCTCATTTGTTCCAAGTTTAAATAGCATGTTCCCCTCTTTGGATCTCGAACGTTCAAGGGACGATTTATGCTTTTCTCATCTGGCACGTTTCAGCCAATTTGCTGTAGGACGCAGCCCGCATGGGAATGCCCCGAGTGCTGTGATGTCAATTCTTGACTGAACTCAACTCAACTCAGTCCGTTTATGCATACATACTTTGTACTCGATACGATTCAACCTAATTCAAGATGATAATGTATGTTTAGCATTTTATCTCATTTACATTGACTGAGAACATTAATTACTAGTAACAATCAGAAAACGATTCATTACAACCTGGTTTATCTCTTACTCGCATAGGACTTCAGGACACATCATTCGGTGCAGCCGTTAGCCTAATTATAACTTCCTTTTCAACTCTGCTGGATTACCATCCATTATGCAGTTCTTAGGGATGGTCAGGTCACCAGGTAGGAATGTGAAAGAAGAACACAGACATGTATGAGGACGTTCTCCAGTATCTAGAGGAGGCCATAATTGTAGGCACCTACTTGAAACCACTGTGTCCAATATAAGGGGTGCTATCCCATTGTTTTCGCTTGATCTCGCCTGTGCGTGAGAACTTGCCCCTGGGGAGAACTTTGACTTTACACGAACCTTAGAAATAGAGAATAACAAAAACAGAACTGCATGATACCTCACACAGAAACGAGACATCTGCCACCGATATTGTTGAAAACAAGAAACCAATAGTTATCCGATGGTGAGTTGTTTATTAGTTGAAGGGATAGCTGGTACATCTAAGAACTATCGACAACCAAGAGGCAAAAGAGCTGTCAAGTGATTGTTTACACCCTAAGATATGTTTGTGTGCAATTTGAACAATTTCTCTCTCTCTAGCGTAGATGGCTAAACCAAACTGCGCTGTGACCGGGTGACGAACTCCTTGTGGTCCGGGTTTACTCCCGGGGGTAGGCAGAAAAGCCACATTTCTCCCAGATTTACGATACCTATCATGGAATCAAGGCCGAAGAGTTGCTATATCTATAGTACCGAGCCAAAGGGTTAACAACTCATGGTTTCTGGATATTAAAAAAAAAAAATAGTTTTCAGTAGCTTTGCTTAAAAAAAAAAAAAAAAGTATTCAAGAGCTTTTGGATAACTATGCGTAATTGTTTTTTAACAGTATATTTCTTATTCTCCTTCGCATTCAAAGGGGTTAACGCCGGCGGAAAGTTCTGGTTGTTCGACCATGTTTGAACCTTGGTTTAGTTCCAGACCTTGAGTTTTCCATATGCACATTCTTTTTACATCTCTGGCGTATGCACATTGTTGGTTCCTCCCCCTTGGACAGATGAACTTGGACTAAAAAATAACAATCTCTAATTTATTCGCCTTCGACGAACTGCTCCTAAGGGAGCCAGTGGGTGTTATGCTCCTCCCCTTTGAATGTGATCACTATCATACTACATGATCACTAACATACCTAACCGGATAACTTTTTACCTTACCTATCATGATGATTTTGGAGCCGACACATTTTCAGAAATGACATTGGCTCCCAAGTGGACCCAGCCTTAACTGGGTACAAGGTAACGTCATGGGAAATATAGGCGGCCGGCGTAATGCTGGTCATATCACCCATCAAGTGCCGATTGGTCTATGAAACAGATTGAGCCCTATATTCCCAATACGCCTTTAGGTGTGGAAAACGGTCCTTTTCTTTTCTTATCATGATGATTTAGTGAAAGGTGTTCACGTGACAACCGCTGTCAATCCGCCCACGCCCTTTGTGTATCTGTCCGACTGTGACAACATGCGTGTAGTTTGTCCCCTCGAAGTCGCTACCTGCAAGTTTGACGCCCTGAGATCACATGATCTCAGTATGAATGGTAGACCAAGAGACCAAATCCTAAATTGCCTGTTCAACCCCCAGAGAAATATAACTAGGGAACTCGAAGTAGCCACACCAGGATTGCGTGACCTGTAGTCCTGTGCGGGGAAAGAACTAACTGTTTGCTAGTCCTGTGTGGGAAAAGAACTAACTGTTTGCTAGTCCTGTGCAGGGAATGAACTAACTGTTTGCTAGTCCTGTGCGGGGAAAGAACTAACTGTTTGCTAGTCCTGTGCGGGGGAAAGAACTAACTGTTTGCTAGTCCTGTGCGGGGAAAGAACTAACTGTTTGCTAGTCCTGTGCGGGGAAAGAACTAACTGTTTGCTCGTCTGGGGATTGGGAGATCATGGATTCAAGTCCTGACAAAGCGGACTGAAAAAAAAAAAAAAAAAAAAAAAACGACTTTAGCTACCAGGTCGACACAGCCTTAAATGGGTACCAGGTTTAGTTCTGGAAGTAAAGGCGTCAGGCGGATGTTGACCTCATCCCCCACCAAGTGTCGGTTGGTCTAAATAATGTAGATCTAGCCATAGAAACCCAATTCGCCTGAAAGCGTGGGAAAGAATTCTTGTCATTACTGAAGTTTGATTCTGGTCGTTTACTTTGAATCAGTGTCTGCTTCTTCATGTACCACAAATACGGTAACATGAAAGCTAGATGTTTGTTTACATGTAAATTTTTTTTTTTTAAACAAGAAGATTAGTGTTAATAGATTGCTTGCCAAATTTCAACAACTTACACCAAACGGTCACTGAGTTCATCATCATCATCATCATGTGCCCTGCCAACTGGCGTAGGGGCTCAGGCGTCTCCACAGATCATGATGTCTGGTTGCCTGAAACAGCTCTCTTGTCGATATCCCTCTATGCCATCGTTTCAGCCCATCCAGCATCATCTCTCTTCGTCTGCCTCTACCCCTTTTCCCACTATCTTTTCAGTTGTCACAATGTTCTCCAATGTGTCTCTTCTCATTATGTGGCCAAAGAACAGTGTTTGTCTCTTTCTTATTGTTGTATATAGAGATCTACTTTTATTAGCTTCTTTAAAGCAATTGTTGTTAATTACTCTTGCCGTCCAAGGTTTTCGTAACATACGTCTCAGAAACTACATCTCTGTTGCTGAGTTACACATTTTAAAGTTGTGCACGACTGCCGAAACGGACTGTAAAGTATTGCTTCTTTCTGTGTAGATATCGAGCAACACCGCTGATGACGGAGATCCAAAAGGCTTGCCCGAGTGATTCAGTGAAAGCAACAGAGTCGTGTATAGAGGTACTGCTAATTTACAACGAAAATTATCTGGTACCAAACGCACGCTTAGAAACACAAACAGTGAACACGAGCTTACCAGATTTGGGAGCAGGACGCACTGGTTTGGTTTCCTGATCAATGCCAGTAAAATGCATCTCCCGGGTGCAAGGAGGCTTGTAGATGGGGTGGTTTGTGTGGGAGACTTAGACCTGTTGGCAGCTTGTCTGGGAGACTGGTGGACCAATTATCCGCTGAAACTTGTATGTGACACTTGTTGACTAATCGATGGCTTGTATGGAAGATTTGTAGATCAATTATTCGCTGCTTCGTCCAGGGGAGATTTGTAGACTTACTGGTAGCTTGCATGTGAGGTTTGTAGACCAATTAACCGCTGATAACTTGTATGGGAGGTTTGTAGACCAATTAACCGCTGATAACTTGTAAGGGAGGTTTGTAGACCAATTACCCGCTGATAACTTGTATGGGAGGTTTGTAGACCAGTTATCGCTGATAACTTGTATGGGAGGTTTGTAGACCAATTAACCGCTGATAACTTGTAAGGGAGGTTTGTAGACCAATTACCCGCTCATAACTTGTATGGGAGGTTTGTAGACCAATTACCCGCTGATAACTTGTATGGGAGGTTTGTAGACCAATTACCCGCTGATAACTTGTATGGGAGGTTTGTAGACCAGTTATCGCTGATAACTTGTATGGGAGGTTTGTAGACCAATTAACCGCTGATAACTTGTAAGGGAGGTTTGTAGACCAATTACCCGCTCATAACTTGTATGGGAGGTTTGTAGACCAATTACCCGCTGATAACTTGTATGGGAGGTTTGTAGACCAATTACCCGCTGATAACTTATATGTGAGGTTTGTAGACCAATTACACGCTGATAACTTGTATGTGAGGTTTGTAGACCAATTACCCGCTGATTACGTGTATAGGAGACGTGTAGATCAACTACTCGCTGATAACTTGTATAGGCGACTTATATTTGTGTGGGACATTTGTAGACCTGTTGGTGGCTTGAATGGACTGGTAGACCAATTACCCTCTGAATGAATGGAAGACTTTTAGATCAATTACCCGCTGAATAAATGGGAGACTTGAACACCTGTCAGAATGTCAAAGTTGAAAGCAAAAGTCAAAAAACCATTTTTTGAAGAGTAAGGTCTACAACAGTAAGTATAATGTCCAGTTCACGCTTGCCTGTGGCTAGGAAGGTCATGGGTTCAGATCCTGACGATTCGGACTTGTTTTTATTCTTCAAAAATGACCTTAGCTTCCAGGTAGACCAAGCCTTAAATGATTTCCAGTAAAGTCCTGGGAAGTAAAGGCGGTCTGGCTTGATGTTTACCACATCACCTACCAAGTTTTGATTGGTTTATAAAATGTACATCTAGCCCTATGTGCCCAATCACCTGTAGTCGTGGAAAAGGGGGTCCTTTACTTCACATATAGTGTCAAATCAGTTCTCTATCTGTGACGCTATCAGTATCAGTTTAAATATTGATAGTTCACCAGCCAAACAGAGCCACCCAGATGGGTTGAAAAAGGCGAGGTGTTGAAGACAACTTATCACAAACATATGAAAGAGTCAGTAATAATTTTGTAGGCATGTTATGAGAAGAAGAAATTGCAAAATGTTGTGACCACCGGAAAGATTTGTGGAAATATAGACAGAGGAATAATATAACGCGAGAAAAATCTTGGCTGGCTTTTGTCATGGTGTGGAGGGGTGTCGGCGCACATTACTGACACACGCAGTAGCGGATAGCAGATTGTACAGATATATATCTGAACAAAGAAGACACAAACAATAGACTGCACAATTTATTGCCTGGCATATTTCGCTGTATCTGATGAGATACATACCTGATGAGATACAGCCAAATATGCCAGGCAATAAATTGTGCAGTCTATTGTTTGTGTCTTCTTTGTTCAAATTCACATCGGGGAAACATTGCTTAGATAAATATCTGCCGACGCCAGTGGGCAAGGTACTTGATGATTTATTATTTGCTCAACTATGGGGGCTGCAACCTTACTTAAATCACGATGTTTACCCTGGAGCGTTTCAAGTGGGATAGTTGCGACTTGCAGTGTCAGTCTTCAAGATTACTTGAGAGAAAGTACAGAGCACCGGGCAGTTTAGCTTGGCTGCCCATTTCCTGCAAAGTTACTACATTACTGACCGCTGGATGTGATTGGCGTGCACTCTTTTGCACTGGGTGTAGTGAATGTGCATCATCATCATCATCATCATCATCATCATCATCATCATCATGAAGCAGGTCCTTTGCAGAACGTCGCTCTCATCACGGTCTGACTGAAAGAAACTCGGTCTCTCGCCAGTTCTCCCGCCTATGCACTTTCACACTCAAGGAGTCACTAATATCCTGTGCCTATCTTCGTGTCGGTCGGCCTCTGCCCCTCCTTCCTGGTACCACGCCTTCTGCTATAATGTTTTTTTCAATCCGTCGTGGCGCTTGATATGACCAAAATATTTCAGTTTTCGAGAAAGGATGGTTTTTATTAGCCAATCTTCCTTGATGTTCAGATCTTTTAAGATATCAGTATTTCTCATCTTCTTTGTCCAAGATATTCTGAGAATATTTCTATAGCATTTCAGCTCAAAAGCAGTGAATGTGCAGAGGTCGAAATAGGAGGAGAGGAGTGGATCAGAGTGGCTGAGCAACCAGCAGACCTATGTAGTGCTCTAATCATACTGGGTAGCGAATGTAAAGACTTTCCGATAAGAAATAAACAATGAACAGTGGCCAGCAGGTGCTGCGGCATCAGAAATTCGGCAGCTGATGCATAACGATTCCCACCCTGGTGATGTGATTATCTGTACTGATGGCTCTTTGTTGAAAGGCAGACGAAGTGCATGGGGGTTCATAGAAAAATCGAATGGATGACCCTTAGCGCAGCAATGCCTGGTATATATCACATCTTGTTTGAGAATAGAGATGGAGGCAGTAACTGCAGCGTTCCGCTGGCTTGAGAATCAGCTGCATATTTTGACTGTAACTGACACACAAAGCATGCTGAGAAAGATGGAGACAGGTATGCTTCGTGTAGAGGGGCAAGCATCACTTCATAAGTCCAGGGTACCAAGCATCCTTTGGATATTTTCTCCAGGTGCTGCAGGGTTGTAGGCAACGAACAGGCGGAGAGACTTGCTGGCTCTGCGCCACTTGGTAGTAAATTTCTGCATGACACGCTAGATGTTGTCAAGGCTCTCTGGGAGGGAGTGAACAATGTGAAGGCACACTTAGATTATCATGGTTTGAAAAGAATGGGGCAACAGGGCGTGACTATGGGATCTGGCCGACACTCCAAATAAGAGGAAAGGTAAGATGTACTTACAGTCAGACTGTTATTGGTATCATCTACATAATGTCTCATTTGTCCTGTACGAATGTTTCTGCAGCTATCGCTTTTGCAGCCAGATTTGCTCTTTCGTGTTCTCACACTCCTGCATATTCATAACGGCATATCCTTGTGAGTCTCTCTTTTGTTGGCGTGCTGATACTTGGAATCCATGCATGCATTTGTGTCTATTTTAGACATTCCACAGTACCGACTTAGAATCTACTTTCACTGTCACTACTGCGTGTTTTACCCCTTGTTAGGCCTGTGTGTGTGTGTGTGTGTGTGTGTGTGTGTGTGTGGGTGTGTGTGGGGATGGGGGGGGGAGGGGGTTGGGGGTTGAGTCTGAGGATTTAGAGCCACCTGGCTAGCGCTGTCGCCACGAACTGTACTGGTTAGGATGTTTAATTTCCCCCCCCCCCCCGTCAGAAAATCTTCAGCACCTTACCGGGGCTCGAACTCGGGTCTCCCGCAATCAGTCACTATAATTCCTATGACCAGTCTATTTTCTGCTATCCACGTCAGAGCATCCTCCTGCTTGAAGTTGTAGATAAAGAGCACCATTTCGTTCTGCCTTCTGTAGCAAATGTTTAGTCTTGGATTTTAAGAATCAACACTGTAACATTATGAGCAAAATCATAGATGCAGTCTTCTTTAAAAATTCAGAAACGTCAATTCTTTTTTTTTGACTGAGTGAATGATTAATTCATGTAAGCATTTATGCAACCCAACCAGAAGACACAGTAAATAGAAAAAGAATAGAACTCTCTTGGATAGAAAGTTTATCAAAAGTCACAAGTTTCCGGCGTTTTAAGTAATTTAAACGTCTTCGCGATCTGTTCGATCGTATATTTTGTGAGGTTTAACTTTTTTACTCGGTGTGTTTTATAATACCTTAGCGAATTTAGCACAAAATTCACTTAGGTTCACAATTATGGTCTGACATTTGCTAATCCTTGACAACTAGGCCTTTAACTTTCGTGTCACTTCTTGGACTAACCTCGACTAACGGTCACTGAAACAAAATCGACCCACACTGCACTGCAGCACTCGAGGTATCTTCGCGACTGTTTTCTGTAACTTTGCTTCTTGTTGGTTGAATATTGACAGTAATAACGATTGTTTTAGCACCAATTCTAAAACTATTTAGTCTTCTTCTGTAGCATGTAATTTGTTCTTGGTTTTAAGAATTGACATTTCACTGACGATTCGGAGAGGGGGGGGGGAGGGGGGCAGAGAGGGGGTGTGGGGACAGAGAGGGGGTGGGGGACAGAGAGGGGTGGGGGGACAGAGAGGGGGTGGGGGGACAAGACGGTCAAACAATCAGACTGCTACTGGCAGGCGCCGTAGGCATTGTAATTTTATGGCGGCTGCTGAAGGTAGGGACGAAGCGCTTAGGGGAATATTTCGTGGTCTGCGATGTGGGTTCAGAGACCCAACTGAGCTCAAGAATATACATGATTACGTCTTTACCACCCCTCCTTCTACACATGTGTAATGGGACTATTCGGTCCCTTTAAACTGTATATATAGGCTCTTTATCTGTTAAGTATTTGTTTTCCCATTTCATGTTATTTTAAATACATTTTTACATTTACTTGACAACCAGTATATATATACACATACACACACATACGTACACACACACACATACGTACACACATACACACACATACGTACACACATACACACATACGTATACACACACACATACACACACATACGTACACACATACACACAAATACGTACACACACACACACACACACACACACACAGACAGTTAAAAAAAAAAACACTTTCCCTCACCTTCAAACTTAATGGGCAAATAAGGCTGCACCTTGTTTGTATAGACCAATCGGCGTTTGGTGATGATGTGGTCGCCTTTATTTCCCAACATTATAACTGGTTCATATTTAAGGCTGGGTCCACAAGGGAACCAAAGTCATTTTCGAAAGAAAAAAACATATTCCGCCTCTATCAAGTGCCGAACCACGGCCTTGCGATCACACAGGCAGCGTGTAGTAAAAGTATAGACATGTCTCATAGCCTGATATAGTATAGTAAAGTAAAGTAAAGATCCCTTTTCACGCCTTTAGGCGCATCGGGCATGTGGGAAGAGCACCCATATTTTTGCAGACCAATCGGCATTCGGTGGGTAATGTGGTCAGAATTACGCCGGCCGTCTTTGCTTCCCCAGGACAGCCATTCTGGTACCCATTTGAAGCTGGGTCGACCTGTGTATATAATTTAGTTTAAAAAAAAAAAGATATGATAGTCTCTTAAGTCAACAGTAAACAGTAATAGTTAACAGTAATATATATATATATATATATATATATATATATATATATATATATATATATATATATATATATAATATATATATATATATATAAATAACCTAATCTTGTATAGATGTGGTAAATTGGTGTGTTTGTAGTAAAATCTCCTAATCTGATGTGCCTATAATCAACAGTTAGGACCTTGTGTCTGCAGCAGCAAGACAGACATATCTATCCAAATATAATGTTTCTGTCTGAAAGATATCAACACATCTCCAAATCTGATTTTTCTTTGCTGAGAAGATCGACTAATCTCCAAGTATGATGTTTAAAAGATCGACAAATCTCTATCTGACTTGCCGCCTGTTGCAAAAATAGAACTCAGTCGTTTGTATTTAACATTTTCAGAACCAGAAAGAGCAGCTGATGCTAAATGAGAAATTAACTACTCTGAAAGATCAAGAACGCTCAATACACAGTGACAGTGGCTAATGAAATAGCCAGATTTCTTCAACAAGTTGTGACCAAATGAAAACAGTAAGAGAACACATGACGCGATGTCTCAATCGCACACGGAGGTTCCTGGCACAGAGTACATAGTACTTGGTGCTGAACCAGGTTGTTCATCAGTTTTATCTACATTGCCTAAAAATATGTTCATTTTGAATTCTATGTAAAGTTATGAATATTGTTCGTCATCACTTTCCCGTTGGGCTACCAATTGTTGTTGCTGATCAGTTCCTTTCGCCTTTGACGGTCATACTCCCTCCACCTTTGACATTCAGATGCGATGGACGTCATGGTTGCATGTTTAAGGCCTGTCCAGTCCGTAAACTTCTTTGTCCAGGTTATTATTGGTCTGCCTCTTCTGCTCTTCCCCTTTGCTGTACCCTGTAGGATTTGTTGAGTATTTTGAAAAGCTACCATTTGTACAACTGCATACCACCGACGTTCCTGTGAGATATAACTCTTCGTTTTTACAGGGTCAAAGGTTTCAGTTAGGAGAGTTGAGTTGAGGTGATTCAAGAACCGACATAACAACACTCAGAGCATTCCCATAAACGCTCGGTCCCCATATTCAGCAGCCAGTGCAGAGTTCCAATACTAATAGTGTCAGTATCAATCTGATTAAACGTCCGTCTTGCCTTTCCTCTCAGCCATGAGCATCTGCCAGAACACCTCGTCACTCCCTGCTGCATCAACCTCACCAGACTGTGGTGATTCATCTGCTCCTCCGAACTGAACTATCTCTTCCACAAGGCACTAATTACGTCTTATCATGCATCAGTATTCCACCAAGTTGTGCAGAGCCAGCCAGTCTGTCTACCTGTTCATTTCCCAACACTGGGTATTTTCAATTGATGTTTGCTCACTGTATTCTGTTTTTATCGCAAATAACTCCGAAGAGAAGCCGGTCGACTAAGATGCTCAATGTAAAGATGTGGGTTAAACAGTCGTAAGCGACGATTGGTGGGGATGTCGAGAACCAGAGTGTCATCCCTAATCTACTAGGCGAGTCTTCTCAACAGTGGCTGCCTTGTTCCATGTGTTTTGCTGAAAGTCGCAAATATCGCAACCATGCTGTGAATCGGTACAACATAGTTAAATCCTCAGATAAAAAAAAAAAACAAGAAGAAGAAGATAATAATAATAATAATAATAATAATAATAATAATAATAATAATATTAATAATAATAATAATAATAACAATATCAATAAAAAGAAGAATAGGCAGAAGAAGAAGAAAAATAAGAAGAAAGACAGAAAGAAAGAAAGAAAAATACGAAGAACTACATGTCCATGATTACTGGACACAATCTGTTTACATCCAAGCGAACAACGTTTTAAGTAAGCTCTTTCAAAATAGAAGTACATCTGCCTGACACAAAACCCAAGTCGAGAAGTGGACAAACAACCAGAATTTTCCCGCTGGAGCTTACAAGTGGCGAAGGCAAAGAAGGAGAAGAAGTGAAAGGAAATTGTTTAAAAATATCTAACACATACAACCAAATGTAATTGAAATATATAACAGATGTAACAGTCTGAGAGATTGTGAAGCCAAGTCGAGAGACGGCGTGTGTGAGGTTGTAGTTAACCTTAATCTTAGAGATGGCATCTTATTAATTACATGAGAATGTGGGAAAACTGAGGCAGTGCTTGAAATATCAACAGAGGCAGGTGTTAGCAGACGATTAGGCTAACAGACTAATGAAATATATGGGTCATGTTTGCATCAGAGTTTTAAAAAAAAAGCTAAATCTCGCTTTGTCTTGGGGGACAACAACAGACTAACTGTCTTGGGGGACAACAACAGACTAACTGTCTTGGGGGGACAACAACAGACTAACTGTCTTGGGGGACAACAACAGACTAACTGTCTTGGGGGACAACAACAGAGTAACTGTCTTGGGGGGACAACAACAGACTAACTGTCTTGGGGGGACAACAACAGACTAACTGTCTTGGGGGACAACAACAGACTAATTGTCTTGGGGGACAACAACATACTAACTGTCTTGGAGGGACAACAACAGACTAACTGCCCCTGTTGTCAACAACCAAGTTGTAAAAGAAGACTAAGTCGGGGTTTTCTGTAATCGGATGTGTTTGACCGAAATGCAAAGATATCGCCGGCTAGCTATAAAACCACAACATAACACGCTAACCCGCATTTTCAAGGACGAATGCACGATAATAAATAATAATTATAAGACGACGAAGAAGAAGAAGAGAAAGAAGATGAAGAAGAAAAAAAAAAGAACACGAAAAACAAAATAATTACAAAGAAAAAGAAGGATGAGGAGAGGAGTAATGGAAAAGAAGAAGAAGAAGAAAAAGAAGAAGAAGCAGAAATAGAAAAAGAAGAAGAAGAAGAAGAAGAAGAAGAAGAAGAAGAAGAAGAAGAAGAAGAAGAAGAAGAAGAAGAAGAAGAAGAAGAAGAAAAAGAAGAAGATGAAGAAAAAGAAGATGATGAAGAAGATGAAGAAGAAGAAGAAGAAGAAGAAGAAGAAGAAGAAGAAGAAGAAGAAGAAGAAGAAGAAGAAGAAGAAAAAGGAGCAGAAGAAGAAGAAAAATGAGCAGAAAAAAAGAAAGATTATGAAGAAGACGTAGAAGAACGAGGAGGAGGAGAAGAAGAAGAAGTATTCTGCACACTTATTAATTGCTTTTGTATCTTTGATGCCCTGAATCATGGGTTTCAGTATATTTTTATGTTGGTAATGTCATTAGAATATCTTGTCTTTATCTTTCCTTTCCATGGCACTTTGTTTTTCTTGGGTGATCGTCTCATGCACTGTAAATCAGTTTAATGTTTCTTTTTCTTCTTCAGGCAAGCCAACCTTTTTCTCTTGTTCCAGATACAACTTGAGACCCTCTTCTTACCTTAGTCGCATCTATAAAATAAAGACCCCCCCCCCCCCCCCGGGGGGGGGATGTGATTATTTACACAGATTGTTCAGAGTCAAGAGGCAAAAGAAGTGCTTTGGGTTTCTTAGCAAAAGTTAATGATCGACGTTTGGTGCAGCAGAGTCTAGCATACGAGACCACAACATCCAGCTAAAGAATGGAGGCGGAGACGGTCACTGCAGCTTTCCGCTGGTTAAAGAACACGTCACACACGCACACACACACACATTGTTATTGTAACTGACCCAGAAAGCATGCTAAGGAAGGCCAGGACAGGAATGCTTCGTACAAAGTGGCATGCTTCACTGCGGAGGACACGGGTGAGGAGTATTGTCTGGATTGTTTCTCCGGGATACGCCGGTGTGTTGGGAAATGAACAGGCAGACAGACTGACTGGCTCTGCACAGCTTGGTGGAATACTGATGCTTGATAAGGCAGACGTGGTTAGTGCCTTGTGGAAGAGCGTGTACAGTTTGGAGGAGCAGATGAATCACCACAGTCTGGTGAGATTGATGCAGCGGGGAGTGACGAGGGGTTTTGGCAGATGCACGAGGCTCAGAGGAAAGTAAAGACAGGCGTTTAATCAGAATACTACTGGCACCATTAGTATTGGAACTCTGCGCTGGCTGCTAAAGATGGAGACGGCGCTCTTATGGGAATGCCCCGAGTGCTTGATGTCGGTTCTTGAATCAACTCAACTCAACTCAAAGACCTCTATTCTACGCATTCAGAAGTATTGGGCACATAGGGCTAGACCTATATTTTTTTTTACCAATCGGTACTTGAGGGATGGTGGGGGGGAGGTGGGGGGGGGGGGTGATGTGATCAGCATCACACCGGCTGCCTTTTCTTTCCATGACTATTCTTAGTACACATTCAACGCTGGGTCGACATCGGAGTCAAGCTCATTTGTGACAGAAACGTCCAGCTCTGTCAGGACTCGAACCCAGACTTTATGGATTCTCAGGCGAGAGTCTAGCCGCTACACCGTGGCGGCGGTCATCTAGTATATAGTATGACACTTAAATTTGTATAGACCAATCGACACTCGATAAGCCATGTGGTCAACATGGCGCTGCGGCCACTTTTACTTCCCTGGACATTTCACCGAACCATTATAGGCAGAGTCGACCATGGAGGTAGGTGTTTGAGAACAGTCCGCTTCGCTGATTTCTTCTTCTTCTTGGCGGTCAGTTGCTGTCAATTTCTGCGACTGTTTGTCCACTTCTGGACTTTAGTCTTGTACTACAACTTCCGTTTTAAGGATCTACATTATTTGTATGCAGACTGTTGGCTCTTCGCTTCTCAGGCAGAGGCACTCTTTCGACCTAATTAGTCAACTATTGCTTCTAAAGCCCCCCCCCCCCCCCATCTCATTTTGTCACCTTTTCATGGTACTCTGCTTTATCTCATATAACCCCGAAGAGAAGCTGAACGACTGAGATGTTCAAATGGGTTTAAAGTCATGAGTAAGGCGGGACTGTTTCTTCTTTGAGCCCAGAACCAGAGCGCCATGTTTCAGCTCTGCATTTTAGGAATTTTCATGTCACTTGTTCTTATAATTCCGTTTACTGTGTCGTTCCTTGTTGGTCGCTTTTGTCCATTGTTGATTACAACGGTTTTCCCCCCGAATGTGAATGTCTAAACTACACTGAGCACTGAGCCTGTTGATGTGGTCCACTGTGTCTTATAACTTCTACTCGCTTTCTGATCGTAACATTGCGGCATCAGCATTTCTTTTATGTTTTTTAAAATTAAATTATTATTAATATTCTATTATTATTCAGTCCAGGCAATTTTCCAGTTTTCTTAAAAAGGTTTTATGTATATAAGTTCAAAAGACTCAGGGATAACACACATCCGTGACGCACTCCTCTTTTTATCTCTGTTTGTGGTGGGGCGATGTTATCTTGTGTCTGTTGTTATTTGTTTCCAGTACAGGTTACTGATAATTCTGATATCCTTCACATCGAATATTCCACAGCGATAAGTGCTCACGCAATTCCTGAGGATCCGCACGTACCACAACAACCGGAACCAGAACACACAAAACAACAACAACAACCACTCATGCAACCCAAGGCAAAGAAGACAGCATCACAAAAATTTCAGTAAGCTTACTGTGTATTCGCTGTGCTTTCACTGAATCAGTTTGGTTTTTATTCAATCCCATATTGACGGTAATACTTTAGCTGTATAAAATGCTACGATAGCTTGGGAAGAAAGAACAATAATAGAGGGTATGGTAATGGGTCGAAGAGGCAGGGGCACGCCAGCGTGATGGTGGACACAGACCATGAGAGACCCTCAGCAGTAATGTTGAGTTAGTTGCGTGCTGATCCAACCCCAGCAACTTTTGGCTGTTACGGATTTCTAGGCATATTTTACGTGCAGTAGTTTGCCTTGCCACTAAATGGCATTCTCTCGATACCACTATTAAAACAATGCAAGGCCGCCTGCTTCAAAATCGTATGCAGCTGGGACATGAAGCACTATGAAGCGCAGTTTCTTCGCAGTTTTCCCTCTACGGCAGACTTAGGACACAGCAACTATCGTCCTAATGAGAAAGTTATTTCAGTCCATCACAGTATATGAAAAACGGGTGCAAGGTAACCACTATTCGTTTTCGGCCCAAAACTTGAATGGACACACATATACACCGATGGATCATTGGAGGGAGCAGACAAAACTGGAGGAGCTGGATCGGTCATCATGCTGCAAGATGGGACCACAGTAGAAACGTCATGTGCCTCCGGAAGACTCTCAACAAACTTCAGAGCAGAGCAGCAAGCAATTATTGATTCAGCCAAAAAGCGCGAGGAAAGAAAATTAAAAACAGCAAAATTGTTTTCCTTTGTGACTGCATGTCTGTCCTCCAGGCGACTCATAGGGATCCACGAGACAACATGGAAAGAGAACTGACCCGTCAGCTAAACAGACTCACAGAAAACAATCAAATCGTTCTCTAGATCCCGGCTCACCGTTTCATACCAGGAAATGAGTTAGTAGACAGACTTTGCAAAAAATGGAACAAAGGAGAAAGAACATGCCCATTCATTGTCATTACCAGAAATCAGAACACTTATCAAAGGAAAATACAAGGGATTGTGGAGAGAACAAACTAACAGTAAACATCCACAAGACCCCATCAGCAGACTCAACAAAAAGCAACAAACAATTTTCCGTCTACGAACAGGACACCGCAGGCTCAACTACCACATGCATAAAATAAAGATTGTACAGTCCCCCCAGTGTGCCTGTGAGACAGGAGCACAAACAGCTGTGCACATTCTGCAGACCTGCCCACTGTACCTGCAACTTCGAAAAGACACATGGCCTCAAGAGCAAAGTGTGCAGAGCAAGCTATGGGGAACCATGCAGGACCTGCAGCTGACATGTGAGTTCATAGAGGCAACCCACCTGATGGTCTGATCTGAGCATACGTAACTGAACGCAAAGAAGGAGAGGAGTATTCGGCCCGACCGCAAGTATTCGGCCGAATACCGAATAGTTATTAAGTCCACTAGTCGGCACCGAAGCGAAAACGTAGCGAATATTCAGTACAGCCCTAATAATAAGTGACAAAAGATTAATTAGTCAACACAAGATTATAGTGCATCTCAGAGGTCATACCTCATACTTTGAAAATTACCTAAAAAAAAAACTGCTTTACAGATCAATAGGAATTTTTGCGTTTGGCTTTTGATTTCCCACGTCCTAATAATTTTATAAATTATAATTGCACAGATCCTGCTGTTTTCTTAAGGCGGCGAATTTCTTTGATCTTTAACTAATAATTTGTGTAACTCTAAACATGGAATATACAATAACCGACTCACATGGAGATTGTGTGGAATTCGGTTCAGATGTGAAGCGATGCGTGACGATAGCCTATCACACACACATATTGCAGTGCGAAAGATGCATGTTCTTACTAATTTGTGTATTTCTATGGGACAGAATGTTTGGAATTTGATTTCTTAGAGCATGTATCTTTCCTGTTGCAACATACGCCTGTGAGACCTGGACACTTACTAAACAAACTGAAGAGCGCATAATGCCTTTGTATGCAAATGTTATAGACGGGTTCTACAAATATCATTGGTAAAGAAAAGAACAAATACATCCATAATTCAAGACCTGATATTGAAGAAGATTGGCTATTAAAGACGATAAAACACAGAAAAGTGAAATATTTTGGTCACTTGAAACGTCACAAAAGTTTAGAGAGAACAATAATGGAGGGGTATATGCCTGGGAAGAGAGGAGGAAGAAGACCAAAGAGAACATGGGTGCAGGATGTGGCGGATGATCTCCAGATGGGTGTACTTAGTGTAAATGGTTCATCCGGCCTTGCTTATAAATGAAGCAACGATTAATAATAATCATTTCACATTATGCCAAAAGGCTCACATCAATTACCACTCCAGTGTGGTTAAAATGTAGTTATTTCTCTTCAAGCAATTACGCAACTTTCATGTCTCAGTTCAGAGAGAAATGCAATTTCTTCTGCAAACAGAAAATTAGCTTTAAGCGACTTTGCCTTAGTGAGAGATATCATCATCACCATGTGCCCTGCCACCTGGCGTAGGCGCTCATACGTCTCCACAGATCACGATCCCTGGTTGCCTGGAACAGCTCTTCTGAGGATATCTCTCTATGCCATCGTCTCAGCCCATCCAGCATCATCTCTCTTGGTCTGCCTCTACCCCCTTTTTTTAAACCGATCTTTCCAGTCGTCACGATGTTCTCAATGTCTCTCTTGTGCCAGAGATATGATTGAAACCACCCGCCCTCCTTCCCAAAATTCCCAAATAAAAAAAAACTACCACAAAATTTAATGCTGACAACTCTTTATTTTACAGGCACATTGGCAAAAGCACAGAACGTTTCTTTGTCTTAGAGGAAAATAACGATGAAAGCGTGGCGGCCTGGGAACACCGCCGCATTCGAATGGCCAGCTCCATTGGGAACGGCATCAAGGAAAACTACCTGAAAACCAGCAAGACTGACTTAGCCGCGTTTGTGGAAAGTTCGTCCAGGGACACAGTGAAAACTGGTATACTTCTGGATCCCAACAGGAAACGAAGAAAGAAGTCTGTCTTATTGCTTTCATTGACGGCGCTGGGAAATCTTGTAAGTAGATCTTGTTTGTGCTTTTTGTCTGTTAATTATTTTTTACAACAAATTATTTTTCAATTTTAACCCCTTCATTATTTGGTTTTCAATTTTAATTCCCAAAATCGACGGAAATCCGGGAGGTCCCGGGAAATCCAATATTCTAGTGGTGTTGTGGTGTGAAGTGAACAGTGAAACTATAATTTGGTGGAGCAGTAGCCAGAGAAGGCCTACGTGCCCCGAAACTGATCAGTGTAGGTCCCTACCGCCTCAGAGACACTGACTTAGCCGAACCTTAACCCTAACCCCAACCCATTACACCCCTAGATGATTGAACTTTTTATTTTCCCGAAATTCCTTTATTTAAGGTGAATTAAAATTAAAGTACCCCTTGTTCATCAAGGGAGCCAAAGTAGTCTAGCGGCTAGACGCTCGCCTCTGGATCGGAAGGACGTGGGTTCGTTACCTGACGGAAAGATTGAACTTTTTTATTTCCCCGAAATTCCTATTTTAAGGTGAATTAAAATTGAAGTACCCCTTGTTCACCAAGGGAGCCAAAGTAGTCTAGCGGCTAGACTCTTGCCTCCTGATCGGGATGTCGTAGGTTCGTGCCCTGACGGGAGCCGCACTTTTTTCTTTAAAAAATGACATTGGCTCCCAGGTCGATCCAGCCTCGAATGGGTACCAGGTACAGTCCTGGGAAGTAAAGGCGGCCGGCGTGATGCTGACCCCCCCCCCCCACACACGAACCATTTGGCCTATAAAATAAAAGTCTAGCCTTTTTCACCCAAAACGCATGATGGCCTGGAAAAGGGTCCTTTTACTTGTATATTGTTCAACACAGCTCTTCATTACAGTCTGGAGAGAATGGTGCTACAGGAAGTGGTCAGGAGATGAGGCCCTGTCTGTCTCAGTACGCAGAGAAAAGACAAGATGGACGTATAGCCAGAATGCTATTGGTACCACAGGCATGGGAACTGTGCGCTCGCTGCTGAAGATGAGCAGTTAGCACTTATGGGAGTGTCCTGAATGCTGTGAAGTCGGTTCTTAGCTCAGCTGAACTCAGCTCATTGGTGATAACCATGTAGTCTCCCGGAACTTGTGGTGTAGGGCTGGTTCTTATTAATAGGCCCCAAACCAGATCATGTGTTGTCCCCGTGTGGGTTGCCGGGCCCTGTTATGGGACAGATCAGTAATAGCTCCACAGCCTTTCCAACAAACATGTCGTAAGAGTAAACTAATCGGGGACTTCTTTCGAAGTCAGAGTGCATCTGGCTGAGAGTTGATGAACTAATGAATCAGCAGTCTGCATACAGATAATCCAGATCTGTTAAACGGATGTACAAGAAACACTCAGGTACTTGAGCAAGATTCCAGTCCACAGTTGGATCACCAACTAGAACGCCCTGCCGGAGTTCATAGCCGGTGAACGCCAAGAAAATATAAAAGAAAAAGAAGAAGAATTTGCAGTAAAGTAATATTTGTTATGTTTGGAGTCCTTTCAGATACTCTGTAAGCTCTCATACGGAAGACCCGAGCTCGATCTCCGGCAAAGTGATGGAGTTTTTTTTTTTACTTCTATCGGGGCAATATAAACATGCTAACTTGCGCAGTACGTGGCAACAGCACTAGGCATCAGGTTCTTAATCCTCAGGTCTGTCGGAGAGAGGAAACGTGTCCTGAATGTTTAGCACTGAAGTAGTTAACCACACAGCAAGACCGAGCAAGAGATATTGTGTCTAAAATAATAAGAGGCACATCAAAGTTGTAACTTGCACAGACACTATAGCCAGTATGGACAGTTTGAACAGCTACTTTAGTCAAGACAGTTTGAACAGCTACTTTAGTCAAGACAGTTTGAACAGCTACTTTAGTCAAGAAAGTTTGAACAGCTACTGTAGTCAAGACAGTTGGAACAGCTACTTTAGTCAAGAAAGTTTGAACAGCTACTTTAGTCACGACAGTTTGAACAGCTACTTTAGTCAAGACAGTTTGAACTGCTACTTTAGTCAAGAAAGTTTGAACAGCTACTTTAGTCATTGTTGTTCATTTCAGACTAAAACAAGACCTGGAGGGAAGACCACAGACAGGAAAGGGTGAGCGTTGCTTTAGCAGATGTTGATTTTCTGTTTAATCTTTCTGAGTTAGTGAAATATGTTTTAACCCTTCTTATGTTTGTAGAGTTCGGGAAATATGTTTTAAAGTATCTGTGTTTGTAGAGTTCGGGAAATATGTTTTAAAGTATCTGTGTTTGTAGAGTAAGGGAAGTCTATATTAACCTTTCTATGTTTGTAGAGTTAGGGAAATCTATTTTAACCTTTCTGTGTTTGTAGAGTTAGGGAAGTCTATTTTAACCTTTCTGTGTTTGTAGAGTTAGGGAAGTCTATTTTAACCTTTCTATGTTTTAGGGTAGGAGCCTGTCCTACTACTAGGCGCGTCCACCAGGTGGCGGATGGTGGAAAGGCCTCTAGATATAGAGGTTAGCCACGAATATATTGAATAAGTGGCCGTGGACCAAAACAGGTGATGGTCATTGAGAGGAGGCGAGTTAGTTGGTGGGACAGCTAAGCTATAAAATACCTCAAAACTCTACGACATGGCCATCGGCGGGTAAGAGGCGCCATAACCTCTCCCCCCTGCTGCCTTGCAGGGTAAGTCTCTTTAGGCAAAAGCTATTTTTAGTCAAACCATATACAAACCGGCGGAAGTCAAGGGGAAACCACCGCTGTACTATCCCAATAAAATCACGCCTCAAAATAATACATCTTCAGAACATGCTGCAGGAGATCGAAGATTATGGAGAGGCATGATCGCCCACGCCAGGCACATGATGATGATGATGTGTGTTAGAGTTAGGGAAGTTTTTTTTAACTTTTCTGTG
Source organism: Candidula unifasciata (assembly GCA_905116865.2). Classification (NCBI taxonomy): domain Eukaryota; kingdom Metazoa; phylum Mollusca; class Gastropoda; order Stylommatophora; family Geomitridae; genus Candidula; species Candidula unifasciata. Next base: position 80,988 of record CAJHNH020002391.1, on the reverse strand, counting down.
TTTGTAGGGTTGGGGAAGTCTCTTTAATCTTTCTATGTTCGTAGAATCAGGGAAGTTTGCCTAATCTTTCTGTGTTCGTAGAATCATGGAAGTTTGCCTAATCTTTCTGTGTTTAAGAGTTAGGAAAGTCTGTTTGATCTTTCTATGTTTTAGAGCTAGAAAGATCTGCTGAATCTGTATGTGTTTTTAGAATTAGGAAAGTCTGTTTAAACTTCCTGTGTTAAATCTATGAAAATCTATGGAATCTTTATGTTTTAAGAGTTAAGATGTGTTGACTAGCATTGTTTCGCTGATATCCTCTGCAAGCTATGAAGCCCTTTGTTTGAGGAGAACAAAGAATAGACCCACCACCCTCCATATAGCATGTCATAAAATGCTACTAATTAGGGGTTTTCTTTAATCTGATGTTTAGGGCGAAAGGCACAGATATCGCAGCCTAGCTGTGATTTATCCATATACACAACACACCCTGCCAACTACTCTTTTAAGGGCTAGAAAAAAAAAAGAACAAGAAAAAAAAAAGAGTGAGACGGGGAAGAAGAAGAGGAAGGAGGAGGTGGAGAAGAAGAAGAAGAAGTTGTAGTAGTAGCAGTAGCAGCAGCAGCAGTAGAAAAAGAAGAAGAAGACAAAGAAGAAGGAGGAGGAGGAGAAGAAGAACGTTTCACTGACAGTAAGCTTGTCCACAGAGCTAGCAGACGATCACTATCTGAGCAACCCCGAGAAGCTGATGAAAAAGATATTGTAACAGCTATAAAGGAAACGGTGAGTAGTGTAATATTTTAAATTACTTTAGTATAGTAAGTCTAGCAGCACCCTTTTGTTAAGTATATTGTTGCAACTTTGAAGGAAACAGCTAGTGGTATTATACGTTTGTCAAGGTAATACGTGTAGCAAACAATGTTCTAATAAGGGTATTGTTGCAACATTGAGGGAAACAGCAAGCAGTATTACAAGTACTTCATTCTAGTCTAGTAAGTGTAGCAAACAATGTTCTAATAAGGGTATTGTTGCACCATTGAAGGAAACAGCAAGCAGTATTACAAGTACTTCATTCTAGTCTAGTAAGTGTAGCAAACAATGTTCTAATAAGGATATTGTTGCAACTTTGAAGGAAACAGCAAGTAGTATTACAAGTACTTCAGTCTAGTAAGTGTAGCAAACAATGTTCTAATAAGGATATTGTTGCAACTTTGAAGGAAACAGCAAGTAGTATTACAAGTACTTCAGTCTAGTAAGTGTAGCAAACAATGTTCTAATAAGGGTATTGTTGCAACATTGAAGGAAACAGCAAGCAGTATTACAAGTATTTCATTCTAGTCTAGTAAGTGTAGCAAACAATGTTCTAATAAGGATATTGTTGCAACATTGAAGGAAACAGCAAGTAGTATTACAAGTACTCCAGTCTAGTAAGTGTAGCAAACAATGTTCTAATAAGGGTATTGTTGCAACATTGAAGGAAACAGCAAGCAGTATTACAAGTACTTCATTCTAGTCTAGTAAGTGTAGCAAACAATGTTCTAATAAGGATATTGTTGCAACATTGAAGGAAACAGCAAGTAGTATTACAAGTACTCCAGTCTAGTAAGTGTAGCAAACAATGTTCTAATAAGGATATTGTTGCAACTTTGAAGGAAACAGCCAGTAGTATTACAAGTACATCAGTCTAGTAAGTGTAGCAAACAATGTTCTGATAAGGATATTGTTGCAACTTTGAAGGAAACAGCCAGTAGTATTACAAGTACTTCAGTCTAGTAAGTGTAGCAAACAGTGTTCTAATAAGGGTATTGTTACAACTTTGAAGGAAACAGCAAGTAGTATTACAAGTACTTCAGTCTAGTAAGTGTAGCAAACAGTGTTCTAATAAGGGTATTGTTGCAACTTTGAAGGAAACAGCCAGTTGTGTTTGTACTTCAGTATTATAGTAAGTGTAGCATACACCGTTTAGATAAGGATATTGTTGCAACTTTAAACGAAACAGTGAGAAGTCTCCGCGTTTGGGTTCTAAAGGAATTGGAAGGGTGGGATTGGAGGGTCCGTTTTGGTGACAAAGAATGAACCCTCTCCCCCCCCCCCCCGCCCCCTCACTTCTCCTCCAAATAAGCATGTCGGAGAAGGCGACTAATTAGGGGTGTTTCTGTCAAAGTCGGATTTAATCTGCCTGAGCGGTCAAGAAGAAACAGTTTACATATAAATAAGCCAGCACTGTGAAAGAAATGTGTATGCAAACTCAAGTTCTAAATCAAGACCAAAGTCCAGAAGTGGACGAACAACCAGGACTTTTCACTGGAGTTTAGAGCTGGTAAACGTCAAGAACAAGGCGTGCAGTTGATATACCTAGGAGCCGGTTGATGAGGATGTTGTTGTTGTGAGAACTTTCAAGGAGACTGTGATAAAATTGATAGGCATTTTGTTATCGTGAGTCTTGTTGGGAACATGGCTGGTAAAATGACATTATGGTCTGCTTCACAAGTCATGACCAGCTTTTAAAATCTGTCTCTGAAAAAAAAAAGTTTTTGTAAATTGTTGAAATTTGGGCATTCAGCTTTTATAACTCCCCCCCCCCCCCCCCCCCCCCCCAAAAAAAATGTAAACAGTGTCTAGTTTTTAATTTATCCTAATTTGTGGCGTATTTAAAAATAATAAAAATAAAAAATAAAATAAAAATAAGACACAGATTCAAAGCAAACAGTTATACACTTACAGTTAATTTAGTGACGGAAACACTTTTCAAAACATCATATCGCAAGATTGTCATAGGTGTTTCACTCTCAGGTGGTCACCTCCAGCATGAGTCTCCTGTGAGAGGTGCATTTTCATTGTATGCTGGATAAGTTATAAAAAAATTACTACGTATCACTGCGCATGTGAATTGATTTCCATCTCCACGCGTGTATCAATTACTGTATATTCTTGGGGGTGGGGGGGGGGGGGCAGTTTTTATTGAAACAAAGATAGAAGAGATTAGCCACTTAGAGAAAACAGCAGCACCTGCACAATTGAAAATTTTAAAATCAAAAGGACATGAGAAATAGGAAAACCACATACACAGATTCGTGTTGATGTTTGTTGAAGCTAGAGGACACATGTTTTGAAATGCGCTATAGTGAACTAAACTGAAGCTACAATACCTCGAACATAAATCATTCTTCAGGAGAAGTAGATCTCACTGGTCCTGCCTCTCGTGTGGAGTGATATCTCTCCTACTGGAAAGGCTGTTGTGACAACTGTTGAATGCTGCTCCCTCCGAGACCAGACAAGTGGAACACCATGTACGGAGGAAAAAAAACAGCTTGTGAAAACATGTAAATTCCACCACATGGCATTGGGCCAAAGGGCGAAAGCTCATGCGCTGCTGGATCAACAACAACAACAACGTAACAACTCTTAAATAAAACGAAGAGTGTTATAGATTGTTAGGAAGCTGTAGTGGTCTGGTGGTAAGACGCTCGCTTGTGCATCGCAGGGTGGTGGATTCAGGGCATGACAGTCAGACTTTTGTTTCTTAAAAAAAAAAAAAACCTTGTCTCCCGGGTCGAACCAGCCCTTTTACCAGGTTCAGTCTTGAGAAGTAAATGCGATGGCCGATTGGTAAATAAAACATGTTTTGAGCCCTATATGCACAAGACGTCCGAAGACTGGAAAGGGGTTCTTTATTATACAGATAATTCGATGTATTGAGTGTGCCGGGGTCACTGTTGATAATGATGTTGTAACATTTTTCAAGGAAACGGAATATTTTAACATTTTCACTCATTCGTTGTTCTGTTGTGCCATTATTTCTCACATGGGGATCGTAATCAATTTTGTGTTCACATTCTAAAAAGAAAAAAAAAAAAAACACTATTAGGTACTTACTAATTACCCAAACGAGAACAGCCGTGGTGTAGCGGCTAGATGCTCGCTGCGGATCGGAAGGTCTTGGGTTTGGGTATTGACAGCACTTTTTTTTTTTTAAATGACCTTGCCTGCCAGTTCGACCCAACTTTGAATGTGTAACAGGTGGAGTTCTGGGATGCAAAGGCGGCCATCATGATGATGACCACATCACCCACTGAGTGCTGATTGGTCTATAAAATATAAGTCTAGCCCTGTATGCCCAATACACCTGAAGGTATGGAAAAGGGTACTCTACTTACTTACATGCTTTCTCAAATTGTTTTTGTTCGAACAATTAAACATGTCCAGTTAAGGTCCAAAGGACTGACATGATTGCACCGGATTTTATCCCATATGGCCTAGTCTTTCTCTCTACCTGCCGAGAGTGACGACGCACAAAGCAAGAATTCCGTAGCTAAGGCAAATATTTCCAAGGATCTCTAAAACTGCGCTTGTCAACCAAACGATGCAGCTGTGAAACGAAGTTACAACCTTTAGAGCACGAGGCAAACGGCTTGGTCACGGAAAGTCGCATAAGAAATCCTACAACAGTACAAAGTCTCTAGTACTGATTGATCTATAAAATAGAGGTCTAGCCCCATATACCCAATACGTTGGAAACGGGGTCCTTTACTTCTACAACGTGTCTGTGGTCGAGGTGACAGTAACCACAACCTGATGTATCCACCGCTACCTGAAAGTGAAAAACGGGAAGTGATCTAGAAGACCCAGATGTGACAAAGAAGTGAACAAGAAGACCCAGAAGTGACCTAGAAGACCCAGATGTGACAAAGAAGACACAAATTTGACCAAGATGTGACCAAGTAGACCCAGATGTGACCAAGAAATGACCAAGAAGACCCAGAAGTGACCAAGAAGTGACCAAGAGGTGACAAAGAAGTGACCAAGAAGACCCAGATGTGACGAAGAGGAACCAAATGTGACCAAGAAGAACCAGATGTGACCAAGAAGACCAGATGTGACCAAGAAGACCCAGATGTGACCAAGAAGACCCAAATGTGACCAAGAAGAACCAGATGTGACCAAGAAGACCCAGATGTGACCAAGAAGACCCAGATGTGACCAAGAAGACCCAAATGTGACCAAGAAGAACCAGATGTGACCAAGAAGACCAGATGTGACGAAGAAGAACCAAATGTGACCAAGAAGAACCAGATGTGACCAAGAAGAACCAGATGTGACCAAGAAGACCAGATGTGACCAAGAAGACCCAGATGTGACCAAGAAGACCCAGATGTGACCAAGAAGACCCAGATGTGACCAAGAAGACCCAGATGTGACCAAGAAGACCCAGAAGTGGACAAGAAGATCCAGAAGTAACCAAGAGGTGACCAAGAAGTGACCAAGAAGACCCAGCAGGCGATGTCTGTGGCCGGATCAACCTCAGATGAGTACTGGTGGCAGACACACCGAGAAGTAGAGCTAGTCAGTTGTACAGAAACACCTTGGCCATAGACACAGTGGGTGTGGGATGGCAGACACACCGAGAAGTAGAGCTGGCTAGTTGTACAGAAACATCTTGGCCATAGACACAGTGGGTGTGGGATTGCAGACACACCGAGAAGTAGAGCTGGCTAGTTGTACAGAAACATCTTGGCCATAGACACAGTGGGTGTGGGGTGGCAGACACACCGAGAAGTAGAGCTGGCTAGTTGTACAGAAACATCTTGGCCATAGACACAGTGGGTGTGGGATGGCAGACACACCGAGAAGTAGAGCTGGCTAGTTGTACAGAAACATCTTGGCCATAGACACAGTGGGTGTGGGATGGCAGACACACCGAGAAGTAGAGCTAGTCAGTTGTACAGAAACATCTTGGCCATAGACACAGTGGGTGTGGGATGGCAGACACACCGAGAAGTAGAGCTGGCTAGTTGTACAGAAACATCTTGGCCATAGACACAGTGGGTGTGGGATGGCAGACACACCGAGAAGTAGAGCTGGCTAGTTGTACAGGAACATCTTAGTCATAGACACAGTGGGTGTGGGATGGCAGACACACCGAGAAGTAGAGCTAGTCAGTTGTCCAGGAACACCTTGGTCATAGACACAGTGGGTGTGGGGTTGACTGCTTCGTTAGAACATGCTACAAATGTACCAACCAGTCAGGGCCGGATCTAGACTTGGTGAGGCCCGTAGTAATGTAAGGCCCTGAGGCCTCTACCCTTTTAAATTTCACTAGCTAATCTGAGAAAAGATTAAAATATATACCTGTTTTAAATGTATTGATAATAGTAAATAATTGATTTATAGTGTCTTTAAAAAACTAGAGGGGACAATAATAAAGAATATGTTTGCAAAATCACAGAAGTTATGTTATATAATCATCTGCTAAGACATCCAAACATAACTATCAGCACAAAGAGACAGATTATAAACAGCTTATTCATTCCAAACTGCGGCTATCAGTCATAAACATGGATACTATCTAAAACCCATTTACGCAATATCAACATTTGCAAGATGAGATGCTTGAGAAAAGGTTCCGACCTAATCATCCAAGACTGAGAGAATAATGATACTATCAGACAAATTGTGGGAGCGATACGTTGTACTAGATTAATCGAGAAGTAGCAAATCAAGTGGTTTGGCTATCTTGTTAGAATGCAGTAAGATCAAATACCATCAAAGGCACTACATCTCAGAAGATCAGCTACAAAAGCAAGCGGCCACGAAAACATGGATCGACAACATTAAAGACACACTACGCCTTCACGGCATGACAATAGCCAGCGTACACTAAATCGCAAATTATTCCCCTCCACGGCTCTTAAGGGCAGAAGTAGTATATGATGATGATAAGGAATCTTATAAAAAGGGCTAAATAAAAAGAAAATTGCATTTAAAATATATTACAAGAAAAATTTATTAATGGGGAAAAAAGAAGCCCCTACAGATTATAGACCCTAAGCTGTAGCATGTCAGATTCACACGACCTACCGCCACCTCTGCTTTGAATTATTTATTCAAAAAGAACTTCTAGTGTAGATTCATCATCATGATTTATGTTGTGTTATCGCAATCGACATCTTTGCACATTAGGCATCCCTGTGCGTACTCATTCCTCTGATACAGCCACTTCAAGGTTATTGATTTCCATGAGGAGTTGATTATATCTCCTGTCTTTATCTCACAGACAGCATTGATGTTCTTCACCAAGCTTAACTCCTCGGTCACGCAGTCGTATTAGCGTCAAAGAAGCATCACTAACCCCCAGCCTAGTCCGTACAGCGTTGATTATATTAGCTATCATCATCATGGTCCTGTACCGTTACATGTCGTATGGGGCTCACAGTCTAACCCTCCATTCCTTTCTGTCCTTGCAGTACCTTCGAGATCATGTCGATTGTATTGTTATAACTGTTTGTTATTGTTGCAATAAGGTGGTGGCCATGACAAACAGAGGCAGAAGGCGCCGTTTCGGAATAGGCATCGTAGGGGAATTCTTCGAGCGGAAAGTCCGAGGCAGCATCATTAAGTCGGTCAAACCGCAAATAGATAATCTGGATGATAACAGGTCAGTTTAGCCATAGGCGCCAGGACATGGGAGCTAAAGCACACTGAACTGTTTTTAAAAAAAAATCGGAGGGAGGGGAGGTGTGTGTGGGGGTCAGGAGTGTGGGGGGGGGGGGCGGAGTGTGGGAGAGAGATATGTGTTTCGGGTAAGGAGATGTGTTTTTTGGGTAAGTAGGGCGAAGTATGTGTTGGGGAGGTGTGTGTGGGAGTCAGGGGTGTGGGCGGGGGCGGGGGTGTGGGAGAGAGATATGTGTGTCGGGTAAGGAGATGTGTTGTTTTGGTAAGTAGGGCGAAGTATGTGTTAGGGAGGTGTGTTTTGGGGGAAGGGGAAGGGGGCCCCCAACATATGTCAAGGACAAGAGGCCCGTCTGCTGCTAGAAGTGACAGGACTACCAATGCCACACGGAATAGACTATAAGAAGAATTGGTTCAGTTTTTGCTGTTGAAGTAACCCGGTATATTTCTTAGCTCTATGTGTTTGCAGCTCCAAATACAAATCCATATTATAACTTAGCCTCCCAGAAAGGATATCCACATTGTACTTATCCTTTTATCTATGCCACATAAATTCTGCTTTTTCTACATTTTATATAAAAAAAATTTGCTGTTTTTCATGTTATTATTATTTTTTTTTAATTATCATTATTATATTCTTTTGGCCATTTAGCACGCAATAGTTATCAATATTTTTATTCCGGAGTTAAACAAAGCTTTACACCCTCGAGTCCGATCCATAAAAATTAATGAGGATAAAGGCATCTCCCAATATTTTCTTATGGGCAGTGCTTGTTTGCTAGTGTGTTCTTGTTTCTTGTTTTCATTATGTCTATGCTTCATTAAAAAAAAAAAAAAATCTGGACTGGAATCGTTCGGGAACTTTTTTGCAGCAGGATGATGGGAGCAGTCTTTCATTCTAACCCAAGGGACCAAACCACCTGTATGCATGTGGGCACAGGTCCATTTCTAGAATTTTCTGGAAAGGTAAGGCTCACATGTGAGGACCGAAGATATGCACAAGCCTAACATTTAGGACCAGAGTCCGAAGGGTTATGACTATATTAACATGAGGAATTCGAGTTTATATCTTGTGTTCATTGAGCTTCCCAGGTTAGTTGTGAGTTCATGTATTTGTTTAGAACTGTTGCCCACATCAAAAGGAGATCCATGAACATTCTTTGGTCACGTCACCAGAAGGAGGAAACTGGAATACATTGTGGCGGTGGGAAAGTTGGAGGGAAAAAGAGGCAGAGGGAGCCCGACAGATGAGATACTGAACAGTTTGACATCATGGCATGGAAGGTCATCAGTGTCAGAACTGATTGATTGTACACGAGACAGAAGGTTGTGGATAGACGTGACTACCAACTGCCTAGGGCACGGACTATGGAAGGTCATCAATGTCAGAACTGATTGATTGTACATGAGACAGAAGTGTATGGATAGACGTGACTACCAACTCCCTACGGCACGGACTATGGAAGGTCTTCAGTGTCAGAACTGATTGATTGTACACGAGACAGAAGGTTATGGATAGACGTGACTACCAACTCCCCACGGCACGGACTATGGAAGGTCATCAGTGTCAGAACTGATTGATTGTACACGAGACAGAAGGTTATGGATAGACGTGACTACCAACTCCCTACGGCACGGACTATGGAAGGTCATCAGTGTCAGAACTGATTGATTGTACACGAGACAAAAGGTTATGGATAGACGTGACTACCATCTCCCTACGGCACGGACTATGGAAGGTCATCTGTGTCAGAACTGATTGATTGTACACGAGACAGAAGGTTATGGATAGACGTGACTACCAACTCCCTACGGCACGGACTATGGAAGGTCATCAGTGTCAGAACTGATTGATTGTACACGAGACAAAAGGTTATGGATAGACGTGACTACCATCTCCCTACGGCACGGACTATGGAAGGTCATCTGTGTCAGAACTGATTGATTGTACACGAGACAGAAGGTCGTGGATAGACGTGACTACCAACTCCCCACGGCACGGACTATGGAAGGTCATCAGTGTCAAAACTGATTGATTGTACACGAGACAGAAGGTTGTGGATAGACGGGAATACTTTTACCATGAGTAATGACTAATTATATGTTTCTATTGTGTGTGTATTTCAGGCCATATTTCTCCTACTGGGTGACTTTTGTGCAGACTGTTATTATGCTTACAGCCATCATAGTCTATGGCCATGCTCCCATTGGTATAGGAGTTTCGACCGTGACCGGCAGCGTAATGTTGGACACTATCTTTTAACTGTTATGTTTGGTTTGGTTGACTTTTCTTTGTTCTTTCTTGTTGGTGTTGACATTTGCATGCAGCGAAACTCTAATCTTTCCCGGCCAGAAGCCAAAGTATCCATCGATGAGTGAAGACACATCAGTGTCATTTAGCTTGCAGTAAGTCTTCTCGTTCTTTACATTCACCGGCTGTAATTTCTGATGAAAGTTCTAGCTGTTCGTCAAATTCTGGGCTTTACTTTTGTTCTACTACTTGAGTATTGTGTGCACATTTGTTTGATAGATCTGACTGTTGGTTCCTCGTTTCTCAGGCACACGAGGGCGGACGTCAAAACAACCCCCCCCCCCCCCCCCGATTATTCGACTTGTAAAAGCTTGTTGGGGGGTCTGGCAGTAAATCTAAACACCCCCCACCCCCAACTAAATGTGTCCAGCCATGCCCCAGAAGAAAAAGTAAGTAAAACAAATAGTTGTTTTTCTCCTAGTATGGATATCTGTTTGTTTGTTTTAGTATCCAGAAGCCATGAGTTGTTAACCCTTAGGCTCGGTATTATGGATATCGAAACCTTTCGGCCTTGATTCCATTGTAAATACCGTACATCTGGGAGAAATGTGGCTTTTCTGCCTACCCCCGGGAGTGAACCCGGACCACAAGGAGTTCGTCACCCGGTCTCCGCGCAATCTGATTTAGCCAACTACGCTAGAGAGCCAGGCATGGAGATCTGGAAAGTGTTTATTGTGGTCAATAAAAATAAAAGGCTCCTTTTTACATCAGCCAAACATCTGGCCTACGGTGCAATTTTGTTTTTGTTGTTGTATAGAGCAGTCTGCACTGGCTGGATGGCGAAGTCTGCATCATACAAGTCGCCTTTACTAGTGTGTAGAGCAGTCGTCGCCTTTACTTGTGTGTAGAGCAGTTGTCACTTTTACTAGTGTGTCGAGCAGTCGTCGCCTTTATTTGTGTGTAGAGCAATCGTCGCCTTTACTTGTGTGTAGAGCAGTTGTCACTTTTACTTGTGTGTCGAGCAGTCGTCGCCTTTACTTGTGTGTAGAGCAGTTGTCACTTTTACTAGTGTGTCGAGCAGTCGTCGCTTTTATTTGTGTGTAGAGCAGTTGTCACTTTTACTAGTGTGTCGAGCAGTCGTCGTCTTTACTTGTGTGTACAGCAGTTGTCACTTTTACTAGTGTGTCGAGCAGTCGTCGCTTTTATTTGTGTGTAGAGCAGTTGTCACTTTTACTAGTGTGTCGAGCAGTCGTCGCCTCTACTTGTGTGTAGAGCAGTTGTCACTTTTACTAGTGTGTCGAGCAGTCGTCGCCTTTACTTGTGTGTAGAACAGTCGTCGCTTTTTTGTGTGTATAGAGCAGTCGTCACTTTTACGTGTGTGTAGAGCAATCGTCGCCTTTACTTGTTTGTAGAGCAATCGTCACCTTTACTTGTGTGTAAAGCAAGTGTCGCCTTCACTTGTTTGTAGAGCAATCGTCGCCTTTACTTGTGTGTAGAGCAATCGTCGCCTTTACTTGTGTGTTAGAGCAATCGTTGCCTTTATTTGTATGTAGAGCAATCGTCGCCTTTACTTGTGTGTAGAGCAATCGTCGCCTTTACTACCGTGTAGAGCAATCGATACTTTTACTTACGTGTAGAGCAATCGTCACTTTTACTTACGTGTAGAGCAATCGTCACTTTTCCTTGTGTGTAGAGCAATCGTCGCCTTTACTAGTGTGTATAGCAATCGTCGCCTTTACTTGTGTGTAGAGCAATCGTCGCTTTTACTTGCGTGTAGAGCAATCGTCACTTTTACTTACGTGTAGAGCAATCGTCACCTTTCCTTGTGTGTAGAGCAATCGTCGCCTTTACTAGTGTGTATAGCAATCGTTGCCTTTACTTGTGTGTAGAGCAATCGTCGCCTTTACTTGTGTGTAGAGCAATCGTCCCCTTTACTTGTGTGTAGAGCAATCGTCACCTTTACTAGTGTGTAGAGCAGTCGTCACCTTTATTGGTATGAAGAGCAATCGTCGCCTTTACTTGTGTGTAGAGCAGTCGTCACCTTTACTAGTGTGTCGAACAGTCGTCGCCTTTACTTGTCTTAGAGCAGTCGTCGCTTTTACTTGTGTATAGAGCAGTCGTCACTTTTACTTGTGTGTAGAGCAATCGCCGCCTTTACTTGTGTGTAGAGCAGTCGTCACCTTTACTTGTGTGTAGAGCAATTGTCGCCTTTCTTGTGTGTAGAGCAATTGTCGCCTGTACTTGTGTGTAGAGCAATTGCCGATTTTACTAGTGTGCAGAGCAATCGTCGCCTTTACTCGTGTGTAGAGCAATCATCGCCGTTACTTGTGTGTAGAGCAATCGTCGCCTCACTTGTGTATAGAGCAATCGTCGCCTTTGCCTGCGTGTAGAGCAATCGTCGCCTTATCTGTGTGTAGAGCAATTGTAGACTTTACTTGTTTGTAGAGCAATGGTCACCTTACTTGTGTGTCGAGCAATCGTCGCCTTTACCTGTGTGTAAAGCAATCGTCGCCTTTGCTTGCGAGTAAAGCAATCGTCGCCTTTACTTAGTGTATAGAGCAATCGTCGCCTTTACTTGTCTGTAGAGCAGACGTCGCTTTTACTTGTGTATAGAGCAATCGTCGCCTTTACTTGTGTGTAGAGCAGTTATCACAGACTGCGTGACGATGTCTGCATCATGCAAGTCGCCTTTACTTCCCAAAAGTAAAATCATATATGAATATTATTCATCTTCTTGCATGGATGGACGATTTGTATTTTATACACACAGCAGTGTGGAAAAAAGGGGGCGGGGGGGGGGGTGGTGGGGTCCAAGATTAAGAATCCGTTTTAGCTTTGTGGTTAGTGTTGTAACTGGTTAGTGTGGTAACTGGTTAGTGTGGTAACTGGTTAGTGTGGTAACTGGTTAGTGTTGTAACTGGTTAGTGTGGTAACTGGTTAGTGTTGTAACTGGTTAATTTAGTAATTATGGTTAGTGTGATAACTAGTTAGTGTGGTAACTGTGTTTAGTGTTGTAACTGGTTAGTGTTGTAACTGGTTAATTTAGTAATTATGGTTAGTGTGATAACTAGTTAGTGTGGTAACTGTGTTTAGTGTTGTAACTGGTTAGTGTTGTAACTGGTTAATTTAGTAATTATGGTTAGTGTGATAACTAGTTAGTGTGGTATTTGTGGTTAGTGTTGTGACTGGTTAGTGTTGTAACTGGTTAATTTAGTAATTATGGTTAGTGTGATAACTAGTTAGTGTGATAACTAGTTAGTGTGATAACTAGTTAGTGTGATAACTAGTTAGTAAACTAGTTAGTGTGGTAATTGTGGTTAGTGTGGTAACTGGTTGGTGTGATGACAGGTAAGTGTGTTAAGTGTGGGTAATGTGGTAACATGTTAGTGTAGTAAATCATTAGTGTAGTATCATGGTAGTGTGGTAGCATATTAGTGTGGAAACATATTACTGTGGTAACATATTACTATGGTAACATATTACTGTGGTAACATATTAGTGTGGTAACATATTAATGCGGTAACATATGAAAGTGGTGACATATTAGTCGGTATCTGGTTAGTGTGGTAACATGCTAGTGTGGTAACATGTTTCCACGACTGTGCAGGTGAGGATTTTATTCTTGCCCCCCGAGAGAAAAAAAACACCCAGCCGTAGCGACGATTCGAATCCGATCATGAGATAACGGCAGGAGATAAATACAGAAGATAAATACAGGAGATAAAGACAGCATGTCTTTAAAAAAAAAAATGCAATTCAATGCTTGAATCTTGCTTCAGGTTGACATGCCAAACCTAGCTATTCAAACAGAGCATCGTATGGAAGTGGAGAATTTGTGGATCGGACCCCGCCAGGTAGTGTGCCTAACCATTATAGCTTTTTAACTTCTATTCATTTTCTCTCCCACTGACTCCTTTCTGATCTCAACCTTGTCCTGTTATTTATTTCTTCTTCTTCTTCTTTTTCTGCATCAAATAAAGTGTGTTTGTCGTTCTTCTGAAAGTTCATTTATGTTTTTTTGTCGTTAGTTTATTTATTCCTGTATGTTCATAACTTTATTCTTCAGTGCCTTCTACCTGTCAAACTTTTCAGTGAGACATATATAGAATAAATATCAGATTTCCATTTGTTTGTATCTAATCTAACCGTCTTCTTTTGCTATATTCTTTTTGATATCACCAGTTCTGTGCTTGCCTTTTTTGCACTACATTTAGAATTTGTCATAGATCTTTCATTTGTGTGTATTTAAAAAAAAAAAATCATGTCTCCTTTGAATGAGTCTGAGCAGCCATGATTCGCCGTCTCATCTAAGCGGTCTTGTTCTACCTCATTCACGCGGCCAAACTCTGCAGGTTTTGATGTCTCTGCAATTAACACCCCCCTCAACTTGCTTGAGGTTTGTCCCATTTACTTGTGGAGTTGGAGTAATTATTGTCTGGGACTTGAGGATGCAGAGTATTTACTTTCTGGGACTTGGGGAGTTAAAGTACTTACTGTCTGGGACTTGGGGAGTTAAAAGAAATTATTGTCTGGGCTTGAGCTTTTCGATATTAAACTTCCTTAATCTGAAAGGGAACATTAAACATATCAACTTGCTTGAGGGATTTACTTGGGGAGTTAGAGTAATTACTGTCTGGGACTTGGGAAGTTAGAGTAATTATTGTCTGGGACTTGGGAAGTTAGAGTAGTTATAGTCTGGAACTTTGGGAGTTAGAGTAATTACTGTCTGGGACATGGGGAGTTGGAGTAATTACTGTCTGGGACTTGGGGATGTAGATTACTTACTGTCTGGGACTTGGGGAGGTAGAATAATTACTGTCTAGGACTTGGGGAGTTTGAGTAATTATTGACTGGGGCTTTCGGAAGTAGAGTAATTTTTGTTTTTAAAATTATAGTTTCAATGTTTTTTTCGGTGGGGGAGGGGGGGGGGGGGGGGGTTATTAGGTGGGGGGATACACACAAATGCATTACCTGGATTCTTTACTATGACTCAGTTAGAGTGAATGTACTTATGTTTGATTGTTCTCGAAATTAATTGAACGTATTTATGTTTGATTGTTCTAGAGATTGATTGAGAGTACTTATGTTTGATTGTCCTAGAGATTGATTGAGAGTACTTATGTTTGATTGTCCTAGAGATTGATTGAATGTTCTTGTGTTTGATTCTTCTGGAATTTAAATGTACTGATGTTTGATTGTTCTAGAGATTCAGTGCAGGTACTAGTATTTGATTGTTCCAGAATGTTCTCTCCACCTGGCTCAAGTGGTCAAGCGATAACCCAGGGCCTGATGGCCGAGTCAGTGGGTCAGTCTGTGGGCAGGACCCCAGGTAATGCGTACATTTTTTTTTTGTTTAATCCACTGTAGCATATTCTCAACTGTAACTGGGTGAGGGGAGAGTGGGGTGGGGGTGGGGGTGGGGGGAAAGGGGAGTGGCAGACTGTTTCAGATTAAACTATGAAGTGAGTAGCCATACAGACCTGCCGGTCTGTATGATGTGGTGGCACATAAGCTAGATGTAGTCATCTTTTTCTTCTTCCTTTGTCGTTGTACTGATACCAGGCTCTAGACTAGTGTGTTGGTTCTGTCGTCTCGCTGATTTAGGGCTGTAGCCCAGTGTCGTAGTTTTGTTGTCTCACCGACACTAGGTTGTAGCCCAGTGTCGCGGTTTTGTCATCTCACTGAGACCAGGTTGTAGCCCGATGTCGTGGTTTTTGTCGTCTCACTAATACCAGGTTTTAGCCCAGTGTCGTGGTTTTATCATCTCACTGATACCAGGTTGTAGACCAGTGTCGCGGTATCGTCGTCTCACTGAAACCAGGTTGTAGCCCAGTGTCGTGGTTTTGTCTTCTCACTGATACCAGGTTGAAGCCCAGTGTCGTGGTTTTGTTGTCTCACTGATACCAGGTTGTAGCCCAGTGTCGTTTTTTTGTCGTCTCACTGATACCAGGTTGTAGCCCAGTGTCGTGGTTTTGTCGTCTCACTGATACCAGGTTGTAGCCCAGTGTCACGGTTTTTTCGTCTCACTGATACCAGGTTGTAGCCCAGTGTCGCGGTATCGTTGTCTCACTGATACCAGGTTGTAGCCCAGTGGCGTGGTTTTGTCGTCTCACTGATACCAGGATGTTGCCCAAGGTCGTGGTTTTGTCGTCTCTCTAATACCAGGTGCAATGTGCTCTGCTAGGGGTATGTTTTTGCACGCCACATTGCTCTATGACGAATATTCAGTGGCTACAACACAGCAGAGACGAATGTTCAATTATATACTTTTATTCGCCGAATCACAACATATCACAGGAAGCGCATTCATTCGTCCTCGTGTTCGTTATGCCTGGCTGATTTCTGACGACCCGGTCAATCTCTTCGCACACTGCTTTGATCCATCCGCATCTCTCGAATCACACATCCATCCTCTGGTAAAGCTTTGTACCTAGTATTGGTACATGTAGGAGACATTCATATTTTCTCTCGAAACATTACAAGCGTTCACAATTTCTCCATTCTCCCCAGGCGTTCGCTCACATACGACCTTTGGCAACCAGGTCCGAACTTCAACTGTCTTACTACCGTTTCTCGGTTCACGTCTTCCGTACCAGTCTCACGCTTTTCTTGTATCCCTTTTTTCGCTCACCATGGGATACTTGAGACACACACTTAACTCATTTTTCTCTTGTATCACTGGTCTTCTGACCTTGCCCTCCCCATCGGGAACTCTCTGGGATTTCCCCAGAAATTCACATTACACCAGGTTGAAGCCCAGTGTCGTGGTTTTGTTGTCTCACTGATACCAGGTTGTAGCCCAATGTCGTGTTTTTGTCGTCTCACTGATACCAGAATGTAGCCCAGTGTCGTGATTTTGTCATCTCACTGATACCAGGATGTAGCCCAGTGTCGTGGTTTTGTCGTCTCACTGATACCAGGATGTAGCCCAGTGTCTTGGTTTTGTCGTTTTTCTAATACCAGGTTGTAGCCCAGTGTCGTGGTTTTGTCGTCTCACTGATACGAGGTTGTAGCCCAGTGTCGTGGTTTTGTCGTCTCTCTTAAAACAGGTTGTAGCCCAGTGTCGTGGTTTTGTCGTCTCACTGATACCAGGTTGTAGCCCAGTGTCGTGGTTTTGTCGTCTCACTGATACCAGGTTGTAGCCCAGTGTCGTGGTTTTGTCGTCTCACTGATACCATATTGAAGCCCAGTTTCATGATTTGCTGCATTTGTCTTGGGCTTCTTGGGTGATAGATTTGTTATCTTTTCGCAGGTTTCAGCTAAACATTTATCTATATCTTTCTTGGTCTTCCTCTCGCCTTCCTCCTAGATGTTCAGCTGTAATAAAGCTGTAAAATTTGTGGTCTGTTGTATTTGCGCCACTTTCGTGGCTAAAGTTTCCATGTGGGTTTGGGTTAAGGGCATCATTATCAGGTAGGAGGGTAGGGGGCCAGGAGGGGGAAGAATATACTGACTGCCTCTTAGAAATCATATCGTAAAAGGCGACTTATTAAAGATTCCATAAAATCAAACCAAATGGTAGAGATAACACAACATAGCTACAGACCATAGCACGACATACCAACCGTTTCCTTAAAGGATGACGAAGAAGAGGAACAAGTATGACAGACTACACTGACATGTCGAACCTCGATATTTGAACTGATTACTTTTGAAGCAGCGGTCACTTAGCGTCGATACCCTCGCCTGTTGTCCCAATAGTTTTCAATTGAAACCTATAAAGCATATTTATGGGTTTAATTTACCTTGGCTTCTACATCTGCCCAGCCTAAATTTGATACCAGCTAATGTTTTCGGAAGTAAAGGGGCCCAGCATGTTGTTGTCCACGTCAAAAATCGTCGTGCTTTGTATAGCAGCTGGTCTGGGGGGGGGGCGGCGGGGGGGGGGGGGAGCTCCAACAGGAGGATCGACAGAGCACTGCTGTTTGGTCTGGCAGCTTCTGTGGCAGCTTTATACCAGACGTATAAATATTTCCTATCCTTTGAAAGCAACAAGGCAGACTGAGGGAAGCATCAGATGGTCTCTACAATACTACCCAGGCTTTGTGCTGTGGAGAGGGGCACCTTCGTCCCTGACTGATTTGATTTATTTGAAAGTTGAATTAAGAATCGACATTACAGCACGCGGAACACTCTCATAAGTGCTGCGTCCCTGTCTTCAGCAGCAAGAGAAGAGTTACTATACTGGTGGCGATTTGGATCCCTTGATTCTCTATAACATAATACAAAACTATCGTCGGGAAAGACGGGAAGGTTCCAGACCAACAGTTTCAAATAAGTTCCAATTTATAGCCCTAGTATGATTGCCGTATTTCTCTCTTCGCCTCTGGTAAACTGTGCTGACATCGTGAATTGTCTTTTTTTTTAAATAAGTCAACCCTGAGCCGTGAATTTCTAATAACTGTTTGCGGTCACGAATGAAATGTACTTTCCATTCGTAAATGACGTTGTGGTGGGCGAGCCTGCTCTCTTCAGTGACCATGAGAGCTGGTCAGAAATTTTTGGCAGTTGAATGTTCAACACCCAATTTTCTTTGGAAATAAAAGGGGGGGGGGGGAAGGGGAGGTGTAAGACCTCATGTTGTCATGAAAGAGATGTTTAAGCCTTAGATTGGTTGGTCACGTGTTGGACTCACCACTAATAAGTGGCATCGTGAGGGCTAATAGACGGCAGTGGTTGAGTATGTAGGGCAGGTAAAATAGTAACGAAAGCTTCGTGCACACAACAGTCAAATGGGAGTAGACCAGGAGGCTGACCAAGAAGATCGCGGAGAGACTGTGTACTGGCAGGCCTACAAACACCTGCCAGGCATCTCCTGGAAAGAGAATGCCAATCACAAAGTTGAATGGATACAAGTGATGTCTAAGTGATGATATATGAGGAGTTCAGGATTTGCAAAATAAAGGACTAGGCATGTCAGAATGTTTAGTTTCGAAGTAATTTTTTTCTCCGACAGCACTTTGCAGTTTCCATTTGTATGGATGGAAGTCTACGGTTTCGCTGCCTGAACTACTGAGTGTAATGATTGGTGTAGCCCTATGAAAGTACTTCCATAAGAGAAAAACTTACAACTGCCATGTGTATTTACTGCGTGCGCATAATTCTGGGCTGTGCTGGGACAATGATTTGTTCACCAGTTTTTTAAATGGGACAGTGAGGGACATTTCATTTGATTTTCACTGGCGCAGTACTGAGCAAATATGGGGTGACTCGATTGCAGTGAAGTTGAAACCACGACTAAAACTAGGTGGTGATATCAGGAAGCGGGTGATGGAGGCAGGTGATATTTAGGTGATATCAGGAAGCGGGTGATGGAGGCAGGTGATATTTGCAGCAATAAACCTCAGAGGCTCAGAATTACCGTTAAAGATCAAGAAGAAGAAGAAGAAAAAAAAGCTGATTTGGAACAGTGAACCTAAAAAACTCTGCTACTAGTAGTAAAAATTTTACTCCAAACACCCCCCCCCCCCCCACCTCTTTTCCCATATATGACTTGTCAAATAATGATTTCCGTATGCAAAAAACTAGCACTTAATAGTGTGTTTACTAATTCGTGCTAATTTTCTATAAAAATATTTCAGCTGTGGAATATACACGTATACAATTATATATTTATGTTTACTTCATTCTTAACGTTATGTCTCATATTTATTTTGCCTGTATGACAATTAATTAGAATGTATTTTTGCTTTTTTGATGTATATAAATATACACTAATTCTTGCTAGATTGCCTGTTAAAGCTTACACACCTTATATATTATATATATAAAAGGGATAGAGAGAGAGAGAGAGAGAGAGAGAGAGAGAGAGAGAGAGAGAGAGAGAGAAGAGAGAGAGAGAGAGAGAGAGAGAGAGAGAGAGAGAGAGAGACTGTTGTTTTAAGGAAGTCATTGTTCGAAATGGTCACCGTGTGTTGTATTGAAGACATTCAGCTTATGCTTGTATAATAACGGTGTTGTGAATTATGCCCGAGTAACTTTCGGTACATCGGTACAACTTTTCTACGCAGGAAGATAGAAACTGGCTGGGTGCGAAGACAGTGGTGGAAATAAAAAGGAACAAGCTGATCGGCTTGCATGGAAAGCTGCCGTGGAGGGCGAAGGTGCCATGGACCAGGCTGATATTCTGAATGCTCTACGAGAATTAACACGTTCACGAGAACCAAGTGATGACTGTGAATCTGCAACAATGACCAGACTGAAAAAACATGTTAAAAGAATCTGGCCAGACAAGAGCACTATGCAGGAAGCCAGAGAATAAGAAACGAACACAGAACTGGTGTCTTGAGCCGCTTCACGCTGCGGGATTTACTAAGAAGGGGATCCGAGCACTTATGGACTGAATGATTCCCCGGCTCGCTAGCCTAGTTGGCTAAACCTGACTTCGCGACGACCCGGTGTTGAACTCCTTGTGGTCCGGGTTCACGCCTGGGGGTAGGCAGAAAAGCAAAATTTCTCCCAGATCTACGGTATTTATCATGGAATCAAGGCCGAAGGGTTGCGATATCCATAGTACCGAGCCAAAGGGTTAAGAACTCATTGTTTCTAAATAAATTAAAAACAAATAGACCGAATGATTCGATGTGCAAAGAGAATAATCTGCCGACTAACTAACTAACTAACTAAACAACTATTTGACAAAGTTTTGTCCAGCGTGATATTGACCAGATCCCTAACTGTAATGGGGGATATTTTCACCCTGATTAGGAAGGTTGGGGGGAAAGCCCAAGGTTAACAAGAATATCGAGAGAAGCCAGATACTCGGATTAACCGAGGTTTTCAAGATAGGTGATGACCACGAGTTATAACATGAAACTAGATGATAGCGATCACAGGTCGCCACGTGGAAGTAAAGCACCACCACGTGTTGCCACGTGAAACAAACACGGGGTATACATTCAAACCCTAGTCTGATCAAGTTAGTATGTGTCGAACTGTCGGAGTGAACGGACGGGAGATTGATTGAGAGAATGCCAACTTGAGACTGATTGCTGTGAGAGGAAAACCAGACGACGACATCCATTTAAAGCCAAGACTAGCCAGGCCAATCTGTATGATGTCGAGGAGAAGAACCACATTCATCTGTGTGAACTCTGGTCAGTGACTGCGTGAGAAAACCAGCATGTTAGCGTCTGAGTAATGCGGTGTATGAAAGCTGTTTCTTAGGACAACGACCGGACATTGATGTAAGTGATAAGATGTCAATACACTGATGTATCGTACTGCTAAGTCGGTGTCGGCTTGTCCCAGTTATGTCATCGTAAAATGTGTGCTAATAACATTCACTACACACAACAGCCAGTGCAAGCAGAGTTAGTAGACCACAGCTCATTGCACTAACCGAATTCCAACTCGGCTTTAAAAAATATGTCTAGCCCAAAACACAGGGAAAGTGTCCTTGACTTGACAACCTGATTTCGTATAGCAAGGAAATAGAAGTGAATGTGTGTAAGTCACCCTAGCGTAGTTATAGTCCGTCCCATAAGTTGTGACCAGTTCCACAAATCACTCACCGTTCTGTACAATTGTAAATTATATAATCATAAGGTCACTGGAAATCTAAGGCCACTCGCAAACACTGATGCTTCCCTCCAGCTCTCAGCCAGTGCTAGGTCTGCCCTGTCTTAACATGCAGATTTCAAATTGCATTTCCTCTTCCTATTTTAAGGCTAGTACCCTTCCCAGTGCGCTCCTCCGTCCGAAGACATTACCACCGCGCGGAAACTTTCACAAACGGACACTACTGCAGAAGTGACGAGTAGTAAATGAACTTATAGGGCCGATTTTAGCTGCAATAAGTTAATCCAAGGAGAACCTACTTGACTGCATTTCTTTGCATCTCATGTAGCCTGGTCTTTAGCCGGAGAACGGCTGTCGGCATGCCGAAACCGCCGCACAAAGCACGAACTGTAGCTCCAGTGACCATCTTAATAGGGCGGCTTAAATGCTGCTTTGGAAACTGTCCGTAAAACAACCCTATGACCTTTAGAGTGTGAGGCAAATGACTTCCCTGCTTTACCTCTGCGAACGTATTAATGTAATACTTTATGTTTGATTATAGATACTGTAACAATCCGTCATCGAGTGCACCATTTGACTGGCCAGATGAAATTACAAAATGGCCTGTAAGTTCTGTTGTATGTTCCTCCAGAAGTTGCAACTTTGTTGTTGTTTTGCAAGAGGTTGAAGGTTGCGTTGAATGTTTTAAAAGAGGTGTACGTTGTGTTGTATTTTTTTTTACCAAACGTTGTAAGCTACGTTTATACAAGGTCAGACAATTAAGTAATGAGACTGATTTTATTATGGCCATGACAAAAATGCCATCTATGAAACAAAGCATAGAATCCAAAGAGGCAGCTTTCATCTATGATCTGGCAACTTTTAATCGCCGCTCGGTAAGCAGACAACAAACAAGCCGCTATTTTGTTACCTAGTCAGACGTGCATTGTTACGCAATCAGCACTGGTCAAAAGGCTAAGATTAAATTCTGTGCCATTGAGACAGTTGAATTGATGCAACATCTTTATGGGGATAATTGTTTATCTCGTGCACAGACTTTCAGGTGGTATTCACGATTCAAAAGTGGTGTGGAAATCATTACTAATGCAACTATATCTGGACGCGCAATTTCTGTTCTTTTTGAGGAACTCATTGCAAAAGTCAGAGAACGGCTAATAGTAGTAGTACATTTTACCCCACTAGGACACCACACAAGCAATAAACACTTGATGACACAAAGTGCCACAATGCGGATGATGATCACCTGTGGAGAGGTCCCGGAAGCCGTGTTCAGCCATTAGGGCATATTTATGACTTGGCTATATTGCGGCCTCTAGCAATAGCCAGGGTGGGGCTTCAAAATAACAAAAAATTGCATCCCGCAAGGGGATATGCATGATAAATCCTTAGAGAACGGCTACAAGAAGATCGTTGTTTGATTGTGAGGGTGATGGCAGATAAATATTTTGTACCACATTCGTTGTCTAATGACCAGAAACATGAGCGGTAGTTGTTACGGAATTTTTGGCCCCAAAACAAGTGTGTGTTCTCAACCAACCACCCTATTCCCCAGATTTGTCTCCCTATTATTTTTTTTCTGTTCCTAAAATGAAAGTTGCTATTGAAAAAACGCTTCTTTGACGATATTGATGATATCTAAAGGGCCGTAACATCAACTTTAAGGGCCATAACAACAGAAGAGCTACAGAGGTCGATCCAGTGTTTGTTAGATCGTGCCACTTGCTGTATCAACGCACCAGGGACTTACTTTGGATAAAATACAGGTTATATATTCAGCTGTTGAATATTTTGATTTCTCACGAATTAGTCTCATTACTTTATTGTCGGACCTGCATTGTATTTTACCAGAGGTTGTAATTGTATTGTATGTGTTATAGAACTTGTAAATTGCGTTTCATGTTTCACGAAAAGTTATAAGTTCTGTTCTGTGTTTTACCAGAGATTGTGAGCTGTGCTGTATATTTTACCAGGGGTTGTAAGTTGGGTCGTATGTTTCAACAGAGAATGTAAGTTGTATTGTGGGTTTCACCAGAGGTTGTAAGTTGTATTATGCGTTCCACCAGAGGTTGTAAATTGCGTTCTTTTTTTTTAACTAAAGGTTTTAAATTGTGTTATATGTTGTTGTATCTTAAGTTATAAATTATGCTCGGTGTTCAACTCAACCACAGGCTGGAAGTAGAGCCACGTGTGTGTTAATTGTAATTCATAGTGCCTTTAATGGGATTATTATCATATAAAGAATCTGAGAAGAAGAAAATAAAAATAAACAGGCAATGAAATGGGAAACAAACAAACTGAGGAAAAGAGAAGGTTTAAGAGAGAAGCTAAGACAAACTTTCTCGAGAGAGACCGAAGGTTCTGGACTAGATTTTATTGAATGGACGAGGACTGGACTAGACCAGATTAACGATGAAGCACTAGACAAGCGACAGTTAACTAGACACAGCTAGTAGACAAGGAGCAGGAAATTAGACAAGGTTAATAGACAGGCTACGGTGAATTAGACAAGACTTGTAGACAAGCAACAGTTAGCTGGACAAAGCTAGTAGATAAGTAACAGTGAACTAGACAGTTCTACTAGACAAGTTCAGTGAGCTATACAAGGTTAGTAGACAAGCAGCAGTAAACTAGACAATGTTGGTAGGCAAGCAACAGTGAACTAGACAAGGCTAGTGGACAAGCAAGCAAGCAACAGTGAACTAGACAAGGTTAGTGGACAAGCAACAGTGAACTAGACAAGGTGAGTAGACAAACAACATTGAAATAGACAAGGCTAACAGACAAGCAAAAGTGAACGCAGTACCGACACTTTTTTTTCATGGGCTAGAAAAGCAAACTTAAAGAAGACAAAACGGCCTGCAACACACTAGAAAGGAAAGATGAAACAGACAGGACTATCTACAGTGTACTAGACTCGACAACACTGAACTAGACAAATTATCTTCAATGTACTAGGCAGGCAACACTGAACTAGACAAAACTATCTACAGTATACTAGAGATGCAACGCTGAACTAGACAAGACTATGTACAGTATACTTGAAAGGAAACACTGAACTAGACAAGACTATCTGCAATATATTAAACAGGCAGCACTGAACTAGACAAGACTATCTACAGTATACTAGACAGGCAACACTATCTACAATATACTAGACAGGAAACACTGAACTAGACAAGACTATCTACAGTGTATTAAACAGGCAACACTGAACCAGACAAGACTATCCAGAGTATACTAAACAGGCAACACTGAACTAGACAAGACTATGCACAATATACTAGATAGGCAACACTGAATTAGACAAAACTATCTGCAGTGTACTAGACAGGCAACACTGAACTAGACAAGACTATGCACAATATACTAGATAGGCAACACTGAACTAGACAAATCTATCTACAGTGTACTAGACAGGCAACACTGAACTAGACAAGACTATCTACAGTGTACTAGACAGGCAACACTGATATTCAGTGTCTCAACAGATCTGCCAGGAGACAACCCCCATCAACCAGTCACTGGCCCACATGAAAAACAGACACATGCACTGTGAGCTGCTGGGGCGACCTTGCTGCACTGGGATTCAGGGCGAGTGTATCATCACCACCGTGGACCACTGCCAGCTTCTCAGGGGATTCTTCCATGGCGAGGCTGCACTATGTTCCCAGGTTCGCTGTTCGTTGATAGTTTTCACGAGTTGAGTATGTTTGTTGTTTCAAGATACATAGAGGTCCGAAAACACGAGTTTAACCCGATAATTTAACTATATATAAACTTATTCTTCATCATCTTTAACATTTCGAGCCCTTGAGGTTCAATGCTGCAGATATTACCTGCTCCCATTGGTCTTTGTGATTGGCCTTCTCTTTCCAGCTGGTGATACCAAGTGTTTGTAGGTCTGTCTTGAAATTATCTCTCCATCGTCTTCTCGGTCTGCCTCCTGGTAGACAACCATCCAGCTCCCTTGTGTATACAGTTTTTACCTCTCTGTCATCTGACATTCTCTCAATATTCCTTAGCCATTTTAGTCTCTGAGCTCCCCTAAAGTTAATGATTAATGGTGATTTAGACAGATTATTCATTTCTTTGTTGCTTCTCACTCTTCATTCCCTGCTGTTTGCATCTTTGATGGGTCAAAAGATTCGTCGTTGTAAGATTGTTTAAAAAAATGTGTAATAAGGCTCTATCTCTTTTAGTTGTGCTTGTTGTTTCAGAGCCATACAAAACAACTGGTCTTTTTAGCGTTTTTATATATTTTTTGATCTGGTGTTTTTGTTTTGTTGAATTTGTGTATTTGTTTCTATTTGTTTGATCTGGTCTACAGGCAACTGTAGACAAAGTGACTGCCTGGTGTGCAGAAATGTCTGCTGTCATCAACTGACTGGTGTGCAGAAATGTCTGCTGTTATCAACTGACTGGTGAGCAGAAATGTCTGCTGTTATCAACTGACTGGTGTGCAGAAATGTCTGCTGTCATCAACTGACTGGTGTGCAGAAATGTCTGCTGTTATCAACTGACTGGTGTGCAGAAATGTCTGCTGTCATTAACTGCCTAGTGTGCAGAAATGTCTGCTGTCATCAACTGACTGGTGAGCAGAAATGTCTGCTGTCATCAACTGACTGGTGTGCAGAAATGTCTGCTGTCATCAACTGACTGGTGTGCAGAAATGTCTGCTGTCATCAACTGACTGGTGTGCAGAAATGTCTGCTGTCATCAACTGACTGGTGTGCAGAAATGTCTGCTGTCATCAACTGACTGGTGTGCAGAAATGTCTGCTGTCATCAACTGACTGGTGTGCAGAAATGTCTGCTGTCATCAACTGACTGGTGTGCAGAAATGTCTGCTGTCATCAACTGACTGGTGTGCAGAAATGTCTGCTGTTATCAACTGACTGGTGAGCAGAAATGTCTGCTGTTATCAACTGACTGGTGTGCAGAAATGTCTGCTGTTATCAACTGACTGGTGTGCAGAAATGTCTGCTGTTATCAACTGACTGGTGTGCAGAAATGTCTGCTGTCATCAACTGACTGGTGTGCAGAAATGTCTGCTGTTATCAACTGACTGGTGAGCAGAAATGTCTGCTGTTATCAACTGACTGGTGAGCAGAAATGTCTGCTGTTATCAACTGACTGGTGAGCAGAAATGTCTGCTGTTATCAACTGACTGGTGAGCAGAAATGTCTGCTGTTATCAACTGACTGGTGTGCAGAAATGTCTGCTGTCATCAACTGACTGGTGAGCAGAAATGTCTGCTGTTATCAACTGACTGGTGTGCAGAAATGTCTGCTGTTATCAACTGACTGGTGAGCAGAAATGTCTGCTGTTATCAACTGACTGGTGTGCAGAAATGTCTGCTGTCATCAACTGACTGGTGAGCAGAAATGTCTGCTGTTATCAACTGACTGGTGTGCAGAAATGTCTGCTGTTATCAACTGACTGGTGAGCAGAAATGTCTGCTGTTATCAACTGACTGGTGTGCAGAAATGTCTGCTGTTATCAACTGACTGGTGAGCAGAAATGTCTGCTGTTATCAACTGACTGGTGAGCAGAAATGTCTGCTGTTATCAACTGACTGGTGTGCAGAAATGTCTGCTGTTATCAACTGACTGGTGAGCAGAAATGTCTGCTGTTATCAACTGACTGGTGTGCAGAAATGTCTGCTGTTATCAACTGACTGGTGAGCAGAAATGTCTGCTGTTATCAACTGACTGGTGTGCAGAAATGTCTGCTGTTATCAACTGACTGGTGTGCAGAAATGTCTGCTGTCATCAACTCAGAAAAGGCGGCTGTTTTGTGTTGCTCTCTGAACAGTAGAATTGTGAAATCTTACCTTCCAAACCTCACAGTAAATAACAGTAACGTCAAAAGAGAAAGCAAACCGAGGTACTTGGGTATCATTTTCAATAGAAGCCTGTCCTTCAGGGATCATGTGGAGGCAGCTGCGATGAATGCCAAAAAAGGACTCAATGCTCTCAAGATTATGACAGCAGTGGACATGGAACAAAAACTTTTGTTCACAATGTTTAAGCATGGGATCCTGTCGGTGATGGATTATGGACTTGGCATGCTTACCATATCAAAGAGTCAGCTGATGAAACTTGAACGCATACAGCATGAAGCTATGCAGGTAATTTTTGGATGTACAGCAGATACCCCGGTAGTATGTATACGATATATACTTGCACTGCCTACTATTGCAGATAGGCTCAAAGTTCTACAAGCAAAGTCATATCTCAGAGTTGCTGAGAGGCACCTCCTAAAAGAAGCCGTGGATAGAGCTAAGGGTCACAGACTGAAAAGAGGAAAGTCTTGGATGACGCAAGCTAAAGATACAATTGGACATGTGTGCAGGCTTGATAAATGTAGGCGAGGAGAGCAGTGGTTCAGAGTGTCCGATCAGGTTTCAGACTTGTGTAGGGTTCTAATCACTTTGGGACGTGTGTGCAGGGACTAGCCAGCTGCAGAATCAGAAGTTTAACAAATGATTCATGAACGTTCCGCCCAAGTGATGCAATTGTATATACAGATGGCTCTGTTTTGAGGGGCAGACCATGTCATAGGGATTCATAGCGAAGGCGAATGGACGTCGCTTAGTGCAACAAAGCCTGACATATGATATCACAACGTCTAGTTTGAGAATGGAGGTGGAGGCAGTCACTGCTGTCTTCCGCTGGATTGAGAATCAGCTGTACACACATGCCGTGATTGTAACTGACTCACAGAGCATGTTGAGTAAGGTGGAGACAGGCATGCTCCGTGCAAAGCGACAAGCATCACTTCAGAGGTCTCGTGTAGTTAGCATCCTTTGGATATTTTCTCAGGTTATGCCGGTGTGTTGGAAAATGAGCAGGCAGATAGACTGACCGGTTCTACACCACTTGGTGGTGAACTGATGTATGACAAGCTGGATGTTGTGAGGGCCCTTATGGAGCGAGTGAACAGTGCCTAGGCACAGACAGATCATTACTGTCTGAGGCGAATGGCACTACGAGGAGTTACAAGGGGATCTGGCTGACTCAGGGGAAAGGCGGGGCGGATTTACAATCAGACAGTTACTGGTACCATCGGAATTTTAACTCTTCGCTTGCTGCTGAAGATGGGGATTTAGGGGGTGTCCCAAGTGCAGTGATGTCGATTCTTAATTCAACATTGATCTGGTGTTGCGAGCAAGAGACTTTAAAATTAGCAGATGTTGTAGGACATAATAAACTTAATTTCCAGACTGTATTCTAGATTGAATTCATCCTCTTAGTGTGTTGGAGCAGTTTAAGTTTGCACGCATCTTCTTATACGTTTCCGTTCTTTTGATTTTCATTTTTTCAATTTGCATGTGACCGGAGTTATTATCATTTCCATGTCTTGTTATTACCATATAATAACAGTACCTAATAATCAAACTAATAACAATCAAAAACATGATCAATAATAGAAAAAACATAATATTAAAATAAATAACAGTAAACAGATTAGATAATTCAACTTGTACTGAATAGAATCTTATCAAAGCAATGCCGCTATTTCTACGTCTTGAGCACAGAGTTAGCTTCATATTGTTTTAATGACATAAAGTTGTGAGCTTAGTGTCACAATCATGGCATACCAGATTCAAAGCCGTTGTTTTCAGTTTGGAAGCAGGCCGCAACGATTTCGACAACGTTATAAATGTTGTACCGTCTAGAAATCCCAGGTCTACCCAGCCTTGAGTGGGTACCGCGTGCAGTCCCGGGAAGTAAATGCGGCCAGCGTGATGCTGACCACATCATCCATCTTGTGCCGATTGGTCTATAAAATATAGGTCTAGCCCTATATGCCCTATACGCCTAGGCATGGAAAGGGTCCTTTACTCCCTCTCTCTCTTTCTTTTTACTTTTACCGTCTAGAAAGCAATAGCAAATTGCTGAACAGACAGCCAATTCTGTGGTTGGTTTAGGACGTTCTTTAAAGGACTTTCGGCTAACCAAAATCAAACCACTGAACGCCGTGTGGGTTCCAAGGCCCCATTTTGAGAGGCAAAAAAAAAAAAGATTATACCCTTGTCCCCTTTTAAAGCATGCCGTAAAGGCGACCAAGGGTATTTTCTTCCAATGTAGAGTTTATTTGTCTGAAGGCGAGGAACCAGTAGTCTGCATACAATTAATGTAAAATGGAAGTGCACGCAAAACTCAAGTTATGGAACAAGATCAAAGTCCAGGAAAAGACTAATGACCAGAACCTACCACCGGAGTTGTCACTGAGCGCTAAGAAGAACGAACGAACAAACTTTATTTTGAAAGGGTTACAAATTGGGCACGCAGGCACGTCTGACATTCGGCCCCTTTTTTTTTTTTTTTTTTTTGAAGAAGAAGCAGAAGAAAAAGAAAATATGGAAGCAAAAGAAGAAGAAGAAAATGTGGAAGCAAAAGAAGAAGAAGAAGAAAATGTGGAAGCAAAAGAAGAAGAAGAAAATGTGGAAGCAAAAGAAGAAGAAGAAGAAAATGTGAAAGCAAAAGAAGAAGAAGAAAATGTGGAAGCAAAAGAAGAAGAAGAAGAAAATGTGGAAGCAAAAGAAGAAGAAGAAGAAAATATGGAAGCAAAAGAAGAAGAAGAAGAAAATGTGGAAGCAAAAGAAGAAGAAGAAGAAAATGTGGAAGCAAAAGAAGAAGAAGAAAATGTGGAAGCAAAAGAAGAAGAAGAAGAAGAAAATGTGGAAGCAAAAGAAGAAGAAGAAATGTGGAAGCAAAAGAAGAAGAAGAAGAAAATGTGGAAGCAAAAGAAGAAGAAAATGTGGAAGCAAAAGAAGAAGAAGAAAATGTGGAAGCAAAAGAAGAAGAAGAAGAAAATGTGGAAGCAAAAGAAGAAGAAGAAGGTACTGTTTAACTTCACTGGCCCTTTGTTTACTCTCAAGGTCAACTGTATTCAAGAAATCTGTGGCATGATTCCATTTGCCCAAGAAAAAATGCCCGACCAGTTCTACAGGTTGTTCTCCTCACTCTTCCTCCATGGCGGGTACGTTTTGTTTTCTCTGCTTTTGCCCTTTTAAGAGTGGTTCTGTGTAGTTGTGGTTAACTGCCAGGCTGTGATATTTGTGCTTTTAAATGCATCACGAATAACTCGCCCAACCTTTATCTTTGTACCGGGTCATGCAGGTGTTCAAGGCGTGCAGATTGTCTGGCAGACATGGCCATGACCACGACTGGACCAGCACTGGACAGGAATGATGTCATTGATGCCATGCGAGCCGCAAATCGCAGAGAAGATCACGACAACAAACACCTTGAGCCCCCCCCCCCCCCCCCCCCCACCTCTTTCCCCCTAATTGTTTTAAACGCAAACTAAGAAAAAAATTATTGATGATGATGATATTAAAAGTAGAAATAATGTTGTAAAGTGAATGAGAGGCTCCTCATTCTGCATTTATGGAAATTCACTTTACAAGTACAGTATTTGTTTTTATATTTCTTATTATATCGAGCATATTACTATATTTCTTTGCCATTCAGAAGAATAATAATAAAAATAGTAATAATGATGTTAATAAAATGGGTTGTGTGACAAATACATATAATAATGTACTAGAGATATGAAATCTATAAACAGATACTTGTTAAAAGGAATGTCTATAAATGGTTAAAAGGAACCTCAGAGTCCCTTAAAAAGAAAGCTATTAGGGAGTGAAGTTCAGTTCCCTACCCCCATCGATTTTCAGTGGGCCTCAGTGGGGCCGAGCACCCTCCCCCCCGTGTGCCCGCGCCTGCTTCTAACAGTTGTGTCCGTAACAATTGAACATACGTGGTCTGCGAACATTGTCAGCAAAGTAATGAACCTTTGTTAGGCCATTGGCACGTCGGGCATACATATATTTTTATGTTATTACAATCGACCTCACCGTACATTGGGCATTCCCCTGCGTGCTCAGTCCTCCGTCGCAGCAACTACCGCACGGTCCCTCTACTGACTGTTCCCGCGAAACGTTGGTTATAATGTCTCGTCCTGAAAGACGGCACCGACGAGTTTCACCAGGCTTCAATCCGAGTTCATGCAATCGTTTTAGCGTCAGACGGTTCGTTGCCAGTCTAGCCCGTGTAGCGTTGATGATATCTGCTGTTATCTGCTCTGTGCTCGCATCTTTCTGTATGTAGTGGTGCAGTACTTGTCAGCTGGTCCGCTCGTTAATTGCATTTTACTCCGACATTCTCAGGTGTGTAGATAAAGGTGGGGGAGGTTCTTCTTTTGTTCACTGAAAATAGATTATCTATATTTGCAATGTTGTCTCTAGTATGAACTTCAATGTCTTTTGAAATTCACTCAGCAACCCGTACAGTTTGACTTGCAACGATGTTTCTCTTGGCCATAAGTTTTGCTCTGAAATGTTGTATTTGGAACAGTCTCGGAGGATATGATTTGTTGTCTCAGGTGCCAATCCACCCGCACACCTTTCTGATTGGCCGATTTTAAATTGTGTGTACATGTGGCTGCCAAGTGGACTGTGTCCTGTTCTAAGGCGTAGACTATTAACTTGCTCTGCTCTGTCCATAAACTGGTCATCGTCTTGTGCCGGTTTTGGTGACTTTCTGACAGATTTGATTATTCTCGTCTTTTGTTGGTGAGGGAGGTCAAGTGTGACCTTCCAATGCTTTCTATCTATAGAGAGCGCAAGTTGCCTGTTGAGATGTTCTGAAGCGTCTTCATGGAGTTTGACAAGATTACCGCATGTGTGTGGCTGGTTGTTTCATGTTTGTCGTAGAAAAATCAACACTTTATCGGTAATGTGATTTCCGCCAGCTCACTCCACTTTACTTCTCTAGTTATTTTCTAGTACCCATGTAGGCTGAATCAGCCAAGGAGCTGTATCTCAGTTATACCTGTACCTGATGCAGGCACCGACTTTAGAGCTTCTGGTCAGCAAGAAAGCTGTTAGCAGCTGTGGTACCGCAGCTGTCACAGAAACATCAGTGATCAGGGGATCCGGTCGACACTCGACGCCCAGAGAAACATCAGTGATCAAGGGATCTGGTCGACACTCGACGCCCAGAGAAACATCAGTGATCAAGGGATCTGGTCGACACTCGACGCCCAGAGAAACATCAGTGATCAGTGGATCTGGTTGACACTCGACGCCCAAAGAAACATCAGTGATCAGTGGATCTGGTCGACACTCGTCGCCCAGAGAAACATCAGTGATCAGTGGATCTGGTCGACACTCGACGCCTAAAGAAACATCAGTGATCAGTGGATCTGGTCGACACTCGACGCCCAGAGAAACATCAGTGATCAGTGGATCTGGTCGACACTCGACGCCCAGAGAAACATCAGTGATCAGTGGATCTGGTTGACGACTCGACGCCCAGAGAAACATCAGTGATCAGTGGATCTGGTTGACGACTCGACGCCCAGAGAAACATCAGTGATCAGTCGATCTGGCTGACACTCGACGCCCAGAGAAACGGCATGACTTCAGACTTCATGACTACTTATATATTTATATATATATATATATATATATATATATATATATATATATATATATATATATATATATAAACAGATATGTTTTGATCGGTGCTCGTAGAAAGAAGTAGAAAAACAGAATGGTTGTTGAAGATAGGATTTTCACAAGTTCTGTGCCGTTCAGTTCACTGGTCAGTTTTTACGCAGATCCTTGGGAATCGTCGCCGTAGCTAGGGAGGTCGTGCTCTGTGCGACGCTCTCGAAAGGCGACTGGTTGATCAGCGCAGAAAGACTGAGCGGTGAAATGAAGTTTACCCTCTTCCCTTCACCTTTACCTTTCACAAGCTTTGTGATGTCACTTCTTAACATGAGACTCGGCTTAATGAAACAGTGCAGCGTTATTGAGTATACGCTTGTGTAAATAAAAAGTGTACCATATGTGACATGTTTGTTCTCCAAATGTTCCAGAGTGGTGCACCTGGGGATGTCTATCGTCTTCCAGATGTGGATCATGAGGGATCTGGAGAAGTTGCTGGGAACTATCCGGATGATTACTATTTATTTTGGGTCTGGAGTGGCAGGAAACCTGGCCAGCTGTACATTTCTTCCCTACGCCGTAGAGGTTGTATTTTTAGTGCTTATTTAGTGTGTACCTTGTTGTTGGCGTCTGCATGTCCGTCCAGGCAATAGTACTATATTGCGTTATAAGGAGGCAGGGCAGTTACACCCCATGGTCATGCGAATGTGGCCACCATAACGATCTAGTGTTAAGTAAAGTTTATCAAGAGCATATCATTAATTTTCTGTCGATGATAGAATATTGTGTTTGTAGATCAGGAAAAGGCTTTTGATAGAGTGAATATAATCAAACAGTGGTCTGATCTTGAGAACTACAGGGTACAAGGACAGTTACTAGAGAACATCATAGCCATGTACCACAGAAGCCAAAGTGCAATAAAAACACAAGAAGGCATATCAGATATGTTCACAGTCAACACAGGTGTAGACAAGGATGTGTGCTCTCCCCACTTTAATTTAATATCTTTACAGACAGAATATCTAAAGAATCAGGTTCTGATACAGACAACATAGACCTTTATAATCATAAGGAAGTACACACATTAGGAGAAGTTATCGATTCACCCACATTAAACGAACTACTATTTGCTTACGACCAGTGCTTGTTCTACCCTGAAGAAGATAAACTGCAAGACCGCAACCAGGTGTCAGCATGCAATAAATACAACATGAAGATCAATGTAAACAAAACCGAAACAATGCAAGTTAGTAGAACCCCTGCCCCACTACACATACAGCTGAATGTTTCTGCCCTGAATCAAGTTAGGGAGCTTAAATATCTAGGAAGTATGATCATAGAAGATGGTAGAATTGACAGAGAAATAGAAACCAGATGTCAGAAAGCAAGTGCACTTATATACCAATTGACATCCAAGCATAACTATGAGTGCAAAGAGACGGATTATTAACAGCATATTCATTCGAAAATTAAGCTACCAGTGCCAAACATGGACACTATCTAGAGCCCATACGCAAAATCACCACCTGCGAGATGAGGTGACTAAGAAAAGCAGCCAACCTAACCATCCGAGATCGCGTTAATAATGAAACTATCAGGCACACTGGGGTAACGACACATGGTACTAGATTCATCGAGAAACAGCAGATCAAGTGATTTAACCATCTCGTTAGAATGCAGCAAGATGAAATACCATCACAAGCACTACATTTCAGAAGATCAGCTACAAGAGCATGAGGACGTATCCGGAAAATATAGATCGACAACATTAAAGACACTCTACGCCTTCACGGCATGACAATAGCCAGTGGCAGCCAACGTGCATTGGATCGCAAATTATTCCTCCCCAAGGCGTTTAACGGCAGAAGTGGTTTATGCCCATGATGCTGATGATGATGATGATGATGATATTCATTGAAAAACGGATGTGGTGAAGGCTCCAATAGACAACGCAGAAGAACAGATAGGGTATCCGTACACTGAAAGACTAATTAAACAGTGGGTGTGTAGATGTTCTGGAAGACATACAAGATTAAAAGATAAATAGAGGACCTTTAAACACACACACAAACACACAGGCACACACATATACATGTATCTTTATATACATAGATACACATACTAAGAACAATGACATTGACACAACACATACACACAAAAAGAACACACACACAGACACAACACACAAGGACAACGAACATAACACACACACAACAAATGCCGACACATAGACACAACGGAATCGGCACCGATTTTACTGTAGAGGCTAGACTTCTGCTGTCTTGGTTTCTCGATCCACAAAAAGTGGATTTCCGAATAATCCACAGGTCCACCCAGTTTACAGTGGGTACCAAGAAATATGATGTGAAGTAAATATGAAGTAAAAATAGATGGCTTGATGTTGTTAATTCTTTATGTCTGTCCTAATGGTGCACATACATTATCATATACATAGTGTTGTCCTTCTTGTACCGTCAGATTTAAAGCACTTCGCTGGCTATCGAAGATGCGGATGGAGCGCATATGGAAATATCCAGAGTGATCTTAGTTATTCACTCAATTCATATTTAGGGGTGGGGGAGGGGGAGGGGAGTGTTCCTAGTGTAAAATAATGGCTGTGTTTTTGCCCTGTGTGGTATATACTAGGGCTGTACCGAATATTCGCTTCGTATTCGCTTCGGGGCCGAATAGTGGACCGAAGGACTATTCGGTATTCGGCCAAATAGTTGCGGTCGGGCCGAATACGAATAGTGGTTACATTACACCCATTTCTGCATACACTGCGATGGACTGAAAAAACTCTCTCATTAACACAATAGTTACTGTTGCCTAAGTCTGTCGTAGCGGGGGAAACTGCGACCCGGCTGCGTGGTAATTACTACATTTTATAAAATGAAGAACATCTAATGCAATATATCTTTGCCATTGAAGATTAGAAAAATAATTCTTGCTTGCTACATACATCCAGTTTTAGCATATGGTTGTAAGTCCTGGACAATCGGTAGGCAGGCCAAAAATTTCTCTAGGCTTCAGAGATGTAGTTTTATAGAACAATGCTCAAAATACCTTGAACAGCCAAAAAAAATAAATCAAGAGATTTTGAAAGAGGCGGGAGCCCGAAGACAACTAATCACAGACATCAGAAAGAGACAGTCGTCATTTTAGGGCCATGTGATAAGAAGAGGAAAAATGAAACATGTGGTGACTACTAGAAAGATGTGTGGAAGGAGGGATAAAGGAAGACAACGAAGAAGATTCTTGACAGTCTTGTTACATGGCATGAGGGTGTGTCAGCACACGAACTAATACTTGCTGCCGCAGATCGTAAATTGTGGTGAGGCATAATCACCCACGTCAGTCAGCAAGGCACCTGATGATGATGATACACTATTCGTATTCGGCCGAATAGTTGGTCCCAATATTCGTATTCGGTCGAATAGTGAAAATCACTATTCGGTACAGCCCTAGTATATACGTAGTTTCATTTCTGTAACTTTATTTTAACTTGCCCAATGTGCTATATACATAGTTTCATTTCTGTAACTTTATTTCAACTTGCGAAATGTGCTATATACATAGTTTCATTTCTGTAACTTTATTTTAACTTTCCCAATGTGCTATATACATAGTTTCATTTCTGTAACTTTATTTTAACTTGCCCAATGTGCTGTATACATTGTTTCATTTCTGTAACTTTATTTCAACTTGCCCAATGTGCTATATACAGTTTCATTTCTGTAACTTTATTTTAACTTGCCTAATGTGCTATATACATAGTTTCATTTCTGTAACTTTATTTTAACTTGCCAAATGTGCTATATACATAGTTTCATTTCTGTAACTTTATTTCAACTTGCCCAATGTGCTATATACATAGTTTCATTTCTGTAACTTTATTTCAACTTGCCCAATGTGCTATATACATAGTTTCCTTTCTGTAACTTTATTTTAACTTCAGGTTGGACCATCAGGAGCACATTTCGGCGTTGCTGCGTGTCTGTTTGTGGAAGTGATACAAAGCTACCAGATGTTCAAACACCCTCACTTGGCGATTATGAAGCTCTGCCTGCCCATCGGGCTGCTCTTCCTCCTGGGCCTCTTTCCCTGGGTGGAC
The DNA here is from genome assembly GCA_905116865.2 of Candidula unifasciata. NCBI lineage: Eukaryota > Metazoa > Mollusca > Gastropoda > Stylommatophora > Geomitridae > Candidula > Candidula unifasciata. Next base: position 44,209 of record CAJHNH020002391.1, on the reverse strand, counting down.
AACTGGGCGCACCTGTTTGGGTTTTTCTTTGGCTTTCTGCTGGCCTTCTCTCTGATGCCTTATGTGACGTTTGGTCACTTCGACAGACGTCGTAAACTGATCACCGTGTTTGCTTGCCTGGGAGCATCCGTTGTACTGTTTGCTATGTTGATCGTCATATTCTACTTCGCCCCGCTGACTGACTGCCAGTGGTGTCTATATTTCAACTGCATCCCATTGACTGCAGAGTTCTGCGATAATATGTCTGTTCGACTCAAGACGAATTCTTCTTACTACAAACTGGTTTAAGTACAGTATGCATTGTTGTTGTACTAGCTGTAGTTTGTAGCACAGCAACTAGTGGGTCTCCAGCCTGGTAGCCCGCAAGGTGGTTTTAAAGTGGGTCTCACGCCATTTTTAAAGTGAGTGTATTTGTACTTGTTAATAATCCGTTATACTTACATTTTCTTTTACTTTTAATTATAAATAAAATATGATAAAACAAATATTAAACGCGAGGACCAAGGAATTTATACTGTCATGAGCAGTCTGCAAATCTACAGCTAAAAATCAAATGAACATGAAAACACACGCATTTGATTAGACTGAGAAACAACCGACCCGGCTGCCTCGAGATACCAGCTAAGTGATTTTGTGTTTCTGTGCAGTATTGTTTCATTTGTAGGTGCTGATGAAGGCTCAATAGCCGCAACGTTCACGTTTTGTTTGTATTTGTTATATTATGAAGCTTGCTTATATACTTTTCGTTCGGTTTTATATCTTTTCTTGATATTTTTAATTACAGATTAAAAACACATTTTGATCAAAACGTATCTCCATACTGTTTCTCTGTCTTGTTGCGGAATCTATTGTCCTCTTTCTCATCACATTTTGTTATATTGAGGGCGTGGGGCGCCTTGCTATGCACTAAAGGGGGTAAGGCAGGGGCGCTACCTGAAGACAAAAGCATCTGGGATATTTTAAGCCGGTTTAAATTCTGCTGTCTGCAGCAGACTTCTCTGATAGTATAAAATATTTGACTGAAGAGAAATTGTACTTACTTTACATTTCTGTAATTACAATATGCATTATTATTTAGTCTGTGTCCACCACCCTGTTTGTGTGTGTGTTCAACCCCGTTTGTATGCATGTTTGAATGTTTAACGCTATTTATGTGTGTTCAACCCATTTAAGTGTGTTCAAACTTGTTTGTGTGTGCTCAGCCATGTTTATGTGTGTATGCATGCAGCCTCGTTTGTGTGTGCTGAGCCATGTTTATGTGTGTATGCGCCCAGCCTCGTTTGTGTGTGCTCAGCCGTGTTTATGTGTGTATGTGTCCGGCCTAGTTTGTGTGTGCTCAGCCATGTTTATGTGTGTATGTGTCCGGCCTAGTTTGTGTGTGCTCAGTCATGTTTATGTGTGTATGTGTCCGGCCTAGTTTGTGTGTGCTCAGCCATGTTTATGTGTGTATGCGCCCAGCCTCGTTTGTGTGTGCTCAGCCGTGTTTATGTGTGTATGTGTCCGGCCTAGTTTGTGTGTGCTCAGCCGTGTTTATGTGTGTATGTGTCCGGCCTAGTTTGTGTGTGCTCAGCCATGTTTATGTGTGTATGCGTGCAGCCTCGTTTGTGTGTGCTCAGTCAGGACCGGCTCCAGCTGACGGGCCTTGCTGCTGACGTCACTGGGTCGGGCTAACTATGCGTTAAAGCAGCGGTTCTCAGACTGGGTGCTGAGCCAGCCTGGGGTGCAATAAGCGTATGCCAAGGGTACCGCGGCAACCGTCAAGAAAAGTCAGCTAAAAATTTGAAATAATTAAAGTAGGTATGAAGATGCCTAAAAGCTAACATTAAAGTTGTCTTTCCTCGCCACTGGCGAAATTAGTTTATTTCTTGCTTGAGAACCAACGCGTTAACGCATCGTTAGCCCGACCCGGTAACGTCAGCAGCAGGGCCCGTCAGCTGGAGCCGGTCGTGGCTCAGCCATGTATATGTGTGTATGCATGAAGCCTCGTTTGTGTGTGTTCAGCCATGTTTATGTGTGTATGTGTGCAGCCTCGTTTGTGTGTGCTCAGCCATGTTTATATGTGTATGTGTGCAGCCTCGTTTGTTTGCTCAGCCCAATGTTCAGTTCCATTGTATATGCATAATCAGTCTGCACACTGCTGGTTGGACCAAACATTTCGACTGATGTATTCTCCCATATGTTGGGTATACTATGGTGGACCAATGTGTTTTTGTTAACTAACTAGCTCTCGCTAATTGATGTGTTGACTGTTATACTCTCATGAGAATTATGCTGTGAGAGTCGTCGTGTCGTTGGCGTCTAGACGCCGACTTGTGGATCGGAAGGTCGTGGGTTCGCGTCCCGACGAAGCCAGACTTTTTTTCAAAAATGACCTTGACTCCTAGTTGGACCCAGCCTTGGACCAGGTGCATTTCTGGGAAGTAAAGGCGGCCGGCCTGGTGCTGACCACATCACCCACCAAGTGCCGATTGGTCTATAAAAATATAGGCCTAGCTCTATATTCTAAAGGCGTGGAAAAGGGACCTTTACTTTTAGTATTATGTTGTGGTTGTTATCGCACTGTGTTGTTTACTATATGCTGGTCAGTATTGTACAGTGGTCATTATAACATTATAGCCAGTGTTGTGCTGTTGTCACTATTACATTGTGGTCAGTATTGTACTGTGTCGTTATTACGTTGTGGTCATATTACACGACGGTCAGTATTTTAAGTGATTATTAGATTGTGGTCGGTTTTTTCTGTAATCATGATTAAATAGTGTCAGGGGTCAAGAAGCGGGTGGCAAGGTCAGAGCACGTGTTTATAAAGGTCATTCAACTTGCGCTGACAAGCGTGCTTATTTGTACTTCTTATGTTGGCCTCCGACTCACTGAGCTTGATAAGTACCAAGAGGGCTAGTTCGACGTTAGTCTCCCCAGAGCCCGCCCATATACACATTAGCTCACTTCTGATTGGTAGTTCCTGAACTGCGCGTCCTTCGCACTCTGCTACGGGGGTGTTCCGCAATTCCGTTGATATCGTGTGTTGTATATTTAAGTACGCCAGCGCTTTTAACGCTACAAAAACATGGACAAACTAGGTCTAACACAACCTTCATAGAAAGTGTTGCAACCCATGTCACAGGAATTCTCTGTCTCGGAATGAAAACGTGAATGCAAGACATCACAGAAACCAAACAAGAAAGCGGAACACACCTGTAAACTTCACGAAAGTCGACCAACCAGACAAAGTTAATGAACACTGACCTACTTTGTTTGGGTAGACTAACGTCGAACTAAATACCAAGAGTTATGAGTTCATTGTTGACACACTGAAAGCACATTAATTTTGCAGTCACGGTCAGATGACAAGAGGAACAAACACTATCAGAATGTGGTCACAATTCACACGAGAAAGTCTGATGACATACGACATGTACAGCTCTGTTACTATTCACTTTAATATCCAAAGAGCGCCGAGACATGGTAATAAAAACGGTGAGGGACAACGAAAACGAGGTTCGGGTCCAGAAAGCAGCCCAGCAGTCGCAGCAGGGCCATTGGGTCAGCCTGGAGAGCGCATTGCCAAGAATACTCACATGGGGTGAGATCTGGCGGATGACCCCGCTGCGACTGAGCTTTATCGTTCGTTCGGCGTACGATGTATTACCGTCCGGTGTTAACATGGTTAAATGGTCTGCGACCAACGATCCGACCTGCCCGTTGTGTAAATCGAAGCAAACTCTTGAGCACGTCCTGTCCGCGTGCAGGAAAGCCCTAGGTCAAGGCCGATACACATGGCGACACAACAAGGTGCTAAAAGAGTTAGCAGCCGTTGTCGACCAGGCTAGAATGAGGGCTAATGCCAGAGCCAGTTCTAGCATCGTCCCCATTCGTTTCCTCAAGGCTGGTCAGGTTCCAAAAGGTAAGGTCAACCAAAACGCATTCGCTCCATCTGTGCTAGACTCTGCGAAGGACTGGTTACTGGCGGTTGATCTGCCAGGCCATGAACGGTACCCCGAGTTGATCCGTAAAACCGGCCTGCGACCGGACATCGTTCTCCATTCTGCGCAAAAACGGCAGCTCATCCTGATTGAGTTGACTGTCCCGTTTGAGTCGCGTATGGAGGAGAATCATTTGTACAAGCTCGAGAAGTACAGTGATTTAGCAGCCGGTCTAAGGAGAAACGAGGCTTACACTGTACGGGTATTTGCCGTCGAAGTGGGAGCGAGAGGCCTCGTTTCCACTTCGCTCTACAATGTGGTGAAAGAACTAGGATTGCGCGGTAATGAACGGAAACGAACACTAAAAAAAACTGGGAGAGGTGGCCGAAAGGGCCTCTAGCTGGCTTTGGACGCAGCGCAACAACGTAGGGGACGGGCCTCGGTGAGCTGGTCCGGGTGTCTAGTGGAAAAGAGTTTCTCATCCCTTTGAAAGTCCATCGTGTCCGAATTGTCTGCCAGTGTTCCTCTGCCAACTGCTAATAAAAGTCCAACATGTGTCCGGTAAACCAAAGTAAGCTTGTCGCTCGGTCGTCCAGGCACGCTGACTGCACTAATTAGGCTGCCGTGGCGGCTTCTTATCTCACAGTACCTCCTTCGAAACCACCAAGTCGTCTTGTCTCTGGCCGAAAGAATAACACCATCCGGTAATTCCGTACAGCGGGGAACCAGCCCTGAGCTTCATGAACTCAGGAGGGCCCACCTCCGAATGCGTCTAGGAATCGTGGGGCGAAACGCGTGTCGACGAGGATAATTTCTACTGATGACTGGTAGATTCCCGCTGTACTTGCTCCCTGTGAGTTTATTCCTATCCTATAATTGCTACATCATTCTAAATAACTCAACATATTAGCTAACTCAGTCTAACACCGTAACTAAAACCATAATTCGTGTGGCATGGCCACACTGGAGTTGTCCAGCCGTCCACTAGAACGTCAGGTGAACGACTGTCCTAAGCCCCTTCACAGCTCGAGCTCACTTCCCAGGTAGTTCACGTGAGCCGTGTGCACACCATGTTCCGTGCTTTGTTAGCAGTCCCATATTCACTCAATCTCCACACCATACCACGTTCATGACACATAGTAGTCAGCATTATGATGTGGCCACTGTTACACTTCGGTCAGTATTATGTTGTGGTCACATTTACTTTGTGATCGATGAAAGTTATGGTAACTTTTACATTGTGATCAGTATTATATGATCACAGTTAAAAGTTACAAATATTAGGGTGTTTTACGTTCATATTTTGGTCAGTCAGTATTACGGTGAAGTCACGTTTACATTGTAGTGGGTATTATTGTGTAGTCACTATTACATTGTGATCAGTAATATGAAATGATCACTATTACAATATGGTTTGGGTTAGGGTGTTTCATATTAATTTTTGGTCAGTCAGTATTATGGTGAAGTCACGTTTACATTGTAGTGGGTATTATTGTGTAGTCACTATTACAATGTGATCAGTATCGTCGTATGATCACTGTTGCACTGTAGTAGTATCATGGTTTGGTTACTTTTACACTGTGGTCAGTATTATGTCAGTATCATGATATCGTTACTAATATACTGTGGTCAGTATCATGGTGTGGTCACTATTACGCTGTGATCAGTATTATTCTGTGGTCACATTGTGTCAGTATCGTACTGTGGTTTTACAATATTCTGGTCAATATTGTACTGTAGTCATTGTAACATTGAGGTCAGTATTTTATTGTGATCATTACAGTGTGGTCAGTATGTGGTCATAATTAAATTGTCGTCAGTATTTTCTGTAATTATAATTTCATTGTGGTCAGCATTTTCTCTAATCATTAATACATTGTCGTCAGTATGCGGTCTTTTTACATTCCTGTCAGTTTTTTTCTCTAATCATTAATACATTGTTGTCAGTACTTTCTGTAATCATTGAACATAGTAAGTATTATTATGTGGCCACTGTTACACTGCGGTCTGTATTATGGTGTGGTCATTATTACTTTGTGATGAGTATTATGGTGTGGTCACTATTACATTGCGATGAGTATTATGGTGTGGTCATTATTACTTTGTGATGAGTATTATGGTGTGGTCATTATTACATTGCGATGAGTATTATTGTGTAGTCATTATTACTTTGTGATGAGTATTATGGTGTGGTCATTATTACATTGCGATGAGTATTATTGTGTAGTCACAATTGCTTTATGATCAGTAATTGGTGTGGTGACTGTTTTGTGTGTGATCAGTATTTTGATATGGTATTTACTATAATTTAGTCAATAATCTTCGTAGTCACTATTACATTGCGGTCAGTATCATGATCTAGTCACTATTACACTGTGGACAGAATCATGATGTGGTCAATATTACATTGCGGTCAGTATCATGGTATGGTCACTATTACATTGCGGTCAGTATCATGATCTAGTCACTATTACACTGTGGACAGTATCATGATGTGGTCAATATTACATTGCGGTCAGTATCATGGTATGGTCACTATTACATTGCGGTCAGTATCATGGTATGGTCACTATTACATTGCGGTCAGTATCATGGTATGGTCACTATTACATTGCGGTCAGTATCATGGTATGGTCACTATTACATTGCGGTCAGTATCACGGTATGGTCACTATTACATTGCGGTCAGTATCATGGTATGGTCACTATTACATTGCGGTCAGTATCATGATCTAGTCACTATTACACTGTGGACAGTATCATGATGTGGTCAATATTACATTGTGGTCAGTATCATGGTATGGTCACTATTACATTGCGGTAAGTATCATGATCTAGTCACTATTACACTGTGGACAGTATCATGATGTGGTCACTATTACATTGTGGTCAGTATCATGGTATGGTCACTATTACATTGTGGTCAGTATCACGATGCAGTCACTATTACATTGTGGACAATATCATGGTGTGGTTCGGTATCATGTTGTGGTCACTAATACATTGTGGTTAATATAATACTGTGGGCATTATCATGATGTGGTCACTGTCACTATATGGTCAGTATCATCTTGTGGTCACTATTACATTGTGTTCAGCAACATGGTGTGGTCACTTTTATATTGTGTTTAACATCATGGTGTGGTCACTATTACATTGTGGTCAGTATCATGGTGTGGTCACTATTATATTGTGGTCAGTATCATGGTGCGGTCACTATTACATTGTGGTCAGTATCATGGTGTGGTCACTATTACATTGTGGTCAGTATCATGGTGTGGTCACTATTACATTGTGGTCAGTATCATGGTGTGGTCACTATTACATTGTGGTCAGTATCATGGTGTGGTCACTATTACATTGTGGTCAGTAACATGGTGTGGTCACTATTACGTTGTGTTTAACATCATGGTGTGGTCACTATTACATTGTGTTTAACATCATCGTGTGGTCACTATTACATTGTGTTTAACATCATGGTGTGGTCACTATTACATTGTGTTTAACATCATGGTGTGGTCACTATTACATTGTGTTTAACATCATGGTGTGGTCACTATTACGTTGTGGTCAGTATCATGGTGTGGTCACTATTACATTGTGGTCAGTATCATGGTTCGATCACTATTACATTGTGGTCAGTATCATGGTGTGGTCACTATTATATTGTGGTCAGTATCATGGTGTGGTCAATATTACATTGTGTTTAACATCATGGTGTGGTCACTATTACATTGTGTTTAACATCATGGTGTGGTCACTATTACATTGTGTTTAACATCATGGTGAGGTCACTATTATATTGTGTTTAACATCATCGTGTGGTCACTATTACATTGTGTTTAACATCATGGTGTGGTCACTATTACATTGTGTTTAACATCATGGTGTGGTCACTATTACATTGTGGTCAGTATCATGGTGTGGTCACTATTACGTTGTGTTTAACATCATGGTGTGGTCACTATTACATTGTGTTTAACATCATGGTGTGGTCACTATTATATTGTGTTTAACATCATGGTGTGGTCACTATTATATTGTGTTTAACATCATGGTGTGGTCACTATTACATTGTGTTTAACATCACGGTTTGGTCACTATTACATTGTGTTTAACATCATGGTGTGGTCACTATTACATTGTGTTTAACATCATGGTGTGGTCACTATTACGTTGTGGTCAGTATCATGGTGTGGTCACTATTACATTGTGGTCAGTATCATGGTGCGGTCACTATTACATTGTGGTCAGTATCATGGTGTGGTCACTATTATATTGTGGTCAGTATCATGGTGTGGTCAATATTACATTGTTTTTAACATCATGGTGTGATCACTATTACATTGTGTTTAACATCATGGTGTGGTCACTATTACATTGTGTTTAACATCATGGTGTCGTCACTATTATATTGTGTTTAACATCATCGTGTGGTCACTATTACATTGTGTTTAACATCATGGTGTGGTCACTATTACATTGTGTTTAACATCATGGTGTGGTAACTATTACATTGTGGTCAGTATCATGGTGTGGTCACTATTACATTGTGGTCAGTATCATAGTGTGGTCACTATTATATTGTGGTCATTATCATGGTGTGGTCACTATTACATTGTGTTTAACATCATGGTGTGGTCACTATTACATTGTGTTTAACATCATGGTGTGGTCACTATTACATTGTGTTTTAACATCACGGTGTGGTCAATATTACGTTGTGTTTAACATCATGGTGTGGTCACTATTACATTGTGTTTAACATCATGGTGTGGTCACTATTACGTTGTGGTCACTATCATGGTGTGGTCACTATTACATTGTGTTTAACATCATGGTGTGGTCACTATTACGTTGTGGTCAGTATTATGGTATGGTCACTATTACAGTGTGGTCAATATGGTGTGGTCATTATCATGCTGTGGTCACTATTACATTGTGGTTAGTATCATAGTGAGGTCACTATTACATTGTGATCAGTATCATGATGTAATCACTATTACCTTGTGGTCAGTATCATAGTGTGGTCACTATTACATTGTGGTCAGTATCATGGTTTAGTCAATATTACACTGTGGTCATTATCATGCTGGTGTCGCTGTTACATTGTGGTCAGTATTAGGGTGTGGAAACTGTTACATAGTGATCAGTATCATGGTGTGATCAGTATTTCCTGGTGTTACTTTTTTTCTTTTTCTTCTTCCTCTTCTTTTTCTTCTTCTTCTTTTTCTTCTTCTTCTTCTTCTTCTTCTTCTTTTTCTTCTTCTTCTTCTTCTTCTTCTTCTTCTTCTTCTTCTTCTTCTTCTTCTTCTTCTTCTTCTTCTTCTTCTTCTTCTTCTTCTTCTTCTTCTTCTTCTTCTTCTTCTTCTTCTTCTTCTTCTTCTTCTTCTTCTTCTTCTTCTTCTTCTTCTTCTTCTTCCTCTTCTTCTTCTTCTTCTTCTTCTTCTTCTTCTTCTTCTTCTTCTTCTTCTTCTTCTTCTTCTTCTTCTTCTTCTTCTTCTTCTTCTTCTTCTTCTTCTTCTTCTTCTTCTTCTTCTTCTTCTTCTTCTTCTTCTTCTTCTTCTTCTTCTTCTTCTTCTTCTTCTTCTTCTTCTTCCTCCTTCTCTTCTTCTTCTTCTTTTTTCCCCTACACTTCCTTCTTGATTTTCATCTCTTTCTCTAGTTGCGTCATTGAAGTAATGGGGGAAAGAAAGTGTAGTGTTTCTCGTGTGCGATTTTCCAATGTATTGAATCAGTTGATCTTCTTTTCCTGAGGCGATCTTTCCTATTTAAAAAAAAAACCCAACAATATCTCTTTTCCCCGCCTTTAGGCATATAGGGCTAGACCCATGTTTGTATAGACTAATCGGCACAAGAGTGATGATGTGGTCATTATCACGCCGGCCGCCTTTACTTCCCGGGACTGCACCTGGTACCCACTCAAGGATGGGTCGATCTGGGAAATTTTTGGAAAAAGTCCGGCTCCGCCAGGAAACAAACCCACGACCTTTCGATTAGCACGCGAGCATCTAGCGGCTACGCCATGGCGACTCCCTGATCTTCCCCATGGTCTGCGTCAATTACATGTCTTTAGCGAATCTCTTTGGGCGTCTGGTACCAGAGCATTCTCGCAAGATGGTCAAACCGGGACCGTCGGTAGTACTACGGACGGTCCCGGTCAGACCAACTCATATGTTGTTCTCTAATAGACTGTATCGTTGGTGTCACTGATGGCGTCAAGAAATAAAGATTAGTTCCTAATATAATTTCTTAGCAATTCTGTTTTGATTTCTATTTATTGTTCATAACCTAATGAGGGGCGCATACGCAATTCTTAAACTGACACTGAAATGGGAAACAGATGATTGAGAAAACGAGGATATCGCAGTGAAACACTTCAAAGAACGTTCTTCTTACTCTTCTTCGCGTCCACCGGCTGTAAAGTCCTGTGGAAATTTTGGTTGTTTGTCCACTTCTGGACCATTAAGTCTTGTTATGGAACAAATCCGATATACAGACATGACTTGTCTGTATGCAGACTGTTGGTTCCTCGCTTTCAAGACAGAGGCACTGGGACTTCAAAGGTTACACCCCTAATTAGACTTTTACGACATGCTTGTTAGGGAGCAGTGGGTCTTTTTTTTATTCATTTCCCCACAGTAGGGCACCAAAACCCACGAGGGGAAGAGGAACTTCAACGAGAGAGACCAAAAGTGCTGTGCTAGATTCTTCCTCTTCTTCTTCACTTCGTCTTTTACCGCTTGCCGTGTCGTGGGAGATATATGGTTCGGCTCTTGCTCTTCTGGCGGCCTCGACCATACACACATCTTGCTGCTGTAGCATTTTTCTGATGTAATCATCCCATGTTATTCTTGGTCTGCCTCGTGATCTACATCCTTCTGTTTTTACGTTTCCTCTTTTTTTGTGTGTGTGTGCTTATATGGTATGGCGTCACGAAGCATTCTCTCTGTGTGTGCACACATTCTCTCTATGTGTGCATACCATTTTTGTTTGATGTCTTTGTACGTAGTTTAGAACTGGTTCTGTGTCGAATTGTTCTCTTATGACCGCATTCCTGATTTTATCTTATCTGGTCACTTCTGCAGCCCTTCTCTGACATCTCTTTTCCACTGGGCTGGATTACATAAGTGACATCCAAATATTTGCTTGGGGTGGAAGGGAATAGGGGACTAAGCTACCTGATGGTCTGATCTGAGCATGCGAAACCGAATGCAAAGAAGAAGAAGAAGATTTAAGGCTCACAGTACCAGTAGCAGGTACTACCTGTCTTCTGCTAACGCCGAATGTTGGGCGGCGTATACCAAACTTGAAATCCCATTTTATATATTGGGCCAACGGCTTCGGGTGGAGGTGCTCATTGGGAAAGGATATTAGCCTTATTCTAGGAAGAGGAAATGCAACCTGTAAACTTTATGTTATGGCAGGGCCTTAGCCTTGGCTGGCAGCTGGTCTAGGAGGAAAGCTCTGACAGGCAGACATAGTACGACTTTTCTGATCCGGTAGCTTCTGCAATCTGCTTTGTTCCAAACGTACTGGTGTTACTTTTTCTTTGTAGTAAGCAAGTATCACATACCGCTCGTGTCGCGTGCCTGATTAAAGAATTTCTCCTTACAAACCAACAGCACTATAGAAATAGAATAATGTTGAGGCGTCGGCTCGTATTGGTCTAAAGGGTATCCCGTGGCAAATATACGCTCAACCTATTTCAGGAGTATGGCATCTTAATTTATGGCACTACAGAATATCTAATAATCCTAGGCACAACTTGGCTGGACGTCCCCACTACTATAAAAAGATAGGCTCCAGGCTTTGATAGTGTACTATCACAGCCATGTTTACACAGATTAAAATTACTAATCACACAAACATAAAAGCTAGATAGTTTGAATGGTGAAACAGGGACACCCAAGTCAGTAATGAAAACTTCTGAATGGATGTAATCAATGCAACGCATATATATCAAGACAATCAAAGATGGTCCCCGGTGACTGGAGTTCGGGAACTAAAGTTCATGATAAACTGTTAAAACAGCCAGAGTCCGTTCTTGAGAGTATCAGTGATCATCCCTGTAACTAGGGGTAGACCTGTAAATAGAGCATAGTGGTATGCCATCTCAAATGTTACTTATCAGTTTGGTAGGTCACTGCTCTCCTCAGTCCCTGGTGATCTGAACAGGCTGACTCAGTAGACTGCTTCTTTTCTGGTTGCTCTTGCAAACACAGACAGTGTTCATGTATTGGAATAAAAGGATTGTGCTGGAGCCCAACAAAGCTCCTGAAGAAGGATTCCTTGGAGTGATGACATGGGTGGTCTTCAACAACTGCCTCTCAGCCACTGAAACTCACACAAGCGCCTGTCAAGTCGAAGTTGTGGTGATAGTAGGTGCTACTGGTGGATGGTAGTTTGCCTGACTTCCAGGGAGGTATCATTCTATGTCAGGAAGGAACTTAGAATTAGTTTTCATCTTAAGAGTCACACACCAAGCTCAATTTATTTCCCTCCACCCTTCTCAGTCACTCAGAGGATAGCTCTCAAGAAAATGAGACAATTCAGTCTTCATTTATCTCTGTCTGTCACACAGTACAAGAGATAGGAGACAAGGTCCATAGTGGAGATAGATAGACACTAATACACATAGATCATCCTCTCTCCACCTTCCCATCTGCACTTGCAGACACACATTCTATCTCGTTCTTACATATATATTTTACACCTCCACAATCTGCCCACTGCACACACTGCGTTGTTGTGCTAAAAATGACCTTTGACGTCACAGCGTCTTGCCGGCTGTTGTGTGACCCAGTTAAATATGTCCGTTAATCGACCCAAACTCTGTCGGTTCGTTAAAGAATAATTAGCTTGCTAGGTTTAAAATATTTATAATAGTCAGCTAGAGCACAAACCATCAGCTTGCCAAGGGAAAGGTTTGATTTAGGGGCTTGAGTGTCTGGACACAAAGAACAGCCCAGTTCTGTGCTGTCTCACAGCTGAATCTTTCCTCCCTGCAGCAGCGACTAACTTTTTAGAGACGTATATCATAGTACTCGTAAACTATAATAAACTTACCCAAGTTTAGGAATCCTTCAAAGATTAAACTGGTATTTTGAATGCGCCAAGATTTAATCAGAGAGGTGACATACTTCTGCACACCTAGGAAGTCTGGCAAAGAATGACCCCGCCTGATCTCGCTTGGCGTCTCCAGAAAGAAGTCCCGTATTAGTACGTCAAGGAGTAAAAAGGTTTCCATAAATTCTGAATAATAATCCAGAAAATATCTATCCTACAGTTGCAAGTTTGAAAATGTAGACTTTTCAAAACAACCAGAGGGTATAGAAATATATATTCCACCAGATAGAGGTTGTTGTGTGCTAAATTGAGTCAGCACACTACCAAGTGTCTAGCAGGTACTCTTCAGCTTCCTTTCTTAACAAGATAACTCGACGACGATGATACCGTCATACAAGTTTTTTTAACAGGATACATGACACAAATGTAGAGACGTAGTTATTGATCACAGCTGACATTCACACATCGTTCATTTGTCCTCACAACTCTCTATCTCTCAATGTGTAGTGACCTCTCCTGGACTACTGCAGATACCAGGATGACGGCGTCCCACTCCCTGGACGCGTCGTACAGCTGAACAGGACGACTTCTCCCATTCATTGGACCTTGATATTAATTCAGCATACAACACGGCTGACTGGAGACGGACTTCTCTTGCCGTACTCCGAAACCAGGCACTACTGGTCTTCCCGTCCCCTGGACTTACTCTGCCAGCGGGACCATATTTTCCATACCGCAATCCCGACACTTACTCAGACCTAAATGCCCGATAGTCGTACGGTATTCTAGTCGGTTAGACTCCAATGACCGACAGGACTTCTACCATAAGTCCTCTCATACTTTTGACATGTACCGCAATCTCGACACTTACTCGGACCTAAATGCCCGATAGTCGTACGGTATGTTTGTCGGTTAGACTCGAGAGATTACCTGGACCCTGACTTGGTCTCTGACTCTCGTTTTCTCTCTCTTCTCGCTTCTCGCTCTATCTTGACTACTGCCCCCCGAGGGGCTTTTAGCCCTCAGGCTACAGCTCACTCTCTGGACTGTCTACGCAGCCCAAATTATATATGTCGAATCCGTGTAGGTGGATGGTGATTACACGAGAGGCACGCTTGTGTGGGCGTTGTCGTGAATCATGATTCTGTGGGTGTTCTCGGGACTCGCTCATGTGAGCGTTCCCGAGGATCACGCTTATGTGGGTGGCTGATGTTACCCGAGAATCACGCTGTCACTTAATTCACACTTTGTCTCGTTATCCACGCTTTCAGCCCACCACACAGAATCCTACGCGTCCACTTTCTCTAGTGCAAGCACGCCTTGTTCATGAATAGACGTTCTAACTGGTCTCCTCTTACTACTCGGATCATATTGACACTCTTTCCTCGTGAACTTACATGAAGTACAGGCATACCATTGTCCCTTCCCACAATATCACACTTAACCCAAATCAGCGCGCAACAGAGGTATAGATCGATATAAGAGACTATATACCCACCAGACGAGTCTAAATTTGAAATGTGACCTGCCCGCTAGGGGCGCCAACGTCACGAATAGTCTAATGTGCAGGGTTTGGTTGATTCACTCCACGACAGCAAGGCAGATCGAGAGAGTGATCCTCTTGCAAGAGCAACATAGGGTCTCTACAGTACTGCCCAGGCTTTGTGCTATCTAGCGGACGAACTTCATCCCTGGCCTTAACTGGTCTCGGAAACAAATCGAGAGGCAACAGTTACGGGTTATAAGTCCCTGTCATTTGGCCTAAACGAGGACATCACTGGCTGCCTCTGAATGTCACTGATGCTACCCTAAACACCGCCTCAATGTGTGCAGCCCACAGTCAATAAGGTGTTGATCCGCCATAACCTGTATGCTTTAGTGAGTGATAGGAGCTAGGACAAAACCTGAACAGTAGGCTGTAAAACCAATGCACCCGCAATTACGCAGACGGGTCTTGCTAGTCACTATCGCCATCGCCATGGGATGTGAGTCCCATGTCTCCTTAAGCACAGTATGTCAGTATCGTCTGGAAAGACGGAAAGGTGCCAATCATGGCTCGCGGTCCACTTCTCCATTCCGTTCTATCCTGTGCAATCACTGCGATATCATAGATGGAATCCAATCCAACACCTTTGTTTCTTTTCTCATCAATGTTCGTCCTTGTTTCTTCCCTCATCAACGTTCGTCCTTGTGTCTTTCCTCATCAATGTTCGTCCTTGTTTCTTCCCTCATCAACGTTCGTCCTTGTTTCTTCCCTCATCAAAGTTCGTCCTTGTTTCTTCCCTCATCAAAGTTCGTCCTTTTTTCTTCCCTTATCATTGTTCGTCATTGTTTCTTCCCTCATCAAAGTTCGTCCTTGTTTCTTTCCTCATCAACTTTCGTCCTTGTTTCTTCCCTCATCAACGTTCGTCCGTGTTTTTTCCCTCATCAAAGCTAGTCCTTGTTTCTTCCCTCATCAACGTTCGTCCTTGTTTCTTCCCTCATCAAAGTTCGTCCTTGTTTCTTCTCTCATCAATGTTCGTCCTTGTTTCTTCCCTCATCAAAGTTCGTCCTTGTTTCTTCCCTCATCAAAGTTCGTCCTTGTTTCTTCCCTTATCATTGTTCGTCCTTGTTTCTTCCCTCATCAAAGTTCGTCCTTGTTTCTTCCCTCATCAAAGTTCGTCCTTGTTTCTTCCCTTATCATTGTTCGTCATTGTTTCTTCCCTCATCAAAGTTCGTCCTAGTTTCTTTCCTCATCAACGTTCGTCCTTGTTTCTTCCCTCATCAACGTTCGTCTGTGTTTTTTCCCTCATCAAAGCTAGTCCTTGTTTCTTCCCTCATCAACGTTCGTCCTTGTTTCTTTCCCCATCAACGTTCGTCCTTGTTTCTTCCCTCATCCCTAGTCATCTATTTCCTATTTCAGTGCCTATTAGATTATTGTTCGTCTCTTTTCAAAATTTGTCCATTATAGCGTCACATTCTACGTCTTGTAACTGTTGGCACTAGACACTGACTATGAATAGTACCACATTTTCTTTAGAAGGTGTGGGTCTTCTTTAGTGATCTCTGTGGGCCATAAAAGGGAGCGCCAGCTCTAACCAAGTCTCACAGGTTTTCGCAAAGCGCAGTCAGTAGCAAAGGGTAGACCTGTTGGGGACGTGTGATCCAGTCCCGCGGACCCCTAGGGGTTATTCCTGGAGCTATGAAGTTCGTGCTAAATGTGCATCCGTTATGCGGAGAAAGATGGAACCATATGGGATTAGACATATTGTGATTAAGTCGATATTCTCAAATGAATAAATAACTAGACCTGAGTTACATCGAGTTTAAACAAGAACCGACATCACAGAAATCAGATCAAACCCACAAGCGCCCCCTCCTCATCTTTAGAAGGCAGCGAGGAATTCGAATTCCGACAATACAAATAACGGTATGAAGTATGTCTTTCCTCTGAGTATAGAGTATGGGCCAGATCGCGTGTTGACTTCCCTTTGCCCCATTCTCCTCCCGCTGTAATACTCTATAGGCATACCTCAGCATTGTTACCCTTCTCTCAGAAAGACTTGACCCCAGCTACCTTGTCATGCGTTAACTCATCACCTAGTGGGACAGCATTATACCATCTGTCTATCTGCTCATTTCCTAAGACACATTCATGCCAGGGAGAAAATATCCAAAGGGCGCTAACTAGGCCTTCTGGGCTATCCTTCGAATAATGGGCACATATTATGGCGGCCGCAAAAACACCCTAACAGGGCCTCAGTCACTCTTCCGGCGACTAAATTTTCGTACTTCCGGCGACCACCGCCACCGCCGAGAGTATCCCTCACGCCGTTTACGCGGAGTGGATTGGGGCTAAACTAGATGGCTGGGACTCACGAGCAGCAGCTTCTGCATCTCCTGCAGCTTTGCTCTTAAGTCCCAGCCATCTAGTTTAGCCCCAGAAAATGCTGAGAGAAGAAATACAAAAACACGGCGGCGTGGGGGATCCTCTCGGCGATGGCGGTAGTCGCCCGAAGTACGCAAATTGAGTCGCCGGAAGTTGGCAATTTACAGGTGACTGAGTTCCCGTTTTTGGCCGCCATAATATGTGCTCGTTATTCGGAGGATAGTCGACTTCTGAATCGATGCTTGCCACCATGAACGGAATATGTCTGTTTTCTTTCTCAGCGTGCTTCGGAGGCTGTTACTTTCATAACATGAACGTGCATCTGGTTCTGAAGCCACTGAAAAGCTGCTGTTACTGCCTCTATCTCCAGTTTCAAACTGGATTATGCCGAATCTTATCCATGTCAGTTGCAGGTTCCCCGTGGTATCCCCTAGCTTGTTCTGCACACTTTGCTCACATGGTTGGTTTGGCAGAAGATGTCATCAAGCAAGTATGTAGCCCAACCAATATCACTCCTGGTGAAGAGTGGTTACACGTCCCTCCTGTTTAATTGCAACATTTCTTGTATTGTCATGCAGCCAGCAGAATGTTGTGGTCAATAGAGGGGTCAACGCTCTCATCAGCGACGATGAGACGAAGTAGATGTACTGATCTGCACAGACGGATCTGTTATTCGACAACAAAGAAGGGCATGGTTGTTCACAGCCCGCTCAGCGGGCAGAACAATCAAAGAAGCCAGCGGTGCCTTTTCCATGGCAACAAGCAGCATGACGATGGAGGTGATGAGGGTAACAGAATCGTTAAAACTAATATCCTAAGTGTCACGATAGATGGTAGAAACGTCAACAGAGAGAACAAACTGAAGTATCTGGGAATTACATTTGACAGGAGTCTGTCCATTAAGGACCATGTGGAGAGTGTTGTGACGAGATGCCAAAAAGGACTTAGTGCACTTAAGACTATGGCTGCAATTGACATAGAGCAGAGAATGCTTTTCAAACTATACCAGCACCTGATCCTGTCAGTGGTTGATTATGGCCTGGGACTGCTTACCGTCTCAAAGAGTCAGATGGACAAACTCGAGGGCATACAGAACGCGGCTATGCGGGTCCTGCTGGTTGCACCAGAGACACCCCAGTGGCGTCTTTGCGATACATCATTGGTTTGCCGACGGTTGCAGGTAGGCACAAGGTGCTGCAGGCGAAGTCATATCTAAGGGAAGCTGCTCACACAGACCACCCTCTGCATGAAGCTCTGGGTGCAGTTAAGGGTCAGCGGCTGATAAGAGGGAGGTCATGGATGGCTCAGGCAGAAGACACAATTAGACAGGTTTACATCTTTGAGAACATTAGGCGAGGAGTGGGTCAAAGTGCCACCTGAACAGTCAGACTTGTGTAGAGATATCACGATGAGCGGGAAATGCAGAGACTGGCCAGCAGGTGCCACGGAGGTGGAAATTCAGCAATTAATTCAAAATAATGCTCGCCCAGAGGATTTGATCCTTTACACAGAGGCAAAAGTAGCGCTTGGGTCTTCTTAGCAAAAGTTAATGGTCGACGTTTGGTGCAGGAGAGCCTATCATTTGTTACCACAACATGCAGCTTAAGGATGGAGGTGGAGGCGGACACTGCAGCTTTCCACTGGCTAGAGAACACGATACACACACACATCGTGATTGTAACTGACTCAGAAAGCATGCTGACGACGATCAGAACAGGTATGCTTCGTGCAGAGTGACATTCTTCGATGCGTAGGACACGGGTGAGGAGTATTGTCTGGATTTTTTCACCGGGTCACGCCGTTGTGTTGGGAAATGAACAAGCGGACATACTGGCTAGCTCTGCACAACTTGGTGGAATACTGATACATGATAAGGAAGTCTTGATTAGTGCCTTGTGGGAGAGCGTGTACAGTTCGGAGGAGAAAATGGATCCCTACAGTCTGGTGAGATTGATGTAGGGGGGAGTGACGAGAGGTTCTGGCAGATGCTTGAGGCTGAGAGGAAAGACAAGACGGACGTTTAATCAGAATGCTACTGGCACTATTAGAATCGGAACTCTTCGCTGACTGCTGAAGATGGGGACCGAGCGCTTATGGGAATGCCCCGTGTTCTGTGATGTCGGTTCTTAAATCAAATTAAATCAAATCAACAAGTCCACTGTGCGTAACGTCGTCTTTTTCTTCGTTCCGGGTACGGGGGTATCGATGGAAACAAAAGGGCTGATAAGTTGGCTGGATCCGCTGTTACTGCTAAAATTCAACCCATGGATCATGCTGATATTATTAATGCCCTTAGAGAAGTGGGAATTTTGGAGGTCTTTCGAGACAGAGTTTCAACATTGCTCGCCGGAATGAAAGACTCTGAAGTTAAAATTGCCATAGCCAAAAGCCGGGCATACAAAAAGACTTCTCAAACAACAAAGATAGCAGTATTCGTCACACCACGCTAGGGTTCATATCGAGGGAAGGATCTGAGCATCTATGGACGTGTCCGGAGTACAATGATCATATCCCAACTAAATAACTCACTAAATAACTAACCTGCTTTGCACACTTTGAGCTTGTTAGCCTAGAAGTTTGGAAGAATCCTAATAGGAAATTCCCCAACGCTGTCAAGTGTGTCCGTCCGGTGTCTCTTGGAGACGGGTGCCCAGAAATGGCGCTGGAGTTGTGTCCACGCCAAGTACGGCTGAAATAACAACACAAGATGTAATAACACATACAGTACAAATTAGAACAGCCGTACTGATGCAGATTGAATTCTTCGCACACAATACTCAGGTTGTGTGAAAAAATCTGTTTGGCATGTATTATTCTTATAGTCCATAATGCATTGTGATTATGACCGTGTGTGACACACTTGTGTCTGTGCGGCGCGTTTATAGCAACTCTTTTTTTTTTATACAGACGTTCCTGTGTACCTTGATGCAGTTACGTACATAATTCACACCTATCTACTTACACAGCATCTGCCTTCCTAGATTCACACCCATCAGCCTATCTACACACGCCTCTGTATACCTAGATACCATCTACCTACCTTCACACCCGACTGCCTACCTACATACCTGCCCGTCTACTTATATCATCGTCTTTCCCTCCTCCCCCCCCTTTTTTTCTTCTTCTTCTTCTTCTTCTTCTTCATCTTCTTCTTCTTCTTCTTCTTCTTCTTCTTCTTCTTCTTCTTCTTCTTCTTCTTCTTCTTCTTCTTCTTCTTCTTCTTCTTCTTCTTCTTCTTCTTCTTCTTCTTCTTCTTCTTCTTCTTCTTCTTCTTCTTCTTCTTCCTCTTCTTTCTTGTGTCCTCTTCTATTTTTCAGCGTCAGGTTTTGAAGAGACGTCGGATGCTGTCAGTCAGATTTCTCTTCACATTGTTTCTCTAAGAGATTATTTATCCATGTACATTGTAGGAACTTCAGGCCTCACCTTGGTACTGACGTGTCAGAGCCTCTCACTGTCCAGCTGTCTCCTGATCGTGAACTGTGAGAAATTCTGCTCTGGACTAGGGGCTCTCCGGGCATGGCTTACTACATACCTTACCGCATCAAACCGGAGACACATGTCTATAACCCAGTCCAACATAATCAACCAGCCTTGACCGTGTTTGACGTCAACAAAGCGGCACCAGCCCAGGATCTCAGGTATGAGTAGTAGCAGCAATAGCAGCAGCAGCAGCAGTAGTAGTAGTAGTAGTAGCAGTAGTAGTAGTAGTAGTAGTAGTAGTAGTAGTAGTAGTAGTAGTAGTAGTAGTAGTAGTAGTAGTAGTAGTAGTAGTAGTAGCAATAGTAGTAGTAGTAATAGTAGTAGCAATAGTAGTAGTAGTAGTAGTAGTAGTAGTAGTAGTAGTAGTAGTAGTAGTAGTAGTAGTAGTAGTAGTAGTAGTAGTAGTAGTAGTAGTAGTACTACTAGTAGTAGTAGTAGTAGTAGTAGTAGTAGTAGTAGTAGTAGTAGTAGTAGTAGTAGTAGTAGTAGTAGTAGTAGTAGTAGTAGTAGTAGTAGTACTAGTAGTAGCGTAAATAATACTACAAGAAGAAGTAGTGAATGTGAAAGTGGTATTAGCAAAAGTATTAGGAGATATGTAATACGACAGAATGTTTATTCTTTGCAGTTTTATTACCAGTAGTAGCAGCAGTACACTACTGCTGCTGCCACTGCTGCTACTACTACTACTATTACTACTAGAAGTTGTAGTAGTAGTAGTAGTAGCAGCAACAGCAGTGTTAGTAGCAGCAGTAGCTGTGGTAGTGATGGACGTAGTCGGTGACACAAAACTGGTAATCGTAGTAGCAATATTAGTATACGGAAAGGCGCCAACAGCAGTAATGTTATTAATAATGTAAAATGAGAAAGCACTGTAGCTATAAATTATTTTGGTTTGGCTGCACGCGGACTAAAAACTGACAAGCCTTAAAATCTGAACTCTCCGGAAATTGAGTCACGGTGGTTATAAACGGCCGGCTGTTCGCTCTTTTGCTTTCGCTTGTCACCCTATAAATATATAGTTGTGACTTTTTCGTTGCGTGGCTACGTCTATTAAGTAGACTGAGTGGAGAGAGGTGGATCGGCTCACTGATTTCATGTTCCGCAGTTGGAGTATGTTAGATCTAGATTTATATTGTGCATCCTCGCTTGGAAAAAAAAGTCTCCAATTCTGCAAGTCGCTAAAAGTGATTTACTGATCTGATGGTATTTTGAAACATAAAACGCTAATGTTTACAAGATGTTTCGATGATTGTTGTCATCATTAGTGTAATTTCTTACTCTGGACGTATGCATTCATTTGTCCTTGTTAACCCAAGTGTTTAGCAAATGGTCTGTTTGAACACGTTGTTGATTATATATATAAAAAAAAAAAAAAAATGATGTTGAATGTAATGATATGCCATTTGCTTGATTCGGGGTAGATCTTGTAGTTCGTGCACATGGTCCAACTAAGCGATGCCTATGTAGTCATATGTTGTTCAACTCACTGTTCACATATTCACTGCCTGGGCTTATGTTTCTTTGCTTGTTATTTTGTGTGTGTGTGTGTGTGTGTGTGTGTGTGTGTGTGAGTGTGTGGCAGTTCTCGGGAAAATGCTTTATGTCAACAAGACATTTCTTTTCTCAAATCCCTACTTGTTTTTTTTTTCTCTTCCGCTAGCTCATTAATAGTATGGTATGAATAGCAATCGTTACGATTTAGCTATAAGTAAGTTATGATTAAGGCGACAAAGTTAGTTTTTTCGAAAAGACGACAATTAAGACAAAACCTTTAGCAATAAAGCAATATATATATATATATATATATATATATATATATATATATATATATATATATATATATATATATATATACATATATACACATTTATATATATATATATATATATATATATATATATCATCATCATCAGGTGCCTTGCGACAGGCGTGGGCGATCATGCCTCTCCATAATCTGCGATCTCCTGCAGCATATATCAGTTCGTGTGCCGACACACCTCCATGCCATGCCGCAAGACTGTCAAGAATCTTCTCTCGTTGTCTTCTTCTATCTCTCCTTCCACAGATCTTCCCAGTTGTCACAACCTGTTCCATTTTTCCTCTTCTCATAACATGGCCGAAAAATGATGACTGTCTCCTTCTGATGTCTGTGATAAGTTGTCTTCGGGCTCCCGCTTCTTTCAAAACCTCTTGGTTGCTCTTTTTGGCTGTCCAAGGTTTTCTAAGCATTCTTCTGTAAAACCACATCTCCGCGGCCTCCAGAAATTGTTTGGCCTGCCTACCGATTGTCCAGGATTCACAGCCATATGTTAAAACTGGATGTATGTAGAAAGCAAGAATTCTTTTTCTAACTCTCAATGACAAGGATATATTGCACAAGATGTTTTTCATTTTATAAAATGTAGTTGTTGCCTGTCCTATTCTATTTCTTATCTCAGTTATGCATCTTCCATCTGATGTTATCCATGTGCCCAGATACTTAAATTTCTGTACTTGTCCTAAAATAACACCATCAACTTTTATTACACACTTAGGAATAATTCGTTTCTTTGATACCACCATTACTTTTGTCTTCCCATTATTCAAACTGAGGCCCATTCTTCCACTTTCTAACACTACAATGTCTATCATTTCCTTTAGTTCTTTCTGACTTGTTGCTATCAAGACTGTGTCATCAGCATAACTCAAAATGTTTATATTGTGCCCACCAACCCCAATTCCGGGCATACCAATTAAAGCTCTCATTATATATTCACTGTATATTGAAAACAAATCAGGTGACAGTACACATTCCTGTGGTACGCCCCTCTTTATGCTTTGAAATGAACCTAAACAGTTGTTAATTCTTATAGCTGCTGTTTGCTGCCAATACATGTTCTTTATTATTCGTAGATCTTTCCCATCAATGTTTAATTTTTCTAACAGTTTGATTACTTCTTCATGCTTCACACAGTCAAATGCTTTTGTTATATATATATATATATATATATATATATATATATATATATATATATATATATATATATATATATATATATATATATATATAACAAATAGACATGTACTGATTAGCACTCTTAGAAAGGAGTAGAAATATAAAAGGACACTCTATGACGACAGCGCCTAGCTACAGGACCAAGTTTACTAAGACCCACGTACAACTATGCTCCTCTGAAATGGTGGCTTCCCTTTTACACCATGTTTGCTGGATAGTATAAACTCACAGGTATGTAATGTGGAAACATTTCGCCTTAAACTGTTAATAAAGCACCATAGGTTACAGAAATTCGTATAATACCCAAGCATTTGTCTAATAACGAACGAAATAGTAATTATAAACACTCCCGATCGCAATGCTGTGTCTAGAATAGAACGGACATTTAAAGAAGAGATTTCATTAGTCGCCAATTGTGTTCGACGTAGTACACATAAATAAACAAATGGGAACTCTCATGGCCACAGAAACAGAATATATATATATATATATATATATATATATATATATATATATATATATATATATATATATATATATATATATATATATATATATATATATATATATATAAAAAAAAAAAATACATACATACCGTGTACAAGGAAGTTAGTCATCAGGTCTTAGAACATTCCTTTCTGTTCAGGTACCTGCAGGGAACCGACCAGTGTTCGGTGTTCGAGAAGCCTTACTTCTCACCCTCCTACCTTCCTGTGCCTGTCAACTACAACACCAGGCTGCCTCATTGGTCAGATAGTAGGATCACGAAAGATTGGCTGGGTAAGTCAAAATGGACGCTAGGCAGCGGCACTGTTCGAAACAGAGGCAAATTTGTTGCTTCTGTCGGACGGTGGCCGATGCATTTTTGCTCCATTTGTAGACTAGATATAGTTTCGTCGCCCAGCTTCTGAGTTGAATGCATGGCGTGACCCTGTGAGCTGCGGATTGCATTTGGAATGTTTTTTCGACTGTGACCAACGTGTTGGTGTGAATTGTAGATTCAGAAAATGGCGCGATGCCTGTCGTGCAGTGTTGTGGTGCCCGTATGTGACTAAAATTGATCGCGTGGGCAACTGCTGATCTGTTGGCGACTTCTGCTAACATCAATGATGAACTGCAATTCTAATACTGTGATAAACATTCTGTGTGTTTTCTGTTGGCACAGGAGCGGAGCAAAGATGGGGTGACCCGTTTGCTGTGAATCTGAAACTAAGACTACCAGACCAGACTAAGTGACAATGTGGCTGATTGGGTGACTGTGTGATTGGTTGGATGAGTGATTGATTGGGTAAGTGACTGATTGGGTGAGGGACTGGTTGGGTTAGTGATTGCTTGAGTGAGTTATGAGTTATAAGTTATGATTAGGGTTATTTTCACGGCACTCCGGATATGTCCATAAGTGCTCAGATTCTCCCTCCAACATATAAACCAGCGCCCCTCGGTTGATAGCCCCAGTCCTGTGCTGGCTGACAAGACTTCTTGAGCAACCGGTGTGCTTCTCGTGCCTGGCTGTGCCGATCTTTACTCCCCATTCTCGCACTCTTAGCAAAGATGTGAATGTGCTGCGCCCAAAACCCCACATTATGGCATTAACGATGTCGGCATGGTCCATGGGCCGGTCCTCTGTAACTAAGACAGAACCGGCTATTCTGCCAGCTCTTTCACTGGCAACTACATTGCTTGGGTAAGTGATTGTGTGTGACTGGTTGGATGAGTGACCGTGTGTGACTGGTTGGGTGAATGACCCTGTGGGACTGGTTGGATGAATGCCCGTGTGTGACTGGTTGGATGAGTGACCGTGTGTGACTGGTTGGATGAGTGACCGTGTGTGACTGGTTGGATGAGTGACTGTGTGTGACTGGTTGGATGAATGACCGTGTGTGACTGGTTGGATGAGTGACCGTGTGTGACTGCTTGGATGAGTGACCATGTGGGTGTGGTTGGATGAGTGACCGTGTATGACTGGTTGGATGAGTGATCGTGTGTGACTGGTTGGGTGAGTGACCGCGTGTGACTGGTTGGCTGAGTGACCGTGTGTGACTGGTTGTATGAACGACCGTGTGTGACTGGTTGGATGAGTGACCGTGTGTGACTGGTTGGATGAGTGACCGTGTATGACTGGATGGATGAGTGATCGTGTGTGACTGGTTGGGTGAGTGACCGCGTGTGACTGGTTGGCTGAGTGACCATGTGTGACTGGTTGTATGAACGACCGTGTGTGACTGGTTGTATGGATGACCGCGTGTGACTGGTCGGATGAGTGACCGTATGTGACTGGTTGGATGAGTTACCGTGTGTGACTGAATTAGCAAGTGATTGTGTGACTTGATGGATGAGTGACTGTGTGTGACTGGTTGGGTGAATGGCTTTGTGGGACCGGTTGGGTGAGATACTGGTTGAGTAAGAGACTGGTTGATTAAGAGACTGGTTTGGCGAGTGACTGATTACGCGAGTGACAGATTGAATGAGTAACTGATTGGGTAAGGGACTGATTGGATGAGTGACTGATTGGATGAGTGACGGATTGGGTGAGTGACTGATTACGTGAGTGACTGATTGAATGAGTGACTAATTAGACTAGTGACTGATTGGGTGAGTGACTGATTGGATGAGGGATGGATTGGATGAGTGACTGATTACGTGAGTGACTGATTAAATGAGTGACTGATTGGATGAGTGACTGATTGGGCGAGTGACTGATTACGTGAGTGACTGTTTGGGTGAGTGATAAATATAGTCTCTATACCCATGCCAGCCGGCTAGAGCTCTCATCGGGGAAGATTGTTTTTTGTTAACTCATTAATGGCTTACGTGCCACCCCCAGGTTAAAATATATATCAGGAATTGTCCGGGGAAGTAAAAACTGCAGGCATAATGATGACCGTATTTCCTATCTTCTGATTTCCCTATTGTCTATAAACATATATTTCTAGCACCACTTACCCTCTTAGTCAGTGGGATGAGTGGGTCATTTAGGCCATACTATTTTATAACTAATACAAATAATTTCAGTTTAGTTTTATCAAGTTGCAAACTGGCCCGGGCATTTGTTGACTTTATGTTGTCTGACCAAGCAATTTTACTCTAATTAGTTTTTTTATTAAGAAGTACTGGCATCCTAAAAGATCCGAACATTAGGGAAGACTGCCTAGTCAACAGCATCTTGTCTTGTGAACTGAATCATTTTGACTATTTCAATCACTTTAGGGTATTGTAAAGTATAGTTGCTAAAAGTAAAGTGCCTGGAAAGAAGGGCAGGGGTTCAACAGCAGGAAGATGGGTATATGACATAACTCAAACCTTGGTTACGATAGTGTACTCGATGGGAAATTTGGTGAAAGACTGAGTTTTTTTCAGGCAAAGGAACTGCTGTGTGGTGATAAGTTTGCCATTGCTCTCTGAACGGATTTACGAACATGTTATTGAAAAAGGCATCGGAAAGCTTTGTTCTGTTGCTAAATTGAAGCCTGCGATCTCGGAATTATGAAACCTAACCGAGCCTCTATGCCAGATACTTTGATAACTGTTGTGTGTAAGATATTATATAAAACAGGAGCCGCCGTAGGGCAGTGATTAACCCCTCACCTTCTAACCCGACAGTCTTTCGATCGAATCAGCATCAAGTCGGATTTGGTTCCTTGGCTCCCAGGTCCACCAAGCTAAAAACTTTTTGTAGACAATGTCATGTAATTAAAAGCGGCCGGCGGAGTCTTGACTACCTCACACAGTGAGCGCCGAGAGGTCTTTAGAAATGTGAAACCTGCATCATATTCCCGCTGTTCCACTGTCGTGAAGGGGATTCTAGGGCATTGCCCGGTACCCAAGTTGGGGTGGGTCGGTCTAGGACCTAGGGGTCAAACTCATCGTCCACCTTTTGAAGCTGTTCTCCCACTTATATTGTCGTCTACCTCTTGCTTCCTTGCTTTCGATTTTTCCGTCTAGTATGGTTTTTGAAAGATTGTAATTGTAGCTGAAATATTTACATTATCTACTTTTAATTCCTTTCCAATTCTAATTGCATACCCAGGCTCTTCAGGGCCTTGGGTAGACTAAGATAGAACAATACGGTATAGCAGAAATGTGATCGTTCTCTGGCTAACGTGCCCTAATTGTCCCACTTTCAGCTCACTGGGGCAATCAGCTCATCCACCACGACCGAGCGTTCGGGGCCTGGCACGTCCTGTACGGAACTACTTACTTCTATGGAGACAACCGGCGTCTGTAGCAACGTTTCTTCCGCCCCAATAAAAGCAACATCAATGATTGAGTAACAGTAACAATTGTTTTATTTATTCATTTGAATTTCGTTAATTAGAAGTCAGTGGAACTACACTTACTTCTATGATGATAATAAGACCCTTTCCCAGCCCTCCATGAGTATGAGGCATATAGGGTTTGACATATGTTTCATAGATCAATCGGCATTCGGTGGGTGAAAGTCAGTATCATTTCGGTGGCTTTTACTTCACAGGACTCTACATGGGTGGACCTGGGAGCAAAGGTCACTTCTGGCTACTTCATGATGTGAACAAACCACCTTCTGATTCACAGGCCAGCCTGTAGCCACTGCTCAGCGGTGGCTTCCACTTCTGTGACAGCGAATTCTTTAATCTCCACCGTGTGGGTTCCGGGACCCTTTTATAGTGAAAACAA
Source organism: Candidula unifasciata (assembly GCA_905116865.2). Taxonomy (NCBI): domain Eukaryota; kingdom Metazoa; phylum Mollusca; class Gastropoda; order Stylommatophora; family Geomitridae; genus Candidula; species Candidula unifasciata. The sequence continues at coordinate 16,221 of CAJHNH020002391.1, read as the reverse complement.
GAATAGACCCACTGCCTACCCAAAAGCCTGTCGTAAGAGTCGACTAATTGGGAGCTTCCTTCAAACTCGGAGTGCATCTGCAAGAAAGGCAAGGAACCAGCAGTTTGCATACAAATGAGTCGCATGTGTAAAACGGATGCACACGCGACACTCAGGTTCTGGAACAGGTCTGCAGTCTAGAAGTGAGTGAACAACCAGAACATTCCGCCAGAGTTTACAGTCGGTGAACTCGAAGAAGAATTCTTTAATCGTTCGTTGCATACATATAACCGCTTTTTTTCCGTATGGGCAATCTTTATGTGCACCCACGTATATTATATCTTTTTTTTTTTTTTTTTACATCTCGGGGATGGAGTGGAGGGAGCACTAAATATAAGGCTGGATGGTTGGAACAGAGGCGGTCAGTTGAGCCCAGCTGTTCTGGTCTGTCAGCCTCTGCAGCAGGCTTTGTTCCAAATATATTAGTATTACCTTTCCTCTGGTGTTAACAATGCAGAGCAAGAAAGGCTCCTGCTGATTTGGCAACCTTGTCTCTTCAATACTGCACAGGCTTTGTGCAAGAGAATGACCGGTTGTTCCCTTTCCTGCTCTGGTGTCGACCAAATGTCTTAAAAAATGGGAACATGAGCACCGGGCAGTTTTCGAAATGTTCGTGTAATTGTCTGGGCGGGACACATCAGGTAAATATAAACTGACTGCACACCTCAAATGATATGGATTATAATGTGACGACGCCTAGAACTTCACATCCCTGTCACATCTAAGTCAATCAGGTGCCTTCTCCACAGGAAAGGTTGGTGGCAATGAAACAAGGCGTAAAAACAGGCCTTTAACTTTTTTACTTGTTTCACTGTATAGCGCCCCTTTATATAGTTAGCCTATAGGTGTCAACAGTGAGCTATTCTCCGATTTACGGCTACATATTATTGCGGCCATTAACACAACCTGACAGGGCCTCAATCACATGTAAATTGCGGACTTCTTTCCAGCGTAGATATAGCAGAAAAAGTAACAAACCGCCAAGTTAAACTCGCCGCTGGGACCCCCCCCCCTCCCCCACCCCCGCCCTGCTACGCTCGGCGCAGAGTGGGACTAGACTAGATAGCTGGGACTCACGATCAGCAGCTACCACATCCTGCAGCTTCCTCATTTTATTTGTTCGTGAGTCCCAGCTATCTAGTTTAGCCGCGCCCGGGATAATCGTGCTGGTGAAAACTGCGTTACCAATGCGACACTAGCCGATAACATTTAGCCAAGTTTCAATGGCGCCACAGCCACAAAGAGCAGATTTTCAAGCACTATTTGCAGCTTCTGTGCCACAATTTTCAGATATAAAGGCCTCAGTTATCGCTAAGTAGTCGATTTCGCCATTTTCCATTTTGTTTCGTTCCTTTTTATTTTCGAGTTCACGTTTTTGAATGTTTACAACACACGACCTAATGATTCCCTGTCAGGGTGTGTTTTAGGCCGCCATAATATGTGACCGTTTTTCGGAGGATAGCCCAACAATGTATAAAATCACTATACATATTTACTAATGTCAACAGTGTATACAACCACTAGACATATTTAAGTGTCATCCTTACATAAAACCAGTAGAGATATTTACAAATATCAACAGTGTATAGATCCACTAATTATATTCAAAAGTGTCGTGCTTACATAAAACATGGAGATATGTTTACAAATGTTATCACTATCCAAAACCAATTCACTCTGACAAATATTCGTAACGTGTGTAAAAGCCACTATATTGTAAACGTCACGTGTTTCCACTATATTGTACCGCCACTTGCTTTCTTTTAGCGGAGACCATTCCAAATCTAAGAGGATTATTTAAATATTAGCATGAAGCCACAACAAGGCTTCACTAAAAACTGGGAATTAATTTTTATTAGTCTTGTATCTAATTTCAGTGATCACATCGCATCTGTAACAGCTCCATTGATAAAACCATAGTTCGGTTGTTTTTTTAAGCTTGAACGCGTAATTTACAAATTTATATCTCATATAAAGCATATGTATTCTCATTCAATGCTACCAGTGCCAGAAATGGTCACTGACAAAAAACCATAAAAGAATATTAGTAACTATCGAAATGAGATGTAATTGAAGGGTCGTAGGAGTCATCAAAAGAGATGTGTGTGTGTGTGTGTGTGTGTTGTCCATCAAGATGATGATGACCACTCTTTTTCATCAAGTATGAGTACGAAGATGTCTGATGAGGCCGATGCGGGCCCGAAAAGTTCTTGGACAGGGAGGACAGAGAATGAGCGTTGTGCCAGGGAGGAGATCTCCTGCAGTCGCCTTTCTGTCCATCCTTTTCCTAATCAGTCTTACTGTTCTGTTGGCTTCACGTGTAGCCGCGCCTTGTGTAGAGTTGCACGCCATGTATTTCTATCTTGAGAGGCAGCCTCCCAACTGCTGTCATTCATCCCAAATGCTTTGAGTGAATACTTCAAGATGTTCTTAAAGCGTTTCTATCAGAAGAGATAAAGATATGAAAGCATAAAAGGAAAAGTCGGCACACAGTCGATTTTAATTACATACAAAGGCAGCAAATCTTGGCCCACTGGGAGACATATTTTTTATGTGTGTTAATTTTATTAACTCGAAAGATTACCCTCACTGCACATCGGGGAAGTCCATAAGCGTTCGGATCCCATTTTTAGTATATTCCACAGTGCGTGGCGACTGGCAATGCCGGTTCTCTGCTGGTTTACTATTCTTCTTTGGCTACCTGTTCAGTATTTATGTTTGGCGACATGTCTTTTGACCTGAAGTTCTTGTAGTCTTTTGAGTTATTGCTTTGTTACGCTATACCATCAAAGATATACATCAGAAGAGAAAAAGAATGTAGAGCACAAGGGAGAACAAGAACGAAATGGAAAGGTAAGATCAGAGAAACACAGCAACCGCACATTGAGTCGGTGGTCGAGGCGGCAAGAAAAGAAAGAAGCAGAACCGCATATCTCCATTGATACTTGAAGCGTTAAAAGATTAAAAAGGGGGGTGGGGGTGAGAGAAGAAGAAGAAGGGTTGCAAATAAAGTCAAAACAAATTATGTAGAAAAGACACGTCAGTATGTGAAGTAAGGAAAGATATCCAAAGCCGCTCATAGATATGTAGTGGCTAATGGTTCTTGTTGCATATTTGTAATGCCCAAGCGGCACACGATTGCAGTGTAGACAACCTCATGTTGTGTGCCATTATTTTCGAGCTGTGGCCGGTTTTCATGCTATCATTTTCAGGATAGGTCAATCTTGAAGCTCAGGCTGGCGAGCTGAAAGTACAAACCCACTCTGGTTGTCTCAGTCCTCTGACACATTTTCTTCATTTTCCATCTGAAAAAAAAAAAGTTGGGCGCGGGGGGGGGGGGGGAAGGGGGGGGGGGGTGGATGAAAGCGGTGTTCAAGACTGCCAAAACCTATAAATTCCGGCACCCGTCGCTCAGGTGAATTAAAAAAATAAACACACCTTTAAGTGAATGCTGAGACATATCCATCAGGCTGACACACCACCACCAGGCTGACAAACAACCACCAGGCTGACACACAACCACCAGGCTAACACACCACCACCAGGCTAACACACAACCATCAGGCTGACACACAACCACCAGGCTGACACACAACCACCAGGCTGACACACAACCATCAGGCTGCCACACGACCATCAGGCTGACACACAACCACCAGGCTAACACACAACCACCAGGCTAACACATAACCATCAGGCTGACACACAACCATCAGGCTGACACACAACCACCAGTCTGACACACAACCACCAGTCTGACACACCACCACCAGTCTGACACACAACCACCAGTCTGAAACACAACCAGCAGGCTAACACACAACCATCCGTCTGACACACAACCACCAGTCTGACACACAACCACCAGTCTGACACACAACCACCAGGCTAACACATAACCATCAGGCTGACACACAACCACCAGTCTGACACACAACCACCAGGCTAACACATAACCATCAGGCTGACACACGACCATCAGTCTGACACACAACCATCAGTCTGACACACAACCACCAGTCTGAAACACAACCACCAGGTTAACACACAACCACCAGGCTAACACACGACCACCAGGCTAACACACAACCACCAGGCGTCACACAACCACCAGGCTGACACGCAAGCGTTCGACGACTGGGCTAACACAACTCGACAATGCTCCACTTTCTTCTTCCTGTTGTTTGCACCTGCTTTGTGCTGCTAGGCGTTGTAGTTTAACAGATAATGGACAGCCGAGCTAGGGCAGGTTCGGTTGTTTGGCACACTGCGATACTGTAATTGAACTCCTAGGATACAGTCCTGAAACAAGACGCCTAAAAGTGGACGGATAACCAGGACTTCATTTGGAGTTAACAGCAGATGAACGCAAAGGAAAAGTAGAAGAAGTGCTGTCAGTGACTCCGTCGATGCATATTCTTCTAAGGCTTCCTCTACATGTTGGTGTTCTCATTTTCTGAACGTCACTGTTGGGAATAAGATGGACAAACTTTCTTCATTTAGCACAATGGCATGGGAAAACAAAGGTTTCTCAAATGATTTGAAGTACACGAAATAGATGGCTGTAAATGGACATAATAAGTTGAACTCAGATGAACTCAGGTGAGTTGATTTTAATCAAGAACCGAAATAACAGCTTCTTCTTCTTCTGCTTTTGCTTTTCCACCATTTACCTCAGCGAAGTGTTTGGAACAAAGGGGGCAGGGTGTAAGGTTCGTCTGTGTGCTTTTTCAAATGAACTGTACACGGGGGCGTTTATTTCTGTTAGGTTGCTTCTGATGATGTCGCTCCATATCTTGCATGGTCGTCCGCTTACTCTGTGTTCATTATATTTCTTGAGCGTGGCTTTCTGTTGCAGCTGGTACCAGGGCATTCTCGTCAAGTATCCGAAACATCTTATGTGTTGTTCTTTATTGACAATTAAGTAATAAGACTAATTTTATTATGGTCAAGACAAAAATGGTCAAAATTATGGTCAAGACCTACAACATATTGCAACGAACCGCCATGCATGGAGAGTCATGACCTCTGCTCTATGTGCCGCACTCGACACAAGAGGAAAGACTAACTAACTAACTAACTAACTAAGACAAAAATGCAATCTATGAAGCAAAGCATGGAATCTAAAGAGGCAACATTCACCTATGATCTGGTAACTTCTCATCGCCGCGCGATAAGAAGGAAGACAACAAACAAGCTGCCATTTTGTTGACCTTGTCAGAAATGCATTGTTACGTAATCAGTACGGAGCAAAAAGCTAACATTGATTTTTATTTTTTTATTAAACAGAAAAAGCGCCATTGAAACAGTTGAATTGATGCAACAAGTTTATGATGATAATTGTTTATCTCGTGCACACATTTTCAGGTGGTATTCACGATTCAAAAATGGTGTGGAAATGATTTTTAACGCATCTAGACCTGGACGTCAAATTTCTGTTCGTAATGATGAACTCATTGCAAAAGCCAGAGAACGGATACAATAAGATGATTGTTTTACTGTAAGGATAATGGCAGATGAATCTGGTGTTAATAGAGAGACCATTCATAATATTTTAGTGCAAGATTTTGGCAAGAAAAAAAGTTGCGTGCCGGTATGTATCAAATTCGTTGTCTGATGACAAAAAACATCAGCGGGTTGGGTACCCAGGAGACGTCTTCAAAACAAGAATTGTTGGCCCCAGAAAAAGTGTGTGTTCTCAGCCTTCCACTCTATTCCCCAGATGCTTCTTCCAGTGATTATTTTCTATTCCTAAAATTAAAGTTACGATTGAAAAGACGTTTCTTTAACGATATTGACGGCATCCAAAGGGCCGTAACATCAACTTTAAGGGCCATAACAACAGCATAACTACAGAGGTCGTTCCAGTGTTTCTTAGATCGTGTCACTTGCTGTATTATTGCACAAGGGGCTTATTTTGAATCAGATACAGGTTAAATCTTCAACTGTTGATGATTTTAATGTTTATGGAATTAGTCTCATTACTTAATTTTAGGATCTCGTATGACTAGTCTCAGTCCTAGTCTTCTTCTAATTTCTTTATTCTTGATTGTATCTCTTCTTCTCACACCGCATCTCTCCTAATATCGCTAGGAATTATAGCTATTATTCAGTTTCGTCCTTTTTAGGACGAAATTTTTTGTTATTTGAAGCCCCACCCTGGCTTTTGCCAGGGGCCGCAATATAGACAGGCCATAAATATGGCCAAATGTCTGAACACGGTTTCTGGGACCTCTCCACGGCGATCCTCATCCATATGGTGGCACTTTGTGTCATCGGGTGTTTATCGCTTGTGTGATGTCCTGGTGGGGTAGAAAGTCAGTCAGTCAGTCATCTCTCCTAAGTTGAACACATTACGTCCTTGTTAGGACGTTATTTTTTGTTATTTGAAGCCCCACTCTGGCTTTTGCCAGGGGCCGCAATATAGGCAGGTCATCATTATGGCCAAATGTCTGAACGCGGTTTCTGGGACCTCTCCACGGTGATCCTCATCCGCATGGTGGCACTTTGTGTCATCGGGTGTTTATCGCTTGTGTGATGTCCTGGTGGGGTAAAAAGCCAATCCAATCCAGCCAATCTCTCCTAAGACATCTCATTTCTGTTGTTACGATGACATAACGGTGACATAACATCACTTGACACATTCCCACAAGAGCCCCGTACCGATCTTCAGCAGCCAGCGCCGAGTTCTAGTTCACATGGTACCAGTAACAGTCTCATTGTTCGTAAGTATGTGTGTTTATGGGTGTGTGTGCGTGTGATTATGGGTGTGGGTGTGTGTGTGTGATTATAGGTGTGGGTGTATGTGTGATTATGGGTGTGTGTGTGATTATAGGTGTAGGTGTATGTGTGATTATAGGTGTGGGTGTATGTGTGATTATAGGTGTGGGTGTATGTGTGATTATAGGTGTGGGTGTATGTGTGATTATAGGTGTGGGTGTATGTGTGATTATAGGTGTGGGTGTATATAATGTATGCAAGTTTGTATATATGCATGTGTGTATGTATGTAGGTGGGAAGCTGTATATATGATTGTATATGTGTGAATGCATGCATGTGTGTGTAATGTATGTAGGTGTATGTATGTATGTATGCATGTATGTATGTATCTATATGTGTATGTATGCATGTTAGTGGATGCATGTATGCATATGTAGCTGTGTAAGTATGTGTTTGTATGTGTGGGTATTTAGGTATGTCTGCAATAATGTATGTATATGTGTAAAGGTGTGAGTGTATGTATAGATGTATAGATGTGTGTATGCATGAATGCATGTGTAGGTGTGCATGTATGTCTATGTATCTATGTGTGTGTTTTTTATGTTTGTGCATGTATTTCTATGTATGTATGTGTGTGTGTTTTATGTGTGTGTATGTATGTATATGCACGCATGTATGTATTACATATGTCTATATATGAGTGTGCATGCATGAGTATGTAATAGTATTATAGGTGTGTGTGTGTGTGTGTGTGTGTGTGTTTGAGTGGGTAAGATTGTGTACACATGATGTGTGTATGCATTATTCCATAATGTATATTATCTTTATTACATCCATAACATGCATTATTGATAACAGGCATTGGTACTCTGAAAAATGAGTGCTTAGAAGGGCCGAATGTCAGACGGGCCTGCGTGCCCAATTTGTAACCCTTTGAAAATAAAGTGTGTTCGTTTGTTCGTTCCGTCTGGCCTTTCCCCTGACTGTTGGATGTCATTTCGAACTGCTCCAGTGTCTCTTGACGGCATTCTATTGGACATCATGTTTAAAACCTCACGGTATGTGCTTCTACGTTCGCCCTTAAAAGTGCGTTTGGTAATTTTTGTTTTGGTTTAATCCACACTGCGGTTATCTGCGCATTTCGCTCCAACATACCCGATATCAGCAACCTGTGGTTAGTCGACTTTTACGACATGGCTGTTCTCAGAACCAAAACCAGGGCGGCAGAAGAAAGAAGATCACATAACTTTAAAAACAACAACAACAACGCACTTCCAGAGAAATGATGTTAAAGAAAATAATGAAGAATAAAATCTGAACTAAATTTAACAAATTCAAATATTCAAAAATAAAAACCCGGAAACAAACAGAATGACCTTGACGAGAAATTACCAGTTGAACATCAAAATTAGAGATCTCAAAATGGAGGGTTGCCGCTTGATTATTTCAAGCACGAACGCTTATGAAGACTGACATTTTCATACTAAAAGTGCAATCCAGGTCGGCGTAATTTGCACACCATTTGCACAGGATTCAATAATCTTTTTTTTGTGTGTGTGTGTGTGTGTATGCGGTTAACCACTCCCCCCCCCCCCCCCCCCCCCCCCCATCTACAAATGCGTTGTTTTGTTCCGCTTCTTTGTTGATAGTAATAGGATTTGAGGGGGGATATAGTGGGTGTCAAGGTTGCCACTTTGGATATTTTACATCCAGATTTAGATGTGTACCTTGCATTTAGTTGGCGTTTTTGACGTTTAGATGGTAGAGGTTTTTTAAGACGTTTTTCATTTGGAGTGAATTTATCAAATCTAACATAAGAAACAGGATTAAATTTCACTTCTTAAAGGCTATCTTGACAATAAAATTCGGCCTGATAAGAGTAGGAAAAGGCTGTTCCACTTGTTAGCTCCCTGATAGGGTATTAAAAGAAATTGGAACAGCTAAAGCATACCAGAGTCATTTTGGATCTGAAGCTTCAACTTCATCATCTAAGCTAAGTTTATCCTGTGGATCTTGTAAGGCAGACTTCAGTAAAGATGAGGACATGATTCTACAGGGTAAGTCATATCAATTGCTATGTAATTTGTGATTCTTTCCGTTTGGATTTTTTTTCTAGATATTTTTCACGCAAATTTAGATGTTTTTACATATTTGTTGACTCCGTTTTGAATGTTTTTTGTCAAAGAGAAGTGGCAACACTGGTGGGTGTGTATTTATGCGTGTGTTCTAAAGACATACTAGTGGAGTCACATGTTTTGTTTGGTTCTGTTGGGAATTTGATAAAACAATACTGTAGGTCGATACGAAGAGCATAGAGAACTATCTTTGTAGACTGGACTGATTTATCCAGTGTGCCAGAACAAGTGGATCATCACAGGCGGTGTAGAATCATTCAGCTGGGCTGACGCTCAACGAGGAGGGATATAATCAGATTGATATTAGTAGCAGTCACAGCAGATGCTGTTCCCAAAGCCAGCGGCACATCTTCATAGTCCCACGGGACTGACGGATGCCATCAGCCATATTAGTAGCATCGGCTTCGAAACTGTGCGCTGGCTGCTGAAAATGGGACGAAGCGCTTATGGGAATGTACCGAGTAGTAATGTTGCTGTGGGTTCTCAGCTCAGTTTAACTCAGTGGCATCTAGTGTTTTATAATGGAAGTCACGATAATAATATGACGAGAAAGACAAGGAATAGAAGGTGATTAACAGGGAGGAAGAAGCAAAATGGGTTGTAGTAACAAAGTCGGGCTGTGGTCAAGAGTGACTTCCCTTGCCATACATGTCGCGTAAGGTCTCATGGCCTCTTCTTCGTAGCGGAAGTGTTATGTTATGGCTTGGTTAGGACTGGCGTTCGCTCGGCGTATATAATGTTTGTGGGAGGTTGTGTTGTTGTGAGTATATTTCAGGTGCCCCAAACGCCTGTGTACAAGTAAGAAGTACTTCAGGGGGAAGCGCCGCAGGCGCGACGATTATAGAGTATAGAAGCTAACATTTTTTCCCCTTATTTTCAAGTTCGTTGACGGTGGCCTTCCTCCGAGTGGAAGACAGCGCTTACAAAGAGCGTAGGAACCGAAATATTTAGATGTTTCCATACTGCCACAATGTCGCTTAGGTAGCAGAACGTGAAAATTATTACGCAAGCTGGGAGAAGACGAGATTACAGGGAACGGTTGAAGCTTTGACAGTAATGTAAACATCCACGAAATGTAGGAGAGGTCCTCTGACCTTACTCGTCATGAATTAAAGGGAAGTAACTCTTTTCCTTGTCCCGACTTCGTTACTAGAACCGAATAGTAAGGATTTTTTGGAGGAGACGCGGAAAAAGAAAAAGTAGCGAGAGCAGCAACAGACGTAGCAACAGTAGCCGCAGAAGTGCCAGCAGAATTAGTACCAGGAGTTGTATAAAAGCAGAAGTAGCAGCAGCAGCAGACGTAGCAGCAGTAACCGCAGAAGTAGCAGCAGCAGTTTCACTAGAAGCAGAGGTAGTAGCAGCAGTAGCAGCTGCATAAACAATTGTAGTAAGAAAAGAAGAGCCAGGGGCTATTGGGGTTGGTTCTGCAACGTCCTGAAAGGATACGCAACTAACCTAACTGCACCTAAACGAGCTTTTAGCCCTCTCAGGGCCCCGACGCAAAAAAAAAAAAAAAGGTCCACACACTCACACACCACACACACACACCCACGCACGCACGCACTCACACACACACACACACACACACACACACACACACACACACACACACACTAGGAATTCTTGAATTGACCGATAAGAATTAATTAATCCGAAAATCGCGTCCCATCTACAGACGCACCCAGCGCGCGGAGTGAGTGAGAAACGTTCAGGCCCACCCAAAGGGCAGTGGCAGAGTCCGGATCAGACGAACCTCACTGGCTGACGATCAGTTTCTGGACTGTTGCCGAATGGGGTTTGGTAAATATAAGTGAGGTTTTCCAGTCACGTTGTTCTTCGTTTGTTGCCGGGTTCTGAGACATCATGTTTTACGTGAGTGCTTCTCGTAATGTGTTTGTTTGCGAAGTGTTCTTTCTTTGTCTTTTCTAGCTTTCTTTCTTTCCTTCTTTCTCTTTTTTTTCCATTTTTATTTAGTGTTTAGCCGTAATTTACCTGTCTGTCTGTCTGTCTGTCTGTCTGTCTGTCTGTCTGTCTGTCTGTCTGTCTGTCTGTCTGTCTGTCTGTCTGTCTGTCTGTCTGTCTGTCTGTCTGTCTGTCTGTCTGTCTGAATGTCTGTCTGTCTGGTTTGTCTGTCTGTCTGTCTGTCTGTCTGTCTGTCAGCATGCCGGTCTACCGACCTGTCTGTTGGTATTTGTTCATTATCACAGGCACCACTTTTATTCCATGAGATGGACCAATGTCATCCCCACGACCCAACCCGGGTCACGCCCTATTGGCCAACCCCTCCCTCTTTAGACACTCAGTGTACGCTGTTTTTGGGCGTCTACTCCGTCCATTTTAGTTTTAGTAAACCCATTTTTTGCTCCCCGTCCGTGCGTTGGTGATAAATACGCCTGTACCTGTCCTTGACATCCTTTTGAAGGAAGTTTTTTGCCAGGAACACAGGTGAGTATCATTTATTGTGTACATCAGTCCCACGTAGTCACTTCCTAGTTAGAGAATATTTGTGTATGTGTACTGTATTGTTCTTTATGTGCTGATGAAGGCTAATCGCCGCAACGTCATTCGTTCGTTTATTGTGATCGATTTTGTACAGCTAACATAAACTGTTTGTTGTTTCTTACCAACTTTTTTTTCTTCCCTATAATTTTCTACTCCTTTTAAAAACGTAATTTACGTATGTGTGTCTATTTGTCTGAGAAGTATTACTTTATTTCTTTCCCTCTTCTATTTTGTGTTTCTGCTTTTCTGTGTTTATATTTCATTTCCGTCTGTCTGTCAGTTTGTTCGAGAAGTATTTCCTTCTTATTTCTTTCTTTCCCAAATATAAGCACTTGTGAAATAAACAGTAGAAAAAAAAACGTTTACAATCTTGCAAAAATTGAAAACTTTCTTGGTGAAAACACACGAAAAAATATTGTATATTTCTCACATTCAGACTTATATAGACTATATTGCTTTACAATATGGGATGGTTGTGTCGGTTTTGATATCAAGCGACTCACGTCACGGCAAAAGCGCGCCATTCACTTAACAAACAATGATCAAGAGACAGCCAGTTCCGAAACATATAAATGTCTTATGCTACTACCGCTTAGCGAAAGTCTACTTTTCAATAGAGGGAAATGTAATCCCAAAACATTATCACAAATGGTTCGATGTTCCTTGTGGCCGTTGTTTTCTTCTTCTTCTTTCTTCTTTGCGTTCGGTTTCGTATGCTCAGATCAGACCATCAGGTGGGGTGCCTCTGTGAACTCGCATGTCAGCTGCAGGTCCTGCATGGTTCCCCATAGCTTGCTCTGCACACTTTGCTCTTGAGGCCAGGTGTCTTTTCGAAGTTGCAGGTACAGTGGGCAGAATGTGCAAAGGTGTTTGGGGTCCTGTTTGATAGGCACACTGTGGGACTGTACAATCTGTATTTTATGCATGTGGTAGTTGAGCCTGCAGTGTCCTGTTCGTAGACATAAAATTGTTGTATGTTGCTTTCTGTTGAGTCTGCTGATGGGGTCTTGTGGATGTTTACTGTTAGTTTGTTCTTTCCAAAATCCCTTGTATTTTCCTTTGATAAGTGTTCTGATTTCTGGTAATGACAACGAATGGGCGTGTATCCCCTTTGTTCCATTTTTTTGCAAGTCTGTCTGCTAACTCATTTCCTGGTTTGCCGCAGTGAGCCGCGATTCACTGGAGAACGATTTGATTGTTTACTGTGAGTCTGTTTAGCTGACGGGTCAGTTCTCTTTTCATGTTGTCTCGTGGATCCCTTTGAGACGCCTGGAGGACTGAGATGCAGTCACAAAGGAAAACAATTTTGCTGTTTTTAATTTTCTTTCCTCGCGCTTTTTGGCTGAATCAATAATTGCTTGTGGCTCTGCTCTGAAGTTTGTTGAGAGTCTTCCGGAGGCGCATGACGTTTCTACTGTTGTCCCATCTTGTAGCATGATGACCGATCCAGCTCCTGTTTTTTTCTGCTCCCTCCAATGATCCATCGGTGTATATGTGTGTCTATTCTGGTTTTGGATAACAGTTGTAAACATGTTCAAGGGTCTTTGCACGCAGTACTAGGTCACATTCTTCAGCTTTTCTGTCTATGCCTGGAATTAATGCTGTGACTATAGTTAGGCTGTATACCCATGTTGAAAGATCTTTAGAAAGGATGTCACTGGTGTTTTTTTTTTCTTTTTTCTGTGTAGTACAATTCTCAGTCGGGTTTTTGTTAAGTTATTTGTTATTCTGTGCATGGGGTTGTTGTTCATGCGTTTAATTTTTTCTGTTTGGGTAAGCATCTTTTCTTCTTTTCGAAGACTCAAGCTCTGGAGGTCACAGATTGCCTCCAGCTCCTTAATTGGTGTGCTTCTCATACTTCCAGTGATGATTCTGAGACCTGTGTTCTGTATTTAATCCAGTTTGTGTAGGTTTGATTTGGCTGCAGTGGAGTTTGCTCCCATGCTTTACTCCAGTTTTGGTTGTAAATATCCAGTGTATACTTGTCGTACAGTGTTGGCATCTGCACCCCAGCTTGTTCCAGTAAGTTTCTTCATAAGTCTGAGCCTCAGGGTAGCTTTCCTTTGGGTGTCTTCCATGTGGGGGCTCCCAGGTTAGCTTTCGTCAAATTTTACTCCCAAATATGTGGGGTTATCCTCTTTTGGAAGGATGTTGCCTTCTAGAGACAGATCAACTTGTTCTGGCTTTGTGAAAAGAGAGTAAAAAGCTGAGACAGTTTTGGTCTGGTTTATTGTGTCTCCACAAAATCTGTCCAGTTCTTAACTGCATTTATAGCTTCCTGCATTCTTGTTTTAGTTGTTTCTAAATGTTCAGCTTGAGTCCATATGGCCAGGTCATCTGCATGTAGCTCCTTGTGAATATAAGTCGTGAACTGTTTTGGGAGGTCATTGATGAAAAGAATAAACAGGGTAGGAGATACAACACCTCCCTGGGTGACACCTTCTTGTAACTTGACAAGCTTGCTCTCGTGATCTTCCATTCTGACTCTCTCACAGCTTCTGTAAAGGAAGTATCTAATCAAGGCAAACATAAGCCCTTTTATCACACCATGAGCTAGTTTTAGCAAGAGTCCATTCTTTCAGACCTTATCGAAGTCTTTGGTCAGGTCGAAGAAAGTAGCTAGCAGTTTGTATTTTTTCTGGAAAGCATCTTCAATTTCCTGTGCTATATAAGAGGTTTGAACATCAGTGTCTCTGTATCTCCTAAATCCTGATTGGCTGTCATCCAATATCTTGTCCCCCTACCCCCCCCCCCCCCCCCCCCCCCCCCCCCGCGGTCCGCCCAGGAAATTGAGTAACCTGTTGTTCACTAAACTTTTCATGGTCTTTCCAAGGCAGCTTAGGACGGTACGTTTTTCTCTTCTATAAATAGCCTGAAGGAGACAGTCATCATTTTTCAGCCATATTATGAGAAGAGGGAAAATTATAGGACGGTAACTGGATTTGGTTTCCTTGGGCTTTCCTTTCTTGGCTATGGGAACTATTTCTGCCTCCTTTCATTCCTTAGGACGTAGTCCCTGGGCCCAGGATTGATTTATAAGGTCTAAGAATCGTTGCCTACCAGCTGGTCCCAAGTTTACTATCATTTCATTTGTTATTCGATCAGGTTCAGGTGCCTTCCTTTACTTAAGGTTTCTTAATGCGCATTCCAGTTCTTGGGGACTGAAGAGTGTATTCATTATGTCTTGGTTATATTTTTTGCCTTTTATTTATTTTCCTCAGTTCTCTCGTCACTTCTTCTTCTCTCGCTCTAGACATGAAGATTTTGCTTTCCTCTGCAAAACTAACAGCCAGCAGGTTTGCTACTTGTTTACCAATGAAAGTTTTTCCACCATCTTCAATGACAGTGTGGGCACGGCTGGTATTATTCTCCTCATTGAGACTCTTTACTAGATGCCATAGCTTTTTCCCATCTTTCTCCATGTTGAGAGCTGCAGTCTTTTCCTGCCATCTTGTCCGGATGCATGTGAGTTTTTCTCTTCTATAAATAGCCTGAAGGAGACAGTCATCATTTTTCAGCCATGTTATGAGAAGAGGGAAAATAGAACATGTTGTGACCACTGGAAAGATCTGTGGAAAAAGAAATAGAGGAAGACAACGAGAGAAGATGCTTGACAGTCTTGTTGCATGGGATGGAGGTGTGTCGGCACCCGAACTGATACATGCTGCAGGAGATCGCAGATTATGGAGAGGCATGTTCGCCCACGCCAGTCGGCAAGGCACCTGATGATGATGAAATAGCCTGATGTTAATTGTGTTCTGTTACGTTGAGCTCAAAGGGATCTTGTTCCAATTTTCCTCTTGCTCGAGTGCTTCTTTGGTGCAGTTGTTGCAGTTCTTGTGTCCAGAAGGGTTCATAGTTTTACCTTTGACCTCGGGGGATAGATTTTTTTGCTGCTTCGAGTATGATATTGGTAAGAGTTGTGGTGTTTTTTTCTAACCTCATTAGCAGGAAAGTGTTGTTTAAAAATAATGGAAGGCATAGCAAGCGCCTAAACATATTCATTCATTCAGTAGCATGTCCCTCGCGGAACCTCGCTGCCATAACAACCCTCCGGAAAACCTTCCTATCCTGAGCAAGATGTCCTGCGTCTGATACACCCATCTGGAGATCATCTGCCACATCCTGCACCCATCTTCTCCTTGGCCTTCCTCTTCCTCTCTTCCCAGGCATTTACCCCCCCCCCCCCATTATTGTTCTCTCTAGACTTCCATGACGTTTCAAGTGACCAAAATATTTCAATTTTCTTTGTTTTATTGTCTTTACTAGCCAACCCTCTTCAATATTCAGCTCTTGAAAAAAAAAACATATTACACATCCCTAAATCTCGGAAACGCCTAAACAAAACAAGTTTGGCTTACTCAGCAGCGCAGGTGGGAAACCTTCTTCCACAACATATGAAAAATACCAATAGTCCCTACAAATACAATCGGGAATGTTCGAATATTATTTGAGCACACATTATATTCCCCCAAACATGTATTCTACGAGTAGAATTAGCGCATCCTTCCCCTAGATTTATTACAATTACTAGGATTTACTGTAGTTAGAATTGGTCACATTCTAGTGTTTGTATTGAATATTTTGACGTTCTTGATAATGTTTACAATTACTTGATGTATGAATGACATGCTGTATTAAATGATGTAGACTAGAATGACAATATGTTAGACGGACCTGCGTACCCAATTCTTAACCCTTTGAAAAAAGAAAAGAAAATAAGTATGTTCGTTCGTTCCTCCTTACTTTAGTTCGGTGGTTTCTTACCTTCTGTTCGTATTTTCGCGCCATTCTAGCGACCGAAACGCTCTCCATCTGGACGCTT